>CAHIKZ030005518.1:1545000-1672500 GCA_903632075.3 Acanthosepion pharaonis | reverse complement strand
TATCTATCTCCTGTTTCACATGTTTAAGGGTAAGTAAAAAAACATGTGAGGATTTAAAAACAAAGTAAAAAAATTTATAGACGCTCTAAAATTGTATAATTTTCAATAACTAGGTCGCAGAAGATGAAAGAAAAAGTAAATCAGGTTAAGACATTGAAATTAAAACAGGTAATTCTTTCATTTTAATGGAGAAATTATTGAGCTGCTCAAACATTCTTCAACTTTAGGTTTCGTTGTTTAACCGCATGCTATGAATAATCTCCCCTCATTTTGTTACTCTCCTTTTTGAGAGAGCTATTTCTATTTACTGGGACTCTAAATGGAGACTATAAGCGAACTTTGTATTTTCATTTGAATAAAGCTTCCTTAAAAATGCTGACATTTTATTTTCTTGTGAGCTTCAGTAAATTTTTTGCAACAAATATATTGCTGATAATTTTCATTTTTTTATTTATTGAATTTTTTTTCATTATTTACATTATCCGGACTATTGTCCTCATCTTTGTCGCCATATTTATCACAACGTTTCGGCCGTTGTACGCTCCGGCCTTCTCCAGGTGGTTGGAATGTCGAACTGAAGCCTCTATTTCGCTCACTGGGGTAGACTGTTCTAGTTCCACGTGCCATGTTTGATGGATGTCAGTTATCAGTTATCTCCTGCTAATTTCCCTCTGAAAGTTCTCCACTGCCTTAACCGGGTATTGAACTCACACTCTTTGGGTCCTGTCACTGGATCTAACCAATGTTTTTATCTACTGTGCCATGTGTCCTTGAGGGTATGTATTTCTGGGTATTATAAAACCTAATGTCTTCAGCAACCATTTTTACCAGTGCTCATATTGCAATTTTGCTGTTATAATAACATGTTTTTACCAGAGCTCATATTGCAACTTTTTGTTGTTATCATTGCTTTTCTCTGGCACTCCTTATTACTGGTTCCCATATTGTATTTATTTCTATGCTTGGTCGGCTCAGGAGATTTTTGTGGCCTAGCGTATGTGCTGATTCCTTAAGTCTACGAATTTTCCAACGGTGTTCCTTGTCTATAATCTCAACATGATCCCACAGAGGACAGTGTTCTCCTTTCTCTCTCCATATGTAGTCAGCCACGCCTGATTTTTCTACTTCCCCTCGTGTGACAGCTTTCTGGTGTTCTTGAAGCCTTACCTTGAGGGCTCGGCCTGTCTCTCCTTTATATTCCTTTCCGCAGCTGCACGGGATAGCGTACACACAGTCTTTAGTCATGTTCTCCTCTATGGAGGGTCTTACTCGGGAGAGATATCTGCGAAGTGTCGTCAAGCTTTTGAAGGCTGTTCTGGTTTTATATGGACCGCAGATCCTTTGTATTTTCTCTGATAACCCCTTCACATAAGGCAGGCAGACTGTTTTCTGAGTGTTGTTGTCCTCCTCCTCCTCTTGTACCCGCCTATCCCAGTTTTTGGGGGCTGCTGCCATCTACCCACGGTAGTTGTTACGTTGTAGGGTACTACCTATACTGACCGATTATTTATCTAACGTCTCTGGGTCGCCACTTATGACTTTTGCTCGGTGTTGTAAGCAACGGACGATCCCTTTCTTTACGCTGTATGGATGGTGGGAGTTGAAATTGAGGTACTGTCCGGTGAATGTCGGTTTAAGGTATATGGATGTCTTGAACCCATGCTCTGTTCGAGATATTAGAACATCCAGGAATGAGTGTGTGTTGTTACTCTCTTTCTCCATTGTGAACTGTAACGAAGGTCTTATTGAGTTCACATAGTCCAGTAGAACCCGAACATCTTCCTGGTGTGGCCAGAGTATGAAGGTATCATCTACGTACCTGAACCATAGAGTTGGCTTTAGAGATATAGATTCTAATGCCATTTTCTCAAAGTATTGCATGTATATATTCGCCATTGCTGGTGATAATGGCGAGAGCCCATTTCTAAGCCATCATCCTGTCGATATATGTGTGATCCCATTCCGAAGTGCGTTGTTTGTGTACAGAAAGTCGACATCTCCATCAGATTATCTATTGGAATACTGGTCCGTTCTTCTAAGGAAGAGTCAGAGGCCAATCTGTCTCTGACTACAGAGAGTGCCACCCCCGTGGGTACCTTGGTGACCAAACTCACCACGTCCAAGCTCACCATTTGGTTGGATAGGATGGGAGCATCTTTGATTATTTCCACGAAGTGGGCGGAGTTTCGGACATATGAAGGAGACTTTCCGATCAATGGGTCAATTATATATACAAGGAAGCGACTCAGAGGGTGGCACACGGAGCCTTAGCAACTAAAAATCGGCCTGAGCAGAATACCGTCTTTGTGAATCTTAGGGAGACCGTATATGTGATGTAAATTGGTGTAACTTTGCGATAACTGCTTATACTTCTTAGGTGCGAAGCTATCCTTGTTCTTGATTAGGATCTGTGACAGTTTGCGTTCCGTTTTCATAGTAGGATCCTTTTTCACTTTGCTGTAGCTACCATTGTTAATGAGGTTTTCCAGTTTTCTTGTATAATCTGATTTGTCCATCACTACAGTCGCATTACCTTTGTCAGCAGGTAGTATGATGATGTTTTCGTTCCTCTGTAGGGATCCAATCGACAGCCTCTCCAGTTTTGTTATGTTAGACCTGAGCAGCTTGGCTCTCTCCAAGGTCTGTCTTACTTTCCATCTCAGTTCATCTGCCTGAGCCTGAGGGATGTTCAAGGCCACCTCCTCGACCCTGGTAATGATGTCCAAGTATGGCACCCGCCTGATGGTTGTGGCAAATTTGAGACCCTTATTCAATACTGAGTCCTCTGAGGCACTCAGCTAATATTGGCTGGTGTTGACTACTGCATTCACTGATGGGAGATGGGCCTTGTGCGTCACCTTCTGATCTTTCAATCTATTTAATTTTTGCTTTTGGCGAGCCTTGACTACATCACATTCATGTCTGAAGGATTTATCCAGGTCATTTTGGATCCTTCTCTGGTCTTCTTCATTAGCAATTCTGTTGAAGAAATCCTCGAGTGTCTGGGAGATATGAGCATGTAGTCGATTTTTCATCCAACGATTGTACTGGATTCTCTCTCGGACAAGGGCGTGCCCCGCTTTCTCTGCGACCCGACGAAGTGATTTTTTTTTGTAATGTATTTTTATATTTTTTATGTTTCACCCCAGTTTGGGGGTTTACCATTTTGCCCATAGTTGGGACCCTAACAAGTGCTACCACTAAGATCAGGCTGGACCTAGGAACAACAACAATTAAAAGTTTGTTCTACGCTCCTCAAAAGCACGCGATCAGCGGCCTTGCTACCGGATGTAGTTTATCGTCATACCCAAGAAGCTGATCTACTTTAGAAATTAAAGTATAGTTTGGTCGTTTTTCATTGATTATATTTGTTTTGTTTTTTTTAAGTCTTTATATCTAGTCGCAAATTATTATTTGAATCATAAGATATATATTTAACTTAGAAATAAATTAGAGAAAATCCTTTAATTGCAAGTTACGAAATACGGTTGACAAGCAATTTGTTTATTAATCTCCAGAGTGTTTCAATTATATCAGGAAAATACGCAATTAAACTATTCCCCGATACACTTTTACATTATTTATACGTGTTTTATACTCTTTCGAAAATGAAGAAGACTTGTTTTTTTTTTTTTTTAAATGTCTGACGTTTTTTTATAAATATCGGGAGAGTACAGATGAGGTAATTAAATGTTTCCAAGATTCGTAATCTGCTTAAGAGTCGCACTAAAACCGATTGCCAGTCGGTAATGAAATAAATATGACCAGGCCGGCCACTTTTCGGATATCGATCTCCTGTCTCTCATATTCGAGGGTAAGTAAAAACAAAAAATAAATGTGTGGATTTTAAAAAAAAGTAAAAAGTAAAAAAAAAAAATTCTAACAGCTCAAAAATTGTTGAGCGTCCATTTACTAAATCTGAGAAGATGAGAGAAAAACACATTAGCAGGATTATGGTTGAGATATTGAAATTAAAACAATGATACTTTAATTTTAATAAAGCAATTACTTAGCTGTTTAAAATCGATCAATACTAAGAATTAACTGATATGTCTATATTTTGAAATATAATTAACGAATTTTATTCAAGACGAAAAGAGGTGAATTTATCTATTACATAAATATAAGATAGTGGAAAAGCGTAACGTAAAATACCTGGATCTGGAATATATCATGTAGCTCTACACACACGCATATATATATATATATATATATATATATATATATATATATATATATATATATATATATATATATATATGTTACTAAAGTTTAAACATAGATGTGATACATTGAGGAAATTTTGGCGCATCCAGTGAGGATCTAATACTCATTCGTAATTGATCTAGCAAAACTCAGTCAATATTTAGTCGTAATTGATCTAGCGAAACCTGATGGCTAACGATTACATCACGTCGAAGTACCCCACCCTCAGACTTGCGTCGGAGGGTGTGGAGCACCTAGTTAGGATGAAACCCACTACGAAGTTGTAAAGGATCAAGCTAGACAAACTTGCTAACGGTTACACCAGGTGCAAGTGCCTCAATTGAGTTTCTAATTGTAGCGTTGATGTTCATAATGTCAAAAACGAGGAGAACTAAGTATGGACTGAAAGCACTACGCATTCATTATTGATCTATATATCTGTCTGTCTGTCTGTCTGTCTGTATCTATCTATCTATCTATCTCTTCTCTCTCTCTCTCTATATATATATATATATATATATATATTTACACACACACACACACACACATATATATATATATATATATATATATATATATATATATATATATATATATATATATAATATAAAAAAAAAGAACAGTAAGATATATAATCCGGTGTTCTTAGAGATATTTTTATTTTTTACAAAACAGTGCTCAATGAAAATTTACAGAGCATTAATATTATAAATTAAGTGATTTAAAATATTTTTTTTTCACACATTACTAACCATGTTTCAAAAATGATAATGATAATGAACACGCAACCACCCCTTGTCTGGATGAATGGATTTCTCTGTATCCTTCGAAACGTGAATTAAGAATTTTTGCAGTGCCTTTAAAACCCAGTAATTTTAAAAATAAGTTATTCCAAAATTCGCTTGAGAATGACATGGAAATAATGTCTTTAATTTAATTACAAAATTAAATTCGAAGCTTTTAGCTTCCATTTTTGAAACATGGTTAGAACTGTGTAGCGAAAAAAACATTTTATATCAGTTAATTTATAATATATATATATATATATATATATATATGAGAGATAAAGAAGAGATGGATTAAAATTTCACTGTTTGTAGCATTTACTTTTTAAAAAGAGCTCAATACAAATAGAGGCATATATTATTATGGTTTTTATTATAAAAGACTATAATAAAACATGTATAAATCTTAACAGAAAAGCTTTTGTGTTTCAATACTATGAATGTAATTCTTCAGGAGTAACGAAAGACCTAAAGCTCAGACCTTAAACTCAAACTCTGGTGCCTCACTATTTCAAATCTAAGCTTAATTGCGGTAAAATAAACATTTAACATTATGTTTATCGTCTATACATTAAAAAATGTAATGCCAAAGTTCCAGAGAGACAAAGAAGAATCAACGTGCAGTTTAGCAGTGTCTTAACATATGAAATTGAAACTTTGTTGTTCTAAAATCAGGCGTGTAATTAGAGTCCGTTTGGGGATGAAACGAGCATTGCAAATTGAGAAGGTTGTTCACTAGACTCAGCTTTACGTCAAAACCTAAAATCTAGATAATGAATAATTTCTTAATGAACAGCATTACCAAAAAAAACATTGACCAAGTCGGAAGAACACATTTTGTAGAAAATTATTCATATTAACTTAATCGTATTTTAAGCGTTTTTATGCAATACGTCTTCTTTGATCAATTTATATCATTCATATTTCATCTGACTTAAATTTACAATTGTATTATTTCTTCGTATTACATTACTTTTAGCAAAATTATTAAGTTAACAGGCAAGTTCCTTTAGAAACAAAGAAAAGCATTCGCAATCATTATATAATCTTATATATAACAATAAATACAGTATAAATTCCTCATAGATATAGAAAAAATCTGCGTCAACAGAAATGTCGATCTACGGAAGCATTAAAGAAATAGCATAGACTGGACATGTGTGTAACAAGTTTTACGGAAAATGGAAACAAAACGACAAATATGTTTAGAATCAAAATGAGACTGTCGAAATTTCGGGGATACCTAATGAGGAAATAGGGTTGGGAGAATTTAACACTCACAACACATATTGAAAGACAAGGGGACAATGAAGAACAGCAAGTTACCTTCCGTGCCACAATTTGTACTTTTTGTACGAATAAATATCAGTTACCTTTCTAACAAGTTTCTGTAAATCGGTAGCAGAAGATAGATTTCGAGAAAAGGCGAAAAGAAAAAAAAAGAGGATAGGAAGTTGTGGAGATTCATGATTGTTCATGTCCTGAAAAGACACGGCATATAAAAGAAGAAGCAGTTGAACACCCGCAATGTTGAAAGCAAGAGAGAAACACTGAGTAACCTACCTCACGGGTATTTGTAAATGGGAGGCGAAATAGGCCGTAACAGCGATGGTGATGATAACATTTAACACAATCTACAAAGGATAAGAAGTTGGGGAGTGCCATAATCACTCACGTCCTGACGAAATATGTCATATAAAAGAAGAATATACATTCGGGATATATTGCTGATATAATTGCCGATTGAGACATTTTCGAATAGTTTAAAACTATATTTCTGAGGTTATGATAACTTCATTCGTATTCGTATTCTGTGGCTTATCAACCATTTGCAGGTTATTTAAAGCCAGAAAATTTTTTAGATAGTAATACTTTTTTTTTATTGAATAATAATTTAATGATACAATTTTTAATAATTAACCAATAGCTGGAATAGAAGAGATATAATTCATACCTTTCCGAGGGTGTTTGCAAATAAAACGAACCTAACAAATATTGAAACGCGGCACTACGATTTAAAATTTCGAATGATTATACATTACACCACCGCACATCCAAGCTTAAAGCGAGTAGTATTTACTGGTGCTACAGAATCACAAAATAAGAACTGTAGCATGTATATATATATATATATATATATATATATATATATATATATATAGAAAAAATATACTGAAAAAAAAAAAAAAATCCTAATATGCGATTATGCTGTTTTAATGTTTAATGTCAACGTCGGATGTTTCGGTCTAATAGATCATCATCAGGGCATATTCATAAAAACATAATTAACATAATTTTCAGTATATTTTTCTTCATACTGTCGGATCTATATCCATATATTTGCTTACACACACACACACACACACACACACACACACACACACACACACACACACATATATATATATATATATATATATATATATATATATATATATATATATATATATAAACATCGATTAGCCCAAGTGAAGACTTGATTAGTTGTCGTTTTCTGGGGGAACTTATATAAAGCACGTCCTAAATGTAGTAGCAAATTTACCCTGGATGTGGTATACTTACCTGGCACATCTCAGAGGGTATCCCCCAGATGAAGTTCTGCCGAAGGGCAAAGTCTCGTCTCGGGAAATTGACTCCGTTCTTACGTGGTCTATAGGGAATTTTTGCCCGAGCCTACGGTCTTGGTTACCACACTTTAAAACTCGGCCTTGTACTACATCTTGCTCCGAGGGGCAGCCGGTAAATAATATTTACTCCGGGAGCGGACCAAATACTGATCATATTCAGTCGAGTCGCCCATCAAAGAAGTCTGTTGTGTATTTAGACCCGAAACTTCTAGTGATATGGGAGCAACAACATTGACGATGCACCAAAATTAGGCACTTAAAGGTGTAATTGTAACATATATATATATATATATATATATATATATATATATATATATATATATATATATATATATATATATATATATATATATATTACGTTATATATGTGTTGTTTATTATTTCTTTCAATTTTTTCCACAGTTACCTTGTTTTTCTTCAATAGTATTTTTTCTACTACTAACCTGTAATTTTTTCTACAACTAACCTGCAATAGTTTTTCTACAACTAACCGTTTGTCTTATTTTTACTTTCTCTTTATGCTTACATTAATAATGTTTATCAACTTTGGATTTTTTTTATATCGCTTTTTTATCAATTGATAGTTTAACGTACTGTCAAAAAGCCAGTATAAATTATTTTATAGTATGTTAAATAATGACTTCATAATCTAATAGTATTTCAGGCTTAAATCCTGATTTAACTTTTCATTTTTTTCTTTCTGTTATCTTTCTCCAAAATTAACAAAATTTTCGATATTTTTGTTTACTTATATAGGTATGAATGTTTAGCAAATTGTCTCTTTTTGTAGTGTTTTTGTTTACCTACAGTTTTCTATATTTAACAAACCCTTAATTTTTCGGAGCTTCTAAAACACGTAATGTATGTAATGTTTATATACGTAATTATATATGTTCCAAATGTTGTCATGGTGAAGACAAACTACTACTGCCTTTGAAATGCTTCCGTAGCATTCGTGTCAAATGGTCTCTGGCAGCAAACTCCAGCTCCAAGACGGAGAATAAGCAAAGACGGTAAACTGGCGTCTCATAAAACAGTTTCTTCAGGTATATGTAGCTCGACAGGCCAGAAAGTCCTTCTCTGAGGCGGGGAACCCTGACTTTAAACCTCTGCTTCTTTGCAGTCATATGCGGAAAAGGCTATGAAAATCTGGAGAGGGGCCCCTGAAGGTGGTTTATGTAGTCTAGGCAACACCTGGCCTTTTTATACCAACGTCCAGGCCCGCACCCATGTGAAGACATTCCATTCTCACTACAAAGGGACTGAATTTTGACCAAACAGGTTACTACCATTATCGCCAGAGCTAAAAATGATGTCTACTACTAAGCAGACCATTTAATTACTTGACAAAAAATATTTATATTTAACAATCTATTTCTTAGCAATGCACTTCAAATTACTGCCAGACAAGACCAAGATATTAAAACCCATATATATATATATATATATATATATATATATATATATATATATATATATATATATATATATATATATATTTGGTCTCTGTGTGCGCGTGTGTGTGTGTGTGTGTTTACGTATATATTAATATTTTTTGCGTACATTGTCTACAAGTATTATTACTTATGATAAAAAAGAAAATACAGTTACATACGGTGGCTATTGTTTACAATGACAAATATTTTGAACCTAATATTGAAAATTGTCTCATTGCAGATTACAAGTAAAAAGTTATAAAGAGAATTTTAATGCTAAACATGAACTCTGTTTTGTGAATTAATATTTAGAATTTCTCCATCTATTGATTTTGTGCGCTCTGAAATCTCTTTGTAAGAAATTCCACAAAGTCCACAAAAATATTCCATATTTCGTCATTGCTATTAAATTGACATTTTTTAATACATTTTATTTTGAAAATGCTCAACAAATTTCTAACGGTCTTAATTTCAAGCGAACAAACCACCCACTTCATCAAACGAAAGAAATTGCAAGTAATTTAACTTACATATACATTTAGTTTTCTTTGCAGAATGAAATGACAAGTTATCGTGCAACACAACAATCATTTTCCCAATGCTAGAATTCTTGAACTTTGTCTCCATTTTTTTCCTTCAAATAAATCATCTTATGGAACTCAGCATAACCACAATTTTACAATCTATAACTGAACTCTAAAACCATCACCGCCTTGTTGATAGCTTATCCTGTTCCACTGAATATGGAACAATACTTTTCAATGGTTGCTTCAAACACTGATTTGCATATATTAGATTGCTGCTTCGCCCTGCACCGAAAATTGCTACAAAACCAAAGCATCAAACTGAAAACTTGGGCCATGTACTTAAATTGACCTGACATATAAATACGATGTATTGTGCCAAAACTGTTCAGAAATTTCTAAACTCTCAACTGTATACAACCGCGTGTGAAATTTAAGGACTTTGACAAAGTCCAACCTACTTTGATTGATTTGTTTTATTCAGCTTTACAGCATATCAACCTCAATGGTTTATTTAATGCCGACAACATTTTTAGGATAGATTCGTATGAAAAAATATGTATTCTTTGGTTTAGATTGGTTTGTTAATATTTTGTTTTGTCAAAAATCAGTTTGTGGCACCATGCATCCTGACGATTTGAAAGAAATATTTATAGATATATGATTTGCTTTTTTACGGTTTATCAACCATTTGAGGATTATTTAAGGCCGAAAAATATTTTAGGTTTTAAGAATAATTCTTTCTTTTTTTTGCGTGAGGATTGAACCGCCATGCATTCAGGCGAATTGGGAGAAAGAAAGAGAAAACGAAGAAGAAGGAGAGGAAAAAGTAATACGAGACGGGTCATAGGCGAACACACACACACACACACGGCTTAAGAGACGGAAATAAGGAAGAAAAGAGTTATTGTTGATAGGTATCAAATGTCGAAAATATCTAGGTCACCTACGAACAAGCGTTGACCGATTTCCGCTCATCCGCGAAAAATGGAATTGTGTTATCAATAGATGTCACCAAAAGAAGAAATCCATTTTGAAAACGTTAGATTTTGATAATGAACAAAACGCAGATGTAACTTGCAGTCTTGACTGGGTGTGGAAAATTAAAATCCCACACAAGTAGTTTTCACTGGCTAAGTTTTTCTTTTGACAGAATAGACTTTAGCCCTGCGATAATAAAAAAATTTGTTATCAACACATGAGCCGAAGGAAACTGACATGTTTTTATTTCTGCTTTGGAGACGCCAAATTGGCTGGAAACTAGGAGAAAATTCCTTTCTTAGACCATGTCAGATAATCCAGCTGTCCAGTGAATTGGCGATAAACTGCTTGACAAACGCCACGTGTTGAAACCGAGAGTTGTCACATTAACCGCTCATGATAACGGCGATTTAATTAATTTTTTTTTAGTTAAGCAAGGTATTTCTTTTCCAAAACAAAGCCACGGCTTGTTCACGCCCGACTAAGACGTCATTGGCCAAGTGGATCACATGACGCACGAAGGAGGAGGAAAGATACCCGACCAGGACCTCATTGGCCGAGAGTGGTCAGGTGACGCACGAAGAAAATCAGTCGACGCCCCCATCCAGAGTATAAGTATGAGAAGCCGCTACGAGGAAGTGGGGAGGGAAGTTCACGCCCCTCAGAAGCATGGTGAGAGAGTGGAAGTGAGAAAAGAGTTACCAAAAATGGAAAAGAGTGGAAAATCCCTAACCAGAAATAAGAAGGGTGGATACGTATTTAGAATTATCGAAGAACCCCTGGCGCCGACAGACCCACCCCAGTTTTGACGGCGTCAATAAAAACGAAGCCCCACCAGACAGAAATCAGTTCAGCCCCGGACGGCGGGCCGAGTTCGTTCGCCCCAAGCGGGCAGAAGAGGCCAGTTCGTTTGGCCCTGAGTGCCGAGTTAGTTCAGCCCCGGACGGCAGAGAGAAGAGTTCAGACTCTGGAGAGAAGAAGTTCGCGCACCGACGGCAGAGATGAGTGCCCAGTAGTTCAGACTCTGGAGAGAAGAAGTTCGTTCGACCCAAGCTGGCAAGAAGAAGTTCGTTCGGCCCTGGCGGTAGAGATGAGTGCCCAGAGTTCAGCCCCGGACGGCAGCGAGAAGAAGTTCGTTGGACTCTGGCAGGCAGAGTTAGTTCAGCCCCGGACGGCAGAGAGAAGAGTGCCCAGTGTTGAAACCGCCTCAAGATAGCTGCCCAGATTCACGCAAAATTTTGGACTCTTCTTCAACCAAGAACAAGTAGTTTGAAGTGCGACTTAGAACCAGACCACAGAAATAAGTTTTTCGACTTTCGTCCAAAGCCACACCGAAACACAAATTTCTTAGAGAGCAGACAACTTGAAGCGTTAAAATTTGCCTAGCGAAAGCTTCGTGCCACAATCCACAGAACGGATCAGGAGGTAGACACAGTCCTATGTACCGAACAACTAGACATAAAAAGTTTGTTACCTATTTCTTTGATACTTTGAACTTTGTGAGTTTTCATTTTATTTTCTTTTATACATATTTGTGTGTTATCACCCCCTGTTGAACTCAGCTTGCATTACGGCCCCAACCCTGTTTGATCTCGTCTGTCTAAGATCAATTCACAACGTGGGTAGGCAGACTGGAGATCAGTGCAGTTACCCTGGTAACCAGGCGTTGGAAGCAGATTGGGAACGGCGAGGCTGGTATTAATCTAACCAGATTCCTACCCGAATCACCAAAGGGTTAGAACGTCACGTTTGGAGCAGCGACACCCGGACGGAGCAGCGAGGAGCGAACAGCTGACGCCGCGGCGAAGACGTCACAATTGGTGCTGTTTAGGGACGTCACAACTGGCGCCGTGGTAGATCAGGATAGAACGTCACAGTCGGCGCTGCGACCGGGGGACGACGTCACAAGTTTCTGGTAATATTTTTCCTTCAAAATTGTATTGCTGTAATATTTTTTTCAAAAAAAAGTATTGCTGGTAATAGTTAACTATTTGCCCATAGCTAGGACCTTAACAGGTGCTACCACCCCGGGTCAGGATGGACCTGGGAACACCAGCAATTAAGAGGTGGTTCCACGCTCCTCAGAACCTATTGATCAGAGGCCTTGCTGCTGGATATAGTTTATCGTCTTACCCAGGACGGGGATGTAGTTTAAAGTCTTACCCAGGACAACCATTCTACTTTAATCATTGTGGACTGGCGCTACATATTCACACAGAAATGTACCAAGTAACAGAAACCACATCAAATGATGACTATCAACAACGGCAAAAACTAAAATAGATTGCACTATGTACCTTGAACAAAAAATAATGACATAATCAAGACGTTAGCATTACTAATTACATCAAATAAATGGTTCGCCCCCACCACCACCGTTAATAACGGAAAAGCGCGAAAAAAAATCTACTGGACTTGAGAAATCAGATTTCCAGAAAACGTTGATTTAAAAGAAAGAGTTTATAAATTTCAAATGAAACCACAATTTTCAGTTTGATGCTTTGATTTTTGTAGCAATTTTCGGTGCAGGGCGAATCGTTCAATGAATGCCAAATGTTTGCTTGTAGGGTAACGGCTAATATTAACATTATTTTTTTTCATTCAGTTCAACTTTCCTCATTTATGTGTTTTAAATTATAAAAGCATTATAAATTTTCATTATATATCATTATATTTGAATTACGTTAAATTATATATTTAAAATTATTAAAGCATTATAAATTATCACTATATATCATTATATATAAAATACCTTAATTTATATGTTTTAAATTATAAAAAATATTATAAATTCTCATTATATATCATTATATATAAATTATCTTAAATTATATGTTTTAGATTATAAAAGCATTATAAATTATCATTACATATAAAATACCTTAAATTATGTTTTAAATTATAAAAGCATTATAAATTCTCATTATATATCATTATATATGAATAACGTTAAATTATATATTTTAAATTATAAAAGCATTATAAATTATTATTATATATCATTATATATAAAATACCTTAAATTATATGTTTTAAATTATAAAAATATTATAAATTCTCATTATATATCATTATATATACATTATCTTTAATTATATACTTTAAATTATAAATTTCGCTTTTTTTAATTTTTTTAACATTCGACATCATATCTTTTTCCACGTATCTTCCCTAACACAAATCCTACAAAATTCATAATTTGAAAACAATGGATTTATTTCTACATTCAGCACGCAATTTAGTGATGTAAAGCACCCAGCTTCTTCTAGGATCTTCCTCTAAATTATCCACGTGTTTAATTCGAACAATAAGTGGCCCTGCTGACCACATATTCAATTTCCAGCAATGTTTCTTCCTTTACACACTCTGAAATTATACAACATTTCTTTTTATCATTAAGACACATTCTAAAGCTAGAAATTATTTATGTGGCTATTGATTAGAATCTTTGAAGGTCAAGAATTGGTTATTTTTTTTGTTTACATCTGCGCAGAATGAAGTAACTTACATTACAAGAATGTGCCGGAGTTGTGTCTTTCTGATTCTAAGTATTATTATTATTTTTTTCCTTCAAACACTCTTATTGCTTACTCTTTCTGCACACGGAATTCTTAATATCATTCAGTATAACCTTATTTTTGTTTCCCCATTGTTTTCTATTTATCTATAACACGGACGGCCCGACTTGATCCGGGGACTTTCTCACGCTAGTCAGTACGGGCGGGGGTCAGTTGATGGTTATCTGGTGACCGCTTGGTTTCTTCATCTACTCTGTTCCACGTTGTGCTCTATTGACCACAGTTTAGTGAAGAATGATAACACCTGACACTCGACAATTCGGTAAACTTTTTAAAACAATAAACTTTGTTCCTTTGTTACCCAACAATTATTGTTTACGAATTATTTTTTTATATAAAAAATTATTCCACATCAGTAAATAATTCACTCTACGTCTAGAAATTCTTTATTTCTCCAAACAATAATTGTTGCCAATAAATTTATTTCAACTCTTCTTCTGTTTGCTAATGTACGAAATCCTGGTCTTTATTATTTTTTTTCTGTATAATTTCAAAACACACGCCATGTTTTTACATTTTCAACATGACCTAAATATTGCCTGTCTCAATCTGTTATTTAAATAATTTTCCTTGCCCACGAAAATCCTGTTTCTAATTATTTTCCCAACCTCATAAGCTGAATTGTGATTACTGCGTAAAACGAAGTAAATAACATTACAAATTAATGTCACTTGTAATTTGAAAAGGTGTAAATTACGACAGTTGGATAGAATGTACCCTCATCTGTTTTATTTGTTTACCGTGCAATCAACTTCATCAGGTTGGGATGGAATAAATAACGTTATTGAAACACATATTTAAAAACGTCAACATATCATCTCAAAGGCAATCCAATCAAATGATATACGATCAGGATAAAAAAAAAACCATAATGATAAAAAATGTTATACACCATCATGATAAAAAAAAAGATGATAAAACAACTGGGGTTAAAGAGGTGCCTACCTGCTGAATGATAATTTCCACCTTGTTCACAAGAGTTTTTCCTAGAGACTTTCACCCAATACAAGGCCCAAGGACCACTCAAACAAGAGAGTTAATATGTGCCGTTGAATGAAAAGGAAAGATGTGAAGTTCATTGACTTATACAGGAAAGATCACGTTTGGCCCGAGATGGGAAACTGGCAGGATTGCGATGATTTGGGAAGATATTCTGTCGGGAGTCTGTTTCACAAAGCAGCAGTTCTTGAGAAGAAGCTGTCCGTGTGGAACTTCCTTCTTTCTAATGTAATACGAAGGGATTCGAGATGATTCAACCTCATGTATGTGGCATCCCAGTTGCAAATGTCAGGGAACGTGGGATAATAGAACGTAGATCACCCGAACACATGCAATGGAAATAGCGATAAAGTAGCGACAGTCTCCTGATTATTCGTCAGTGGGAAAGGGGTTGTAAGGTGTAAAATACTTAATTACCCACAATGCCGCGTAGATTCTTTTGAACTCTATGAAAAAAAGCAGTTGAGGACTAGGCAGCTCCATTGCTTATAGCCATCTAAGACCCGAAAAAATGGGTTATGGGTTAACTGCAATAATCTTTACCGAATAGTTTGTACGCATGAAGCCTTTTTGATACCTCATTTACAAATCATGTTATTTGGATTTTTTCGTGATGGCATCTCCCATAATGAATTATTCCATTCCAATACCAAAAAATAATCTTTTGAGTTGAATAATTTGGTTTTAAAAATGTTGTCAGAGGATAATATTCATCGATTCTAGTCAACATGTTAGAATTAATTATCCACCCCCTAAAACATTTCATTAACAATAAGCATAGGATTAGGGAAAAATATCGTATTTTGAAAAGCACCAATAAATTAAAAAATGTCTCAAGCCATACAAACTGCTCATCTTCAATCAAATCTGGAATTCTTGTTCATTATATTTATTTTGCCTTTTTACGCACAGACATATTCCGTATGTTACATGTTACTCCATTATTTGCTTACGTTCTGGGGGTGTTACATTGTGGATTGATGACTTGAAGCCATATCCTGTTTCAACCAGAAACAGAGTTTTGGAACAATCAGTATACTCTCCATCAATAAAGTTAATCCTATTGTTAATTCTCTCTTTCTGTTTCTTTAGCTTACTACATGACTTTACTGTTACCTTTTTGGTTGATGAACTGTTTATAAATCCATTCCCAATTTGAAGCTCCAGATAAAAAGAAACATTATACTTTCAGCCAATCACACACGGACTGTTTGAACCTTATTCAGGCTTCTAAGAACAATCCCTGAATTTATTTCCGAGTATCATCACATAAACTTTATTGTATTTATTTTTGTTTTCATATTTAAAAAGCAAATAAATGTAATTTTTTAAAAATCAAGTAGCACTCGAAAAAGTAAGCCTGGAACGTAAAAATGGTGCGTAGATTGGCGTATAAAAAGAATATTATGTGAGAAAAAAACACCGCACGAATAGACGGAAAAATAGGCAATTATTTTATTACTTAATACTGAAATTTCAGTTTCTTGGAGTAAATATATCTACGAAATCACTTAGAAGAACTCGCCGAATATAGCAATTTATTAATTTCAAAACTTTTTCATTCAGTTTTATGCGTGTCTCTTCATAAAAGATTTAAACTATGATAAAACGTGTCTCGAACTGAATATTAAGTTAGCAATCGTATATAGTTATTTATTGCTTCAACTGAAACAATTGCGGCTCTATCTATCGTACTTATACGCATAATCTGAAGTACATACGCCCTCCCCGTACGTCCATATTAGAAACTCTTTCAGTGTACCATATATTTTGGGTGGTTCCTGGGCGTAGAATTGGATTAAGAGTAGCGGAGAAAATATCTTATAAATCAATCGTCTTCATCCAATTGGGTGGATAGCTCTTGAAACTACCAATAAGTGCATATACTAACTTTCTAGTAATAGTTCAGTGCACCGTTTGATATGATATTATGGAGAAAATGATTGGTACGTGTGCTGTTAGAGTATCCATCCTTCGCCTTTTATAAAAGTTGCGTCAGGAAAGATTCAGGTGTAAATTATCAGCATCCCTGTCACCATGTATGACGTAGTATCGATTAATAAAGGGTAACGATTTGATTTATTCAACTTCACAATAAATTCTCATAACGAGGTGCTGCGAATGGTTATAAAATGGTTGATTAAAAAGGCATAGAATAAGAGCATTTATCTCCTTCACATATCTTTATTACGCCTCAACTATCACCAGTATTTCACTTAGACCAATTCACAAATCTGAGCAAGAACGATTCATTATATACTTTTATTATCTTTATTTAAACTTATGTATTTTAGTATGTTTAATTATCGCTGTACGAATTGTGAGAATTTTTCATAATCCTAAATCATAAATCTAGGACACACACGCGTACACAGATTTTCTCCGTCATCCTTAATAATCCGTTCAGAATTAATACACACAGACACACAAGCATTATACACACGAATGCTGCCTGACAATCAAATGCAGGTGAGTCTGACTTAACCTGTGAGAAGCAAACAACAAAAAACTAAATAACAGTAATATATATATATATATATATATATATATATATATGCAATGTGTGTGTGTGTGTGTGTGTGTGTGTGTGTATGTGTGTAAGGTATCATAGGTTTAATCTACTTCGTGTATTGAGCACTTTACGTAATAGCCTTTACTCGTTTTGTTTTGTTTTTTTTTTTGTTTTTTTTTTTTCTTCTTTGGACTTTGAGCTTGAACTCTGGACGATTGTTTTCACCTTAGTTTCATGTTCTTAGTTCTTTCTTTCTTTCTTTATTCCTCATTTTTTCCTTGGGTACTGGTTTGTTCTACTAAAAGCCTACACACCCAAGGTTTTTCCAAGCAGTACCACCATATATATATATATATATATATATATATATATATATATATATATATATATATATATATATATATATATATATAATTTAGCTTGAAAATATATATTTCACTTGAGCACTGTAGAATGCCAAGCTAATTCTATCAACAACAGCACCCCACTCCTGCGCTAATTCAAAGCTGTTCAGTAAAATGGAGCCCTCCGGCCCATGTGCATTTGTTTACATTCGTAAAACTAATAGGCTAGATTTTACTGTTTCATCCTGTCGAATGAAGATAGCTCACTGGTAGAGACTTATCACCAAATCAGTTGGGTTTCAATGCTTGAGGCATTCGGATATCAAGTCGCACTGAGGAGCTGCGAAACAGTACTGTCTGCGAAATCTATATATATATATATATATATATATATATATATATATATATGATGTGGTACCTACCAGTACATATATATATGCCAAGCGTAACAAGAAAATTGTAAATATTAACGTTTGTTTTTTTAGTTCTTTTGCAAACGTTGCACAAATTCGTTATTTTCTTTTAACTCAAGAAACGCCAGCTTAGCATAAAACGTACTAACGATTTATTATTTAAGTTTGCACGCAAATACACAACACATACTATTTTTCTTTAGTTTTTAATCTGACGAAGCCTGGTAAGGGCGAAACGCGTAGTCTAATTTTAATGAAACTTTTTTCTATTTATCCTATTCTTACACACACACTTACACATGCAAATACATACACGCATACTTATATATATATATATATATATATATATATATATATATATATATATATATGCCAGGAGGATATAAATCCAGGCAGAGATCTTTCAAACGACAGAGCAAAATTGATATTAATTAAAAATATCAGACACTTATAATCCGATATGTAATAAAGCAGCTCTCAATCTTCAAGGCCTAAAAACAAATCACAAATGAAAATGAAAAAATACTCCGGGTTAAAATCAAGAGATTTTGCCATCTTATTTAGACAAAGAGAGTTGACCTATTTTGCTATATTGACCTCAAATTAACCATCGTATGTCATTTGAGGAATGTGAAAGGACATAAAATGTAGAAGTTCAGTGTGAATTGGAAACAATGCCGTCTGGTCCTGTCAACAGCCAAATTTTCAATTCTGATATATTTCATTCAACAAATTATTTGTAAATAATATTGAAAGATAACATTTTTAAAGATTGTGAATTTAGCGAAAAAATCATATAAGCTTTTTATATAATTTACCAAGAAATTAAAATTGAAATACAGAGATCTGAATTAAATGACTATTAATTACATTCTGAAAAAAATTATTAATAAAGGTTATACATGTAGAGTCCTGAACTTGATATCCTAGATGTATTTATTAATATTTATCTGGATATGTATGTACATTAATTAAGGAAAAGTAAGGTCCCTGTATTTCATTCATCAAATTCTTTGTAAATAAAAAAAAAGTGTCTGGTTCAGAACATTATTAAAAAATTTAGAATTTAGCCAAAAAAAGTGTTTTAAAAAATTAAATGTAAATTAATATAAGCTTTTTATATAATTAATAAAAAAATTAAGTTAAAAACTTAAGAGATTTGAATTAAATGATTATTAATTATATTCAGAGAAACATATTTATGAAAGGTTATATACCTAAATTCCTGAACTTTTATATCCGAGATGTATTTATTAATATTTAGCAGGATATGAATATATGTTAACCTAAGGTAAAGTTAGATCGAGGTTAATCCCCTAGTGTATATATATTAAGTTTATGATTTTAGTTAAAGATGTATTCCACAGTAATATAAAGGAGACCTGTTTAACTTGATTACCATGTAGCATCCAGCATGGTCAAAAATACATATATATGCACATATATATATTTTTCTTCAGCCATAATACATACACTGCTTCAAGTATAGTCATAATGGACATGTCACTAGTATGAAGAAGTAAACAACATAATAAAATATACAACATGAAAAAAAGATAATTAGAAAATTCATAACATGCATGGATAACAATAAATTCAGTTAGCACCATATATTCGCATATTTCCATATATACATCCTTACATACACACACACACACACACATATATATATATATATATATATATATAAAGTCTAATACTAAATTACAGGTCAATAAACGTATCAGCTTTCATCCGTCTATATATATACATATACACACATACATATACAGATATACACACATATATGCATACATAAATACACATACATCCACAATAAACACAATATTCTCATATACTTATATGTATTAAGAAACCCAAAATATGCCCATACACAGACACACACAGACACACACATATATATATGTATGTATGTATATGTATATACATATTCACACACATACACATTTTTCCACAAGTAAATCCATATTCAATTAACTATACATGTTATAATATACATATATACAAACACACACACACACACACACACATATATATATATATATATATATATATATATATATATATAGTGTTGTTCGATAAAAGTAATTCACCTGATTTTTTTTAGTTAAAAATTATTTCGCCTATTGTTTTTGGGGTTAAACTAATTTTTAATCTTACTAATATAAAGTCCCCTTCCCGACCACCGACTAAAAAAGTTTACTCACGCTAAGGTATTCTATTGATAATTATGATTTTGGATATAAATTAGATTTATGGAAAAACTCCGTGCAAAAAAAGTGACTCACTTATTTCCTGCAACTAGTAATCAATAGAAACATAACCGAACAGCTTTAAATAAGGAATAATAGAGGTATAATTTATTTATAATAGGTAATATAGTTTGAAATATTTAATAATCTATGGGTCCTACTTTTTTTTGAATAACCTTTTCAACCATTTTTGGCATTGATTTGATTAGGTTCTGGCAAATCTCATCTCCAAGCACTGAATTCCATTTTGGAATTCACAATCAAATCCTCTTTGTTGCTCAACTACTTTCTCGAGAGCCTGTACTTTATAATGCTCCATAAGTTTTCTTTGGGGTTGAGGTCAGGAGATTGGAGCGGCCATATCATAACATTTGCCTGCTTCTCATCAAAGTACCCCTTCATCAATTTTGATTTGTGACAGGGAGCATTATCCTGCATAAAAATAAGCTTGGTGGGGTCGATTTGCACCCTTTCAGCAGAAGGGAGTAGACAAGACTGTAAAATACTCTATCTTAGCCCTAAAAGAACAGACAAAAACATTTTTAGTAAAAAAGTCAGGTGATTCACTTTTATCGAACAGCTCTGTATATATATATATATATATATATATATATATATATATATGATAAACGCCAATCCAGTATATATCTACCCAAATTCTAACCACCTTCCATCCGTAAGCAAGCACGTAACTTCCTCCATAGAATACAGGTTTAGCAATAACTTATCCAGTGATGATGTCTTTTGCAAACATAGTAAATTTATAACACTTCTTTAAAAATAATGGCTATAAGGGCCCTTATATCAGATATATAAAACATAACAACAGTGATCGTAGGAATAAAAATAGGAACAGAAGAATCATTTGGTACACCCAACATATTTAACCAAATGTTTAGGAATAAGTTTAGGCAGACGTTTCTCCATTTAACTGAAAACACTTCCCCGAAAATAATCCATTTAGTAAGATTTTTAAAAGAAAGACACTAAAACGTATCTATAGCTGAACAGATAATGTCTCGTTTCGCGGAATCATAGTGTGCTAATTATCATAAACTCATATATTCTGGATGGCCTTGGAAAAGCAAAATGTTATTCACCATCTTACGACATGAATAACTCGCTGGTATACTTAATGCAACACTATTTTCACAGTGTATATTTACGAAAAAGTTATATGTATACTTTAAGAATTTTATTTATCTTATCAATGAATTAAGGCATTACCCAGGTAAATAATTTCTATGCCTGGCTGATTATCATGCCTCCATTTAGAAGCCCACTCCTCTGGCTGTCTCTAGTTGTGACGCCATTACATTCTGCTGTCTTATTATTAACGCTTACACTTTTCTTCTTGATTTGTGCAATATTTTGGTAAATCCTTAATATTTCCTTTCCAGATTTTAAAGATGCTATGCTTCTAAAAATCCGATTTATTTATGGATCTTTGGACATGTAATCATCTTTATCCTTTTTATCTATTTTAGAAATTTTATTAAAGAAAATATGACGTGTTCCTTGTGAGGAATTCTTTCACCTGCGTTTTATGATTTAGTGTTTTTTGGCACAGAGACAAAGGAAAAACGGGAAATTCGAAAACCTAAAAAAAGTAAAATGTTTTTTTAATGATATTTAAGGGATGAAAGTCCTTATGAATTCGAAATATTTGTAAAAAATATTTTTTATGATATTTAAGAGAGAAAAGTCCTTTTGAATTCGAAATATTTGTAAAAATGTTTTTTATGATATTTAAGAGAGAAAAGAGCTTATGAATTCGAAATATTTGTAAAAATGTTTTGTATTATATATAAGAGAGGAAAGTCATTATGAATTTGAAATATTTGTAAAAATGTTTTTTTTATTATATTTAAGAGAGGAATGTCCGTATGAACTCGAAATATTTGTAAAAACAAAAATAATAGGCTTATTATACTTATATTTACCAACTTTGTAAAATGAACTTTTTTGTAATAATCACTTAATTATTTAATTACTTTAATCATATAATATACCTGATCAGACGAAGGGAAATTCACTTGAATTATCTTTGTGTTTTTCATATTATATCTGCCATTATTGTTATGTTCAGCATTTAGATATCAGAAGCAAGTAAGAAAGAACAAAACCGATGAATCTGAAGATTAAAGAAACGCGACGTACTTTTCAGTTGTATTAAATTAGACCAATTCAAATCCGGGAAAGGTAATTTCGCTAAGCAATGTTAATTATATTGACACAAAATTCCTCGTCTTCCCAATACTCGTCTCCTGATTATATTCGCCAAAACACTGGACTTTATTTTGATTAATCAAGTCACTAATCTTTTCCCAAATGAGTTATGCATTATGAATAATTATGAGGCTTTCAGTAATTCTTAATATGAGATTCACGTTTCGGTTTAAAAAAATCATAACAGTTTGAAGAAATTTGCATTGGGTATTTTCTGTCGCTTATTAAAAGTGAATGTACTTATTCACCGCGGAATGCACTTATCGGCTTTGGCATCTGAAATCACTTCATCAAAAAGTACCTCCACATTAAACAAATCTTTGAAAATCTCTTATATCAATTTCAGTGTTTCACATCTGCGTGTCATTGAGTTTCACGCTTGAAACCTCTGCATATAATTGCTATTAACAGGTACAAACGATGATTAAATTATTAGCAATATCAGATCATGGGAAAATGGTGTAGAGGCTTCGAATTCTGTATTGCCATAAGTATAAATAAGTTCGAAAACCTAAAGAAAGTATTCCATTAGAATCAAAGAATAGGGTGTTGAATTATCTAATATCACTCGTTCTAAATGACTGATAATGCTGGGTAATATCATCAGAGGTGTAGAGGAAAATTGATAAAACAGACATGGGATTCTGCAAAAAGATGATGCTAAGAATAATATGGACGGAAAATGGTGAGAAACGAGTAAGTCTGTGAAAAACGGAAAGAAAAGGACAATTATTATTACAATCAAAAAGACATATTAGAAATTTCTAAGGCACCTAATCAGAAAAAAACCGTCTATTGAAATTTAATACCCGGATGATATACTCTTAAGTCAAGAGCAACAGTGGGAAGCATCAAATAAACTACGGAATGAATTGCTGTAATTGGATGACAGACTATGGATCGGATGGGTTAATAAGGACACAGATATTGCTTAGTACTACGATGGATAGGAAGCTGAAGAGAGCCAGTACCCCAACGCCTGGAAAGGACACTACACATAAAAGAAGTAGAAGAAAAGAAGAATAAAAGAGGAAGAAATAAAAAAAAAGTAAATGAGAAAATAATCTAGAGACGATAAATACATTATTTATATATTAAGAATGAATATCATACATTAATTGTTTTTCTCTGTGTCTATTAAATGAAATATACTATATTGTTCGATGTATAAAACTCATTTTCACCCTAAGTTTTCATACCAAAAATCGGCTTGCGTCTTATACACTGAGGTGATTAATAATATCATACACGAAACAATTTCATTAAAAGCATTCCCTCCACGTCTGGGAATCCTCCAAAAGTAATGAAACGGAAAAGCGATAAGGATAAAGCTAAAACCACTACCAGCGTTTTATGAAGTTTGCTCCAACCCGTCTATGTTTCCATTAACAAAACCCTCCAGGACTTCAATAAAGAGCAAATTGAACAACTGGATGAAGCAAGAAAATTTTTCTACGACAAATACTGGACGAAAGAAAAGACAAACACTTATTTTGGCGAATAATTTGAAATAAGAATTGATAAAATAATTTGAGAAATGCAACAAATTACATAGTACTTATTTCGAATAAGTGTGTTACTCAAAACGATTGCTTCGATACTTATGTCAATGTAGTAGCAATATAAGTGATAGATTAATATAAAAAGGTATTAATTAATTAATTACGGCTTATCCGTTGAAATAATGCACATACTATTATTTTTGTCATGTGGCAAAAATTGGAAGTAAAATGATACCTTAAAATAAGTTATCAAGTAATCGTTTTCTGTTCTCAGAACATCGGTGCCATTGAGGAATATGGTATCAGTATATCTCTAACATAATGTTTGGAACCAAGGAATCTTTTCTCTTTAATTAATTATGTAATGTCTGATTCCTGTTTAAGCGATTGTGAAAGCAATGAATATTTTGTAGACTTTGAACCAACGTAAATTTATCTTTACTGTATTTCCTTATTTTGATATTTTAAGCACGTTTGCATTAAGAAAAACATATTATATTCAAACAAAATTTCTCGTCTCCCCAGTCCTCGTCTCCTGATTATATTCGCCTAAACACTGGGCTTTTTTTTTTTTGATTAATCAAGTCACTAATCTTTTTCCTAAATGAGTCATACATTATGAATAATTACTAGATTTTCAGTAATTCTTTATACGACATCATATTTCGGTTTAAAAAAAATCATATCAATTTGAAGAAATTTGCATTGGGAAATTTCTTTCTCTTATTAAAAGTGAATGTACTTAGTCACAGTGGAATGCACTTATTGGCTTTGGCATCTGAAATCACTTCATCAAAAAGTACCTCCACATTAAACAAATCTCTTATATCAATTTCAATGTTTCAAATCGATGTATCATTGAGTTTCATGTTTGAAACCTCTACATGCTGTGCGGATTTATTAGCACGAACATACATACATACAAAAATGCAAATCACATACAACGCCAAGCATTCATTGGTTAATTAATCACCACTACGTTATAATATGGCAATTTAAAAATCGCAGTAATGCGACAATTTTGTAATCGCACTATTTTTAACTAGTCAATTTTGTGCACTTTTGGGAGAAACGGATCACAGAAGCTTTCTTAAGTCTCCCCAAATTTCGCTCGCTAATTGTTCGATGCCAACCAATCAGATCGTTTGCGCGTGAAGAATAATTATTCCCGCGCAGCGATTTGGAGCCTACAGTCACTTATTTAAGCAAAAGTTTTCTTATTCTAATTAGTGAGATTTCAGCTGCCAAATGAATCTATAACAGTTGACACCATACGCCAATTTTCTCACTCACGTACACCACTCACATGCTGAACATACCTTGTACACACTCACATAAACTCTTCTTACACAGCAATATCTTTCAAGAACAATCATTACAAGAGACTCTCATGAACATTCTTCCAGTGAACTTTGGAACACTAAAATAACAGTTAAAGAGAGACAACTTCAACCTTTTCTTACTTAAATGCATGCTTTCATTCACATCATTGTTTGATATTGTACATCTTGTTAAATACATATTTTATGTGTAACAATGTCCTTTGGTTATCCTTTTCTGTGTCAGCCCTGTTTCCTAATCTAATGTTAATGTAATTGCTATTAAGTAATGACGGTAATTAAACTATTAGCAATAACAGAGCATGATAAATGCTATTTAAAACCTATTTTAAAATTTGATGATTCTATATGTATTTGGTTCCGTAAAAAATTTTCAAATACGATTGTAGATTTTTTTCAAAACTTTATCTAAAAAAGGCTGTGCATTATATTACCACTTTAACCGTGTATCAGTCGAAATTCATTCTAGGAACTGATTAACGCACCCAACCTCACATAACCCTACTGGCAAGTGTTAAATTTGCATGTTTCGGTCTTTGTGACATTGGAAGCTCCAGGTGTTGTCATCCGTTTTCTCAATTTTTTTTTAATCCATTCTTCAGTGAATGATCTGAAAAGATGCAAAAAGAGGAGAGCATGTAGAGAAGTCATGATTTCCTCTCCAGGAGATGACAACCTTTGTAGCAAAGAGTTTTCAAATAAAAAAAAACTGTTTCATTTTTGTGAAGAGCAAGACATTAACTACTCAAATGATGATGCCAAATTTAAGATAAAAGAATATATGCTAATCGACATGAATTAATGTTTCTTATTCCAGCTCATCTGAAATACTGTTGATAATAAACATGATTAACTGTATCAATACAATTGTTCTGAATGCCTTATTTATCGCCTCTGTGCGTCAGCGAGCGGTCACGAAAGACAACGAATCTGCACTTGAGGAGCATTGATTCAGTTCATATTTTACTGCTGTATAATTTTCCAAATGCTTTAAAAAAAGGGTGGAAAAAGGCACACCGAAAT
Source organism: Acanthosepion pharaonis (assembly GCA_903632075.3). Lineage (NCBI taxonomy): Eukaryota > Metazoa > Mollusca > Cephalopoda > Sepiida > Sepiidae > Acanthosepion > Acanthosepion pharaonis. Next base: position 1,645,749 of record CAHIKZ030005518.1, on the reverse strand, counting down.
CCGAACAGAAAAAGGTGCATTCCAAAAACTAAATCAAGTATTAATGCTTTGAGCCTTGACCACCGCTTTATCGGTGGTAGAGAAAATGACTTAATGCCTAGCCACCGGTTGAACGGTGGGTAAACACTTGCATCGTGTTTTGCTATTGTTTTTTTTTTTTTTATTTGAGTCGATTTTTGGTATGAAAACTTAGGGTGAAAATGAGTTTTATACATCGAACAATATAGTATATTTCATTTAATAGACACAGAGAAAAAACAATTAATGTATGATATTCATTCTTAATATATAAATAATGTATTTATCGTCTCTAGATTATTTTTTTCTTTTATTTCTTTTTTTTTATTTCTTCCTCTTTTATTCTTCTTTTCTTCTACTTCTTCTGTGTGTAGTATCCTTTCCAGGCGTTGGGGTACTGGCTCTCTCCAGCTTCCTATCCATCGTAGTACTAAGCAATATCTGTGACCTTATTAACCCATCCGATCCATATTCTTTCATCCACTTACAGCAATTCATTCCGTAGTTTATTTGATGCTTCCCACTGTTGCTCTTGACTTAACAGTATATCATCCGGGTATTTAATTTCAATAGACGTTTCTTTTCTGATTAGGTGCCTTAGAAATTTCTAATATGTCTTTTTGATTGTAATAATAATTGTCCTTTTCTTTCCGTTCATGTTATTGTTAGCATCATCTTTTTGTAGAATCCCATGTCTGTTGTATCACTTTTCTCTCTTCACCTCAGAATGACATTACCCAGAATTGTCTTATTGTTCAGAACGTAGGGCTCAAAGGTTTAAGAAGTAGGGACATTTTATTTGAAACAAAGAAAATACTACTGAACTGTTGTGTAATATCGATGCTCTTATATGGCAACAAATGCTGAACAATCTGCTCTCAAATGAAGAGGAAAGTTGCAGGCGACAGAAAATTTGTTCTACAGAAAGATTATAAGAATACCATTGATGGAGCCTGTACACAAGTAGGCGTAAGAAATATGGAAAACAAAACGGATACTTTTACATGATGTATATCAAAATAAATAAATGACCGGAATTTCAGAGTGTCTCTTACCTGAAGAGTATTTGTGAATAGATGGCAAAACGGGAAACGAAAGACCAAATTTTGGTAAGAGCTACAGGTTAAAATGAGACTGTGGAGGTCAATGATAGTGACATAGTACATATAATAATAATAATAATAATAATAATAATATAGCTTGCCACTTCAAGGGTACTCGTCTACTAGGCTGGATAGCCAATCCCTAAACACTTGCTCAGGCGCATTCGTGTATATTCAACACCCACAGAGTTATGCTGAGCAGACCTTAGTTAAAGTTTATGGGTATGTTACGTAGCGTGATCAACAAATTGAACAAGCCCCTCTGTCACGCAGCTATCGATTGCCCGATCTACCCACTTTCACTCATACGGCTTGGGTCAAACCATGGTATGGTTCTCCATTCCGATAACATCAGGAAGTCTTCTTCTTGACCAAACGACCATGGTGAGATTCGAACCCGGGTCTGATAGTCAGAATCAAAATGTTTTATCCACTCGGCTACGTGCGTAAATTCTTCTTCTTCTTTTTCTTCTTCTTCTTCTTCTTCTTATTATTATTTCCACGCTGAAGATCATGTCAGAGTTTTAAAGGAGACGCACCTTTGTCTATTCGTTCTATTAACAAGGCGGTTTTTGTCCAGGGGCAGATCTTGCTGGTGATCACATTCGTCGCAGTCATTGTCAGATTCAACGTCTGACTGCCTTTGAGACAAAGATATTATCGTCAGTGATTTACACCTGAAGCCCTTTCTATTGATGTGGAAGCCCGAAGGACAGCGAATATTTAGAAATTAGAGCTTCCCATCTCTTAGATAAACAGCCCACACCCATAACACACACACACACACACACACACACACACACACACACACACACACACACCAGACTATCGCATTGTTTACTATTCTTATTCTGTAGTTGAGGTACAAGTTAACGTTCAATATGAGCTCTCCGAGGTTTATATACTGACATATTTGCATCAATTATTTGGGATTTTAAGCACATATTCTGGACTAAACGTGTACATCTACTCGACTTTCGCTGACCCCCTGTGAATTACTCAAATACCTATTTCTTCATAGTATTCTAACATAAACGATTTTCCTATGGTTATCATTTCATTAGAATCTTTATCAATTTTCACACAAAACTTTGTCATTCTGTTGCAAATTAAATGAGTTCATTATCCGCCAATCACAAGCAAAGTCGCCTATTGCTCGGCCACGAAGGATTCACTTGATCTGCTTTTGAAGACAAGAGAGTTGGAACAGGACCGGAGATATTCAGATGCAAATTCACCAAAAATCCTTACCAAATCAACGTAGTGAGGTAATCCTTTGAATCAGATTGTCACGTTTTTAATTTAAAAAAAAATCCATTTCATAATGTACAAAAATTACATTTTCTTCTTTCTATATTTTTGGATGGGCATTTGCCGTTTCATAATCAGAGTTTTCTTACTAGCGAATAAGGAAACCCTTTCGAGTCTCATCACACAGATAACAATGAAATCATAATTTTTATTCAATGTCATACAATATTCGCCATACTTGATAGGCAACAAATTGAACCGGCTACGTAGGCTGAGATAAAATGGCTCCAACAATAGATATCAGTACCCCGATTTTTACCGTTGTCGGTTAAGAATGGGTTCAATTCATGATTTTGAATACATTGTTGCATTTCGAACAGAACTGAAGACTAAGATTAAAGAATACAGTTTATATATACGCGCGCACACACACACACATATATGTGTGTGTGCGTGTACATCTATATACATTTACACGCATACACACTTATACACACACACACACATATATATATATATATATATATATATATATATATATATATATATATATATATATAAAAATTCCTATGTTGATTAGGCTTCATGTGTGTGCTTGAGAGTTGTCTATTTGTTTTTGCCAGTATGTGTATATATATATATTCGTTCTCCATAGATATTTGTGTGCGTGTATAAATATCTCTGTGTGGTCCGTCAAGTGTATTTCGCCATTATGAGTGTATCCTGTGTGTTTATGTGTTTATATATATATCTCGTCTATACGAAAAGTTAGATTGCTGATTTTTTTTCAATTTCATTATTGGTTTATAAACACAACAGCCCGATTTCATCGTTAGATTTTCGTAACATAATCCCGTAATTAATACACCATTTTAAGCGGGGTTTGGGACGAGGTTGAATACAGACTCGCCATTCTCTTAGACTAATTATCATCCAAGAATAGAAAGACCACTGCTACTTTGACATTGAGGTGTGTTGGATTCCTGCTTTCAGCAAAATTTTTCTGTTAATCTTAAGAAAATGGAATTCCTTTAATTTGTCATTGGTACTATTTACAAATTCGTGTAAGTATTTTTTTCTTGAAAAATTGTCATACAAGCGTGCGGGCAATATGGTTATGTCTCATTTAAGAAATCTTAATACAAAATTGATTCGAAGTTTTAGAAACAATGTAAGCCTTCATGATAATGATTAGGAATAGAACGGTTTTTAACGGGTATATTTGAAATGCAATTTGAAAAAAGAAACGGCCATGACATATGATGCAATATATCTTCAGAATTATTGAGTTTTCGGAAGGTTTTATTGCTTTAGTATTTAAATTGGCTCACAACATATTATTACCCAATATATATGGCTGATTGATTAAGAAAATAAATGTCTTATGTTATCAGTTTAGCGAAATAAACCCAAATCACGGCACTTTTGGAAAATGCCTCAATACTATATTATAAACTGAGTGAAATTGGAAGGAAGGAACTAATAAAGTCACAAGACATTGTAACCGATGGATTGAACATAATGTCCTTATCCAATTTTTTCATCATATCAGATTATGCGATTCCTCCCAGAAATTAAAGTCTGCTCAGTATAGTTACAGCATAAAATTTAGGTCCACTCTGTTATTGTTGAACAATATAAATATGCCTGAACAGGTGTCTGCAATAGGGATTTTGAAAGAAAAATTAATAAGAAGCGTGGTCAATAAAAGAATGGGAATTAAGAATGCCTGTGAGGAAAAAGCCAGAAGAATGTTCCACAAGAGAGAATTGCGAGAAGCGAAGATAACAAAGATGTAAATTACCCAGAAAAGTTGCCATAAAAAAAGTATTTATAGATAAAGATCAGAGAAGTTACGTTAGGACAATATGAAGGTCATTGAAGACAAGATGCCAGGTCATGACCAATAATATTGTTGATTCTTATTTGAATTTTTCAGAAAACTTTTATGCTTAGCAAAAGTTCCAGACAAGACGTGACAAAAATGTTCAATGCATAGATGATTGATAGATTAAAAAAAACTGTAAAGCCATGTTAAATCTTGACCAGGAGTTGAACCAACGTTTCTATCAGCAACCCTAGAAAGTGATTCAATATAATCGTTCAACTTAATTTCAGTGCAAAACTTTATCACGGGAAGACTCAATGTGTCAATCCTATTGAGGTTAGCATGAGTCATGATGATAGAAAAAATAAGTCAATTGAAAGGGAACAGTTTTGTTTTGAAAGCATTAAAAATATAAATAATTTCAGTTAAGAATCAGATTATAACAAATTAGCTGGTTAAATCCGTTTACATTTTATAGGCATCCACGTTTTAAGCATCGCTAATATATATATATATATATATATATATATATAATTATTTTATTATAAGAGATTATAATAAAAATATGTTGAAATCGCTACACAAAAGCTTTCATGTTTCAATGCTTGGATTGTACTTCTTCAGGTGTTGGTAAGTAACTGGTGATTAAATTATTTTTTAAGAAAATTTCAAAAGCATATTGCTACCTCTTTTCCGACAGATAAAGTAGGGAACGTCAAGTCAGAATTAAAAATAGACTTGTGGGTATGTCTTCATTATATATATATATGCGTATGTGTGCGTGTGTGTTCATAATGGTTCGTCATGTATAGAACCGGAATCCTCAACGCATGAAGAAATGCAGTGGACACCCATTTTCTCTTGGGGAGGGGGGCATCAGCAGTGCGCATCTGCTACCGACTCTGAGAGCCGAACCCAGACCTCTCCGATTCGATGCTGGCATAATGACATTGGGCTAACTGTCTAAGTTAGCGAGGAGAAAACTAAGTTATTAACATAATATAGCATAGGTATATCTAATTATACAAATACTCTAATTACTAATCAATACATATATATATATATATGTATACATGTGTGTGCGTATGCGCGTGTGTGTGTATGATAATATAATTTCAAGTTTTGCTATATTTATAAGATAAACGGCCCAATAATTTTGTTAGGTTATATGCATATATAAATCTGGACATTGAAGTTACCTCCTAGCGGCGACACTCTGTTTTATGCTTAAAGGCTGTCTTCAAAACATGTCTGGCGATTACGTTTAAGCAGAAAACAGAGTGTTACCGTTTGGTTTTGACTCCAATGTCCACTTTATATTTAAACATTTCGAACATGGTCCAGTGGATAAATACGTTGGTTGAAGTAATCCAGTGACTTGACCCAAAGATTTGTGAGTTCAATAGCTGGCCACAGCAGAGGTGAACAGAAAGGAGTTAATAAAGGGAATTAACTGAAACTGAACTATTCACATGGAAATGGAACAATCTGCCCAAGTGGACGTAATAAAGGGTTCGGTTCTAAATTCCAACGTATATCACCTGAAGAAGGCCGGAGTGTTCAACGGCCGAAACGTGAATATGACAATAAAAATGAGGGCCACTCTCCAAACGATGTAAACAGATGGATGCAACTACAAGCTTAATTTATAAGAACGTCTTTACGGGGAAGATTTGTGGTCAGGCGATATTGCTTCCATTTTCAATGATGCCTCATATTGTTCTAATGAGGATATTAATGTCATCAACGATTATGAAGGAGAATTATCACATTCCGATTATTTGATTGGCCAAGTGACTCACAGCATATAAGTCCCATAGTGAACTTACAGAACATTTTAACGTTGGCGCTCATCAGATGGAGGGCAATAGCTAGAGAAATTTTGTGATTTGTCAACCGGAGCGAAATTAAATTTGACGTAAATACTACGAGAGAAAAAAAAATTGAATTTCTGGGATGAGGAGTTATCATTATTTGCACTATTCATATTCAGACTATTGTCCTCATCTTTTTTGTTGTTATCATAATGTTTCGGTCGTTGTGTCCTCCGGCCTTCCTCAGGTGTATTTCGATCTGGATGGCCTACAGGAAATTTATTATACGGAGATAGATTTTTCCCCATTCAATGTTCGTGTCTAGAGATATCGCATGGTACTTCTTACTGTAGATGAAATAAAGTCTTCAGTGCTGTTTCAAATTATTCTCAACATCTGATCGCCATTAAAAATTTAATAAGACACTATATAATATGTATTTAATTTATTATTATATTATAATACAAATATTATTGTATTATATTATAATATTAATTGCTGAATGGCGTTTATTGATTTGTGCTTATTATTTTTGCTTTGTATATCTTTATAAAATCTCCTGGTATATTTATGCACTAACACAGAGTCCTTAATTTATGTTTAGATATATAAGACTATGAGTATTGAATATGTTAAACACATTCTTTTAAGTTCATGATCACATGTGAAATGATATATTTTCTTAAATATGCTTTTAGATATTTTATGAGTTCAATACTTTTGCGTGTAATTGTAAATCAAGTGCCAATTTGCATTATGCTGGAATAGACATTTCACATCAGACTCTCAGAAGAAACCGTGTGCAGATGTGACTTCACAACTGCAATCAGTTATTCAAGTATGGAAAAGAGAATATTGTACAGATGAATATATAAACAGTCTCGCCAGAGATGATTCAGGGCAGTCTCTTGAACATCGCGAAAATAATTTAAGATCCATGTGTCGGACCATGGTGATAGGGATCTCACTACAGACTCGCAGAATGTAAATGATGAAATATTCAAATCAATAAATTACATTTAAATTTTGATCGGATGTAATTACCAGTGTTATTTTCAACCATGATAGTATGTTTGGAAGGTTGGTTGGTTGTGTTTTCTTTTATGGCATATCAAAACCTCAGTGGGTCATTTAATGCCAACAAAATTTTGAAATAGATTCATAGCGATAGTTTGGTAAAAAGAAAAAAAAACGGTGTGTATGTATAAATATATATTTGAACCATTTTTCAATTACTCATATTTTTGAGTAGAATCCAACTTCTTTTAGGAAGTTTATAATCTTGGATGGTTTCATTTTGGTAAAACGATTTTTTTTTTTAAATTACACACTTGGTAATATTTTGTTCTCACTAGATCAAAATCTACAAACTCTAACAGTATATGTTTCACTGATTGCCGGTAATATTTTTTTCCAAAAATGTATTGTTGGTAATATTATTCTCTTCAAAAATTTATTGCTGATAATTATTTACAAAGTATTCTTGGTATTAAAACCTTTTTTACACTTTCATAGTGTTTTTTACCTCAGTTTCGGGGTTAACTATTTGCCCATAGCTGGGACCCTAACAGGTGCTACCACCCCGGGTCATCATGGTGGACCTGGGAACACCAGCAATTAAGAGGTGGTTCCGCGCTCCTCAAAACCTCCTGATCAGAGGCCTTACTGTTGCACGTAGTTTATCGTCATACTCAGGACGCGAATGTAGTTTATCGTCTTACACAGGACACGGACGTAGTTTATCGACTTATCCATGACGCGGATGTAGTTTATCGTCATACGAAGGACGTGGACGTAGTTTATCGTCATACTCATGACACAGACGTAGTTTATCGTCTTACCCAGGACACTATATTTGGAAAGTTAATGACACTGATTTCTATATTAAGCTTTAGCTTTGTATATTGCTATACATATTTCTTCCTTTTGGTTTAGCTCATCCCAGAAGACAACCTTTAAAATTATTTTTAAGAATAAGTTAAAACATTGAGAGGATAGCGAAAGATTTGTCTCCAACGTGGCCGTCAGAAAGAATAACTGGCTGATGTTTCCTCGCCCGCAGGTAGCGGAATTTTGCAGAAGTTTGAGAAAAATATGTCTTAGGTTTTCCGTTTCTCATTGAACGTTTCACACATTTATCAATATCACCGGTATTAGAAATGTTTGCCAATTAATTTTAAGCAAGTCATTGTACACCGTAATTTCCTTAACATCATGCACCAAGGACACAGTGGATAAAGGCGTTAGTTAGATCCAGTGACAGGACCCAAAGAGTGTGAGTTCAGTACCTGGTTAAGGCGATGGAAAACATAGAGAGGGGGATTAACAGGAGATAACTGATAACTGACATCCATTAGACATGACACGTGGAACTAGATCAGTCTACGCCATCGAGCGAAATAAAGGGTTCAGTTCGACATTCTAACCACCTGAAGAAGGCCACAGCGTACAACGGCAGAAACGTTGTAGTAAATATGGCGACTAAAATGAGAACAACAGTCCGAATTATGTAAATAGTGTATATAATGCCTCATCTCAGAAATATAGACAGATAATCTTGCATTGGTTAGAAGGAAGTTCTACCAAGATAGCTTCTTTCAGAGAACTGAGGAACATGCCAAGATAGTGCTTCTCCAATTGCTACAAGATTGGCCTCTTCAAGTCTAGGGCCAACTGATATCTGTCCTACGTAATCTTCTCTTCTTGATCTTCACACCTGACGCCTTCCAACCAACTTATTTAGCAACCCCATGTACTGAGTGGCGTTTGAGCCTTGTGTTGAGTGAATAATGTAAAGAAAATTGATCATGTTTACATTTGAAATAAATATTTGTCCTTGTATTTCGTCTTCTCTTGTATATAAACCTTCTTTCAAACAATGCTATACATGAGTAATCAAAACTTTCTTTATGAAGTCATGAGGTAAACTTAAAGGGCAAAATATGCTATTGATATTACGGTCAAAATATATCAGATCCAAATGGTGGTTTTAAATAACTGCTCATAAGTTGTTTTCACCTGAACTTTGCCTTTTCTAAACGCGTAACTCATAGAATTATAAATGTCACATGATTGACTTTCGCGTATGATATTCACCTCAACATCATTTATAAGATTTACCTCATTTCAGATTCCCTCATTGAACAAAAAAAAACAACTAATGTCTTAGATTTATTTACATGTCCTTTATATTTTTGTCTAGGACTTGTTTCGAATGGCGGAGAAATGTTAATTTCATCTCGCAAAGAAAGAGAGATTTGAAAAGTGAACTAGATCTCCTTGCATAGTTAGCCTAGAGGATGTTTTAGATACAAGAAAAGGCGTTTTGTGGCAATACAAAATTGTTTCCTTTTAGTCTTCATCGGAGTGAAAGCAGAGACCAAGTAAAAGGAAAGTTACAGATGGTTTCTAGCAAGCGAACGAGCTCCCAGAAACGTGCAAGATATTTTCTCTTTTTCAAAATCCTCTTACGATTTAGCAACCTACAAAAGTACCCCCAGAATAAAAGATTAACGGGAATTTCTCGACAGAACTGGGGAAGAAACAGTTCACGCTGAAAAAAAAATGTTCTTTTGTGAAGCGGTTCTATTTCAACCGAGTATCTTTTTGTTTTTTATTCATTTCATATATATATATATATATATATATATATGTTATTATATATATAACGCCCCCATATATATATATATATATATATATATATATATATATATATATATATATATATATATATATAACCACATAAACACTCAGCATTACACATATAATGGCGAAATACACTTGATATAATTATATACGCACACAGATTTATGGAGGACGAAAATATATACACATACTGGCAAAAATAAATAGACTACACACAAGCACACACACAAAGCTTACACAATATGTGAAGGTTTTGTGCCTGTATATATATATATATATATATATATATATATATAATGTGTGTCCTTGTGTGTATGTGCGTATATATATATACATATGTGTGTATGCGTGTACATGTATATATAAATGTACACGCACATACACATATATATACACACACACATATGTACACACACATATATATATATATATGTGTGTGTGTGTGTGCTTCTACATGTTTATATATATAAATATATATGTGCGTACATATATATAAATATATATGTACGCACATACATACATACATACGTATATATATATATATATATATATATATATACACACACATACATTTCCTTTGTTACGTAGTCTTTGTGTGTGTGCTTGTGTGGGCTGTCAAGTGTCATTCGCCATTATGTGTGCATGCTGTGTGATTATGTGTTTATATATATATATATATATATATATATATATATATACAGAGAGAGAAAAGAGAGAGTGGGAGAGAGATATTAATTGCTTATAATAAAAAAGTAAGTATGTATGGAGAGGGAATATGCACACGCAGACCAGAAAAAAACACACACGCACTAAAATGGAAATAGATCTAATTAGACACTGGGGTCATAAAAAGATAAGAAAGAATATATCCTTCCTCGACCAATCCTAATTGTTTTATTACACCTTAAGCAGAAAAAGCACTTTCGCAACCAGTCCCCAAAAACATTGGCTTACTATTACAGAATAAGACAATGAGTAAACATGGAAAAACATTTCTTTTTAATATTATGTGGAAATACCCACTGTTTGCCTGATGAAAGTTGCGAGATCGAAACTCTTCTATTAAAAATACAGAAAATAGACTCTAAAAATGTTTGAGGTTACTTTTTTCTTCTTCTTCTTCTTCTTATTATTATTGTATATTATATATATATATATATTATTATATATATTATTATATATATTATTATTATATACAGGTAAAACTACACATCATTAAATTTCTAAATAATGAAAAATTATTAAACCATAGGCAGGAGTTAACGGTTTTTTGCCGACATCAACAAACTTTCGCATTAAATAATTAGCATAAAAAAATCCCATAGCTAAATAAAAGTCATAAAAGCTTGGCCAAATCATTAAATAGGAAAAACCCTTTTTGTAGTCGTCAAAAAACAACAAAAAAAACAAATTGAAATTCACTGCAATACGATTTGAATATAAAACACCCACTTGAATAAACAAATAAATAAATAGATAATCAGATGGACAATAATAAAAGACAATTCCCCAGACACATAACGACTTGTGGGCGCGCCATAAAAATATCACTCACTGGGAACCAACTAAAGGATGACCGCAAACATTAGCCTTGAAATAGCTACCCTACCCAACCTTAGCAAAACCTCTCAGAAGATGATGAATCTATTGATAAGAATTAACTCTCTGACCACTTAACAAAGAAAAATAGTCTAGCCACTCCCACAATAACGAATTCTGTAACGGACCATACCTAAAAACACACGTAAACTGAGACATAGCTTATTCCTAAAATTTTGCTTGAAGATGAAACGGGACTAAACACCACAATTCAACGTAATTTTGATAATTATTTGGATGGTTTCGGCTCTCGATTTTGAAACATGAGAAATCTTATGTAGCGAAGGAACCATATTTTTAAACAAAAATATTATATATATATATATATATATATATATATATATATATATATATATATTTCTTCTAAACTCGATGAATTATTAATTATGATTATTTCAAATCCCTAATTATTTCTATCTGTGATATACAGATAGAAATAATTAGGGGATTTGAAATAATCATAATTAAGTAATTGAACCGGCTTCTAATGCTCTGGTCTGAGCGGCTTGGAGATAGTAGTCTTAGCTCGTAGAGGCACAGTCCTATGGCTAAAGAGAAACTCAGATGAGTTTCATTCAATTCTCGGTAGTTGATATGCAATGCTGGTGATTCACAAATACAGGACGAAACGGCCGTCCAGGTCTTTCTGCATTCTGTTGAGGTTTCTTCTAGACTCGATGAATTACGTAATTATGATTATTTCAAATCCTTACTTATTATATATATATATATATATATATATATATATATATATATATATATATATATATATATATATATTATTTTATTGTTTTTGTATTTGAGAAAATTTTAATTCTCAGTTTTTTAAGCAACTGCTGACCTTGAAGCAAATGCAAATATCACGGCATATTTATCAACTTTTGAAAGAATATACATTTAAATATTATGAATTAAAACTAGAGATTTTTTAAAAACTACGCACACAGACATAAATTTACATTATTTCAATGTTTCTTTTCAACTATTTTCGCAGCTTCTAGAGTGAGAAACCTCCGTTTGTTTGGTGATTTTATCACGTTTTTTTTAATTGTTTGATCGAATGTACGATAAGCAGACCCTCATTTATTCAGCACACTGAAGCGCATCGAGCAGCACACAAGCCTCCCACAGCGCAGCGTTTGAGAATCACTCCTTTAAGGTAACAGATATATTGGAAAATATTGTTATAGACCGAAAAATCTAGTTTTTACACAATTTACGCTATTCAAAAGGTTGAATTCACATGCGTAAAAATGCTTGCAATATCTACTTAGTCAGACTCATTAAGTTTCTCGTGGCCACACTGCCTTTGGCATTTGAATGTGTGAGCTGCATCCACTGGTCAAGTCTATTGCATGAATTTCTGAAGAAACACAGAAAAGCATCACACACTTGACCCTGGATATGACTTCATAAGTATTTTGACATCCAGTAAATGTAAGATTGCTTTTGACAAAGACTTTCATGAAACTAGAACCTGATGATGATCCCGTATATATTTTCTTCGCTTGATTAAACTTTTTCATATTATCTAAAGTAAATTTGACTTCCACATGAAGCAAACATTAACACACGCACACACACGCACAAACACGCGCACATACATACGCCCACATGCACCCATCGTAGATATATATATATATATATATATATATATATATATATGCATGCTTCATGTGGAAGTCAAATGTACTTTTAGATAATATGAAGAAGTTTAATCAAGAAGAAAATGTATTAGTTATATTCATTCAAACAGACATTCGGACATATATATATATATATATATATATATATATATATATATATATATATAGGTTTAGGGTTAGGCAAATGAGATAACTAGATATTAGCGATTGTATACGCGTGGTTCTGGCGTGTATACGCTGGCAAACAAATAAATATTTAATAAGAAATATATGTTAATATCTACGTTTGCTGTGCGACTCGAGTTTCGTTTGTTAACCAAGTCATCAGGCACTATATATATATATATATATATATATATATATATATATATATATATATATATATATACGGGCAGCATGGCCGGCGTTGCCCATGCTTGATTCAAAAATCGTACGACTCATACAGAAATCGCTATCACTTGACTTAAAATGTTTTTGCCCTTCTTTGCCGTTAAAGGAGTGCCTTTTTCCGTGCTGATGTTGCTACATGCCTTACTTCTTGCCTATCTCACACTGCGAATTTTCTCTAAGCTCTATACTAAACATTAAAACTGTTACGAAAAAATAATGTTTGGGTGTAGGGCCTGAATAACCATCCTCGTCCCATTACAGAGTTTCGGTGGACGCAGGTTTCTAAGCAACATAACCGGGATCCCCACTTCCAGAATGTGAGGAGGGAGACCAGCGGGGTGGAGGCTGTTTAAGAACTCCACTGGAAAGTTCGCCATTTCAGTGGGGTCTGGAGTTCTCTCACCGTGCAACACCCTGGCACAGTTTCCAGAAGCTGTCTATTAAGGGCTGTCCCTCAATATTGTTGTAGTTGGTTTGAAGATCAGGAAAAACTGATTCCTTGAGTGTTGCTGGCGTTGTGACCACTGTAGACAACAATTGGACGTTTAAAAATCCATTAGTGTCCACTGGAATAATACCTTCGCCAAGGGCTAATAATGAATTCGAACATTCGGCGGACCCAACATAGCCAGTCAGGTGTGCACGCATGTTGGTGGTAAGGTGCAATGGTCTAACAATGGGCCAAAGTTGTGACGATTTCAAGCACGCTCGAATAGCGTCGGCCCTTGTCCCCTTAAGTACAACGGGGAGAGTATGGCGAAAGTCACCGGATAGAAGGACAGTTATACCTCCCATAAGGTCATCGGAGTTTCGAATATCCTTCAGAGAGCGTTTTACAGCCTCGAGTGCAGTTTTGGGACTGACAGTGCACTCATCCCAGACGATGAGCTTACATCGCCTGAGTACCTCCGCTAGACCTGATTGCTTGGCTATACTGCATACAGCTGTTTCTGCCTTAATCAGGTCAAGCGGAAGTTTAAACGTTGAGTTCACTGTTCGGCCACCCGGTAGTAATGTGGCAGGAATGCCCAAAGATGCTACTGCTAGCGCCACTTCGCCATGGCGCCGAATTTCTGCAAGAAGCAGTTTTTTAACGAACGATTTTCCCGTTCCCCCAGGCGCGTCCAGGAAGAAAATTGATCCTGTATCCTGCCTGGTGGATGCAAGAACTGGAGGAAGCCACACGATCTGGCACTGGAAGCCCAATAGCGGCGAGATATTCCACCCCCATTTCAATAAACAGGTTCTCAATGATTATAAGCGTCCTGTTGTAAATTTCATCGTTGAATGTAAGAGCCATTGTTGGACACAGCAGTTGCGCTTCTCTGAGTATGTCTTCGGACAAAAATTCCTTATATTTGTCCCAAAGTGATTTGGAATCACTGGGCTCGAACATATGTAAGATTGTGGTGAAGAAGTGGCGCAAAGCAGAGGGCATTTTTAAAAGGGATCCCTCAGCCATTGTGGCATCCCACTGGCTGTCGTCTTCCAAAAGGCGAGACGGGGGCAGGCCTCATGAAAAGTGTCACATTAAACTCCATTAACCGTCCGTAAGTTATTGTAGCTCATTGGACTACCAACTTCGTGCAAAAGGAGTCGCAAGCAAAAACATTCCTGTCGCGATGGGGGGACCGTGAATACCCTTCCGAGTGTGGTGTCTTCTTTGACGCCTGGATAGCCCTCGACGTTGGCCCCACACTTCTGCCGAGCCCAGGTGTTCTTTTTTGTCCATACGTAGTATGAAGGCACGTCTGGGTACAGTAGAGTCCTAGCAAACTCGTCCTGTCGACAAAGTTTGAAGAACGCTGTAAGCGTTGTGTCTTTGGTACGCGCAGCCACATCCATTGCTGTATCCGCAGAAAAATAACGAAGTTCGTCGTTTTCTAGGTAAACAACAAGCTGGACGATTGCTGAGAAGCGATCGTGGATGGGGAAGCTGAATATGTGCCAAGGGCCCTCTGTGCTACTAATGGCGCGCCTTGCAAGGAAGTCCTGGATTTCGACTACGTAAACTTCCTGCCTAATACCAAACATTGCAGCATCAGTCCCTTTGTTGATGTACTTGCATACTTGATGGAGTGAACTGAATGGCAATATTCGACATTGATGTGCGCATTGAACGCTTTTGTTAGCAGAGGACAGTATGGCACTACCCATCTGTTAGCTACTTGGTGGCCCTTTACCACGGCTGTAAATCCTGTACAGTGGATAACCATCGCTCCCTGTAATGGTTTCGCTCACGAAATCTCGTGGGTACTGTCGGGTGCATTTGCCGTGACTATTGTGACAGCTGGTGTAATTGTAATGCGACCCGCAGGGACCATGAATCATGTTGGTTGTCACTATTTCTTACAATTCAAAGTCAGCCGACGGATCAAGAAATTCAGCAGAAATAATATGATCGATTTCTCTGGCCTCAGTCTTGTCGCACGGCCAAATTAGTATATGTGCGTGAGGCAGGCCGCGTTTCTCCCACTCAATAGTGTACATGAGACAGCTAACAGCCCCAAAACCTGGCTCTTTATAATCACATCCACTAGCTTTCCCAACTTCAAATGGTAAACGCACGCAATGAGGTCTCGACGGTCGTAGGCCGATTGCCCTGGTATAAGTTCTTTAGCAATTGCGTACCATTTTGGGTTACATGTGAAAGTTATGAATAGGTCTGGTCGGCCGTACTTACGAACGTATGTCATCGCGTCTTGCGTCCTCGCGTGCATGTATCACGGACTGCCTACGAACGTTGCAGGTAGTATGCATATCTTACCTATATTGCATGGATCAGCGTCATTTCGTAAAGCATCACGGAGGTGAATGTAAGAGTCGCAGTGCAACTTGCTCTAATTCAATCAGATGTAACAGAGTCTTTCGGATTCCATCTCAGCAGCCATGTCTACTATGAATTGATGGAAAAGTTGCCGGCTTCGATGAAGATGATTGAATGCACCCTCATGTACCATCAATAGGTAGACGTAGAAAGCCCTGCAAGACACTGTTTTTAAGGTGGACCTATTTGGCAGAATGCCAAAGTGGTACCCATTTTCTCCGTAAGGGAAGAGAAGTGGGTATTGCAGTGCATCGTAGGACCGGTGCGTTTCACAGATTCTTCGGAGCCCACTGTCGCGCGATTCGATAACAATGTCACGTCTGTTGTGCTGATCACCGCTGACAATGACGGGAGCATTATAACGACGTTTGTGCTATCCCTGGGGCCGTTTGTCAGCATCAATTACAATAATGAAATCAGAAGTCTTATTTTCGAGAGCATACTTAAAACTGCAGACATAGCTGTTTGTCTCGTGGAGCATTTGTTGGAAACTCATTATGATATCCCTGCGTGGATGATTGTCCTTGCCTGCATCGTTCTCGGGAATAATGCCCATGCGGGCATCTGCCTGTTGATTGTAGTCAGCTATGAAGTATATTTGTAGAAAGGCCGAATCAGTGGCAGTTTCCGGCAAACGTGACCCAATCCGGTGGTAAACCTGACCTTGAACCTTGAAGGTGGGATTCCAACCGACTTCGCAGAAGGCATTACCTCCAAAATAGGTCATCTGGAAGGCGCAATTGTACTGTCTGATTTTTGCGATGAAATGTTTGGAGTCTGGACTGGAACCCTCCATCAGAGCTTTCAACGGAGCAGATAGCTCTTGAAATGATGGCAACTACGTTACCGTCTGAACGACACAAACCTGCAGATTCTCCAGGACATTTTTTGGCATTGCAATGCCCACAGACAAATGACATGGATCCTATTTGGAGGTCTATGCGACCGGAAAGTCTCAAAACTGGCTCATAGTTGAACGCTGTGCATGGCGGCGCTGGTTAACAGTCTGCAACCTTTCAAGCCTTTCAGTAGGTCCTTCTACAGCTCTAGAAGCGGAAGTTGAAATTGCGTCGTGTCGCCGCTTTGTGCGCTTTTGCGCGGAACTTTCCGACGCCCTTGCAGCAGAAGTTGCAGCGGTGTCGGCTGCATGACGTGCGATTTTCTCAACCATGGATTCCTGGGACCGTCGAATGGACGTTTCCGAAGCTTTCGCTGCGTTACGTGCGGTCTTCTCAGCCGTGGTCTCCTGGGACCGTCGAATGGAAGTTGCAGCGGCGTCGACTGCATTGCGAGTAGCTTTTCGATGCGGACTCTGTCGAGACTGCAAAAGCGCTTGTGATGAAGCCGCTTTTTTGTTGTCTTGCAAGCGTTTAGGTAGTTTCCTCTTACTTTTCAAGGAATATGTGTAAACTGATTTTCAGTACAAACGGTATTTACGCTCACCAAGCGTTTACTGTAACAAAACATACTGCCTCCGTTCGAGATTGACTGGAAAGCCTCCAAGAGGTCTCTACCTCGGTTTACTCCTCCCGCTTTCTCTTTGCCGCAGAGGCTCTTTTAGAACGCCTGCTAAGGTTGCTTCGCCATGGTATTTTGGCACGCTTAGCAAAGCTGCCGGGTCGGTCATTGCCACGGCACACAGAAGAGTGCAAAGCAGATGGTGAAGTAGACGCCAGCCGCTTCTCCCCAAGGAGGCGCACTCAATGGAATCTTGCTCCCGTTTCCCCTTAGCCAGTGAGGCTTTTTTAGAACGCCTGCTAAGGTTGCCTCGCCTGGGTGTTTTTGCAGCCTTTGCAGAGCTGCCGGGTTGGTCATCACCATGGCACGCAGAAGAGTGCAAAGCAAAGGTTGAAGTAGACACTATATGATCATCTGTAACCGGAGTTATTATGTGCTCCTCCGCAGTCGCTTGTTCTGCATGTGTAACGTTAACGGTATTAGGGGTCTTCAGTTGCTGAGGTGTACTGGGCCGCGTAGTAAATGCAGTACACTTCAACTTACAGTGAAAACTACAACGTGGAGGTAAAATAGGTTGGTCAAACAATTGAGTAAATAAGTAACTTGCGATAGCAGTTAACTGTCTAATAGCAAAACTGATTTACAAATAGGTAGAAATAGGTATGGAACGCTAAGATGGACTGGGCTGCGCAGTAGAGGCAGCACGCGCAGATAAAATGGGTAATGCAAACGTTTAAGCAAATAGGTAATTTGCGGTAGCAGGAAGCTGTCAATTAATCCAAGGACAGATGCGTTAATGGCGATCAAATCAAGACGTGAGTGCGGATGCATCCGCGCTGAAGGTATTTAAAGGGAGCATGACTTGTCATTGGCTGGTGTAGCCTGGACAATGGCCATGACTTAGACCAATGAATGAGCTCACGCAAAATGGAAGATGCTAGCGCGCATTCACGCACGCGCGCATGATTTGGCAAGCGCAAGTCTTGGCCGTAAACGGGGTCAAGCTGCCTGCTGCATATGCAGCTTGGCTCTAACGCACGTGATGCCGGCGATGAGAATGCATGGATCTGCAATGAAGCGTTTGCTCGTTTGGTTTGTGCGTCAACGAAAAGCCGTGAACCGTTTGCCGGCATTAGCTTTGAAATGGATTGGAAGGAAGCCCTGCGCAAAAACTCCTCGTCAGGTCTGGGATGCGGCCTGGGCTAGGGGAAAAGGTTTAAAGAATTGGAAAATGGACTGCTGAGGGCGGAACCATTTTCACTCAGCACGTATGCGGTTTTTTTTTTTTTCAGTAAAAACGCGAATAAAGGAAGTGTTTATTTTGGTAAGATGCGACGATTAAAGCAAGTGTTGACAAAGTCGAATATGTCATTTGTGGCTCAAAGTCGGACCTGGTAGCCCGGATAAAAAAGCCGAATTTCAATGGCCGTCCATCCATTCCAGAATTTGAGGTCAAATGTTTTTTTCCACTCCACTGCACGCACTGACCTGTTTCTTCCCGCGCATAGCGTGACCTTAAATTAATCTGCATTTAGGAAATACCCAACCGGAAAAATATTTTTAAGGGATGAACGATTGTCGATTTGCACTCTGTTTGGTGGGTGCTCAGAGTTGAAACTTCACATGATGACTCCCAATGGTCTCCTCATAAATCCGGTCGGTTTTCGCTAAAAACCGACATGCGGTTCAGGCGCAATCTGGGCGTATCGGTTTTGGGGTTTTATCGATTTTCCGCGCTGTTTAGGGGTCCGTGGTCATGAAACTGCTGGACAACACTTCTAAAGGTAGACTCTAAGAGGGTGTCAAATTTGGTTGAAATGCGATCATTCCTTCTGTAAGCAGATTTTTTCGATTATCGATTTTTTCGGAACCTCAGTCCGAACTCAAAAATCGGACTCCGCCATGTCTTTACGGCAGCCATTTGCAAACTTTTGGTGAAAACCGCATCGAAATCGGGTGAGAAATGCGTCCTGGGCGAGGTAACATAGACAGACAATAACCGCAAACGTTTTTGTTTGTGATGTAGATTTTTTTTTAAATATTTATTATGCTTTATTTTCCACAATATTGGTAAACGTGTTTCGGTCTCGCGACCGTCATCAGGCAAAGGGTGGAGATTTCCATATATTATTAAAAATATTTTTTCTTATGTTTTTCGATGTTAAATATTCTAGATATGAGGCTTTTTTGTGTGTTAGTGACCCAATGTTTTTCTTGAACTTATATATATATATATATATATATACTACAATTCAAAGTTTGAAGCCAACCCCAGACTTAACATGAGATTAACTTGGCAGAAGAATGAAACAAAATGAAAAGTGTTGTTAAAATAATTGAAAATAGTATGGGATCATTTATCACACTTATACTTTGAGAAACTATTGCAATTAATGCTAAAAGTTTGTACTGCAGTTATCAAGACAAAAGGAGGATACTGTGACAAGAGCAAAATTTAATCATTATTATTTTTTTTTGTCATAATAAAATTTATTAAGATTGACTGACACGGTACTATCGTTAATATTTCTTAGTTACTTGTCCTTTTATTTTTAAAATTCTTCTTTTCATAACATGAATTATGTAGGCACAAAGAAAACAATGGTCCAGAAAAGATGAAAATTATAAGAATACAAGAAAAAATAAATAAAATAAACTTAACCACAGTAGCTTGTCAGTTTAAATATATATATATATATATATATATATATATATATATATATATATATATATATATATATATATATATATATATAGTGAGAGAGAATTTAGCGATGCAGTGGTGTTATTTTTCCAATTATAATTGCTGCATTTAAATCGTTCAAGGTCTTCTCTGAAACATCTGCTTATCATACCACACCAATCAGAACATGACTCGCCAGTATAAGTTTTATCAATGAATCAGAGAAACAAGAAAAAATACAATCTAACCTAGCCAGGCCTCAGCTGTCATAAAGAAAGAAAAAAATAAATTCATTAAATGAAGTTAACAATTCAAGAGTGTTCAATAAAGTAATGTCTAAATTTCAGATTAGAAAAATAATGGAATACAGCTGGGATACAAGCGTAGGCTCAGTTGTTGTACGTATAGATTACATATCGAAGAAAAACTATCAATAATATGAGAATTGGATAATAGGCGACTGAATAAAAGAACGGAAAGAAATGTTAACTGTAAGCATTTAAATAAATATTTTCTATAAGGGATTACCTGGTTTCAGTCGCTCACGGACATTTTCTTTTTGCCTATTTTTATTTTTACTAATCAGCTTTTATGCTTTTTCCCCACGTCTTTTCTTATGAAAGCTTTTCCTTCTCTTTTGTTCCTTTTACCCGTCATACTTTTTTTAATGACTATTTTATCAGAGGTTTTTTTTATCACATCAACGCCTTTGGACATTTTATGCTATTGGAGAAATTAGTGAATTTTATTTTGTCAGTTACGGAGAATAAACCTTTTTCCAAAGTCCAACAGTAGATTTTCACTTCCGGATGTTTTCCGGGATTTAAAACTGTAAAACTCGACATCTTTCAAGTTCTCATGTTTCTTCTTAGGTTTGTAGAAGCGCTTTTTATGACGCTCTCGATCGTGTGTAAAAGGGTCAATTTGTAAGCTCGAAGCTTGCTTTATGCAATCGTGCTAGAGGTGGAAGATAGTATGTATATATATTAATTTATATATATATATATATATATATATATATATAAGTATGATGAGAACAAATAGAGTACATTTCCAACGTTCGCAACATTTAATCTTTAAAGAGGGCTCAATACAAAGTAGAGCAATATTATTTATTTTAGGATATTACAACAAAAACATGTAAAAATCGCTACATAATTGCAGTTGTGTATTTTCAACGCATAACGATGCGTTTTCTCAGATGATTGTAAATTACTGGCGAGTGAACGGTTAATTTGGTTTCAAAAACAAAACAACTTCTCATTGTTTGAAAACAAATTATAAAATAAAAATAATGACTTGAGAACTTTACCCTTATCACCTAATCGAATATGACCTACGTTAAATTCAAACGAAGCGAAGAAAAAGATAGATAGTTATATACCAATGTCTCAAGGCAAAGATGTGACATCTAACAGCAGGCAGACATTAACTTAAACACTGATACAAATGGCTACAATAAATATACATGCTAGACAGACAGGGAGACAGGTAGAGAAGTAATTTAACCGGATGCCAAGTAGTCTTAAGCTTTGTGGATTTCCTACATATTATTTTTGCAGTTGATAAATAAGAGGCCTTAATTCTAACCGCGTGGATAATGTTTTTCTTGCAGGACTTTGTCAGTAAACATTAGCTACCGCGCCAACTGTGGCATTCAGCAAGTTATCGATATTCTTAGTTCATAAAAATGTATAACGTTCTTCAATTTTTGACTATCAATGCATAACATAACCGGCCTCTTAGTTTTCTATTGCTTCAAGCTTGCCAGATAGATTTCTATAGTTTTCTTGCCATTTCCAAAAATATTTGTAAAACAACTGTAAAACAAATGTGCCTTATTATTGCAGGTCAAGGTTCGGGTGTCTAATAATACAATAGACGAGTGTCATTATTGTTTTAAGCGAAAATCCTCTTAAAGAAATAGAAAAATAACTAGATAAAAATATCGAGATATGTGTTTATCTCAAAATAAATACACTTAAATTCACCTTCATCGGCTTAGTGGTAGAATCCCCGACTGACGCCAATTCAGTCGGGTTTCGATCCTAGCTAGAGTAACTGATGAGCTGTGATATAGCGAAACAATCTGTCTATGGATGACAATATATATACACACACACACATATATATATATATATATATATATATATATATATGGTGTTACAGCAGAATTGCTCAAATCGTGTGACGACAAAATTGTCTACTTGTTAGATTAATCTCTGAACCGTTGTATCTTAGAAATGATTGAATATATCTTAGTGGAATTTTCTGAGGTTTTTATAACACTAATGAACACAACTTTGAGCAATAAAAATGTATAATTTCTCATCAAGCTTAACAAAAGAATCGTGATGATTTAATCATAGATAAGAAATCGGAAAGATTAAAATTAAATTTAAATATATTCAAGATGATCTTCGCCCTCACTAACCTTCTAACTTCCTGTCTTGAAGTAACAAGGTGCCTCACGCATTTCACGTACGATTTAATTTTCAAGTCTTTTTTCACTGATCTTTGGTGAAACTACTTTCTCACGCGCCAAGCATGTTATTGACTGAGTCAGATCTTTTCAAATTAATTTCTTTATCTCTAAGTTGAAACGATAATTCCACTTCCTGTTGTAACCTCCTAATCCAGTTTTCTCTCTAGAGTTTACTCCTTTTTAAACTTAGTTACCATTCTCTTAATGCTACTTGAATGGAATTTGAAGATGGAAGCCTGATAATGAATGTTGGTACCAATAGTGATTTTCCCCTTAATATTGCTCAGTTGAGAAGAAGGTTGTCTTGACACAAAATGATTTAAGCTTTTCTTATTCTAGCTGAATAGTCTATCGTTTGTGGCTAAACGTCATATGTGAAAACCTCAATTACTTAAGTGCTTTTTTTAGAACTAAACATTTTGTGGGATGGACAATTTTGCTCTTACACCCAGTATATATATATATATATATATATATATATATATATATATATATATATATATATATTATTTCTACTTCTATTTAATTTGGTACCCCTCTGTTTGAAAAAGATGCCCTGTTTTTTTTTATATTTTAAACAGATTAAAAACTATCGTCCGGAGCACTCGAGAAATATAAAAATATTTTCTTTATAAAGATTTCTCGATAGGCGAAAACATTTAAAATAAAAATGAGACTGTTATCAATAATCTAAAGTGGTCTCGCCTTGTTTCGTTACTCTCCTCTTTGAGAGAGCTATTTCTCTTTACTGGGACTAGAAAAGGACACTATACGCGAATCTTGTATTCTCAGTTGAATAAAGCTTTCTTAAAGCCGACACCGGCGTACTTTTGTCATTACAGGGACAGCTATTTAAAACACGAATATCCAACAAAAATAACGTTTGAAATAAAAATAATTGTCCGACTTAAAATAAATCCGTTAATTCTTTGTTTACATTTTGGTTACGAAACAAAGCAGAAATGGGCGTTCGAGAAAAAAAATCTAAACATGGAATTGTGCATTTCTTTGGTGCATACTATGGTCGATCAAACCGTGGTTTCTCCCTCCCCTCACGAAAAAAAAACTCTGCCACAGAGTATATATTTTTTATTCAGATTTTTCGAATGTATTCAGTCTGAGAGACGTAATACACTGTTCAAAATAAAGAAGGAGCGTCTATTTTAAACGGTGATTTTCACGGAAAATAATAAGAAATTATAAAAAAAAAATTAGATTAAAAATAATCGAGTAATTGTTTAGATAAAAGAGTTTCTTTTAAAAATGAGACGTTCATTTGATCAAGATGCATAACATAGTTCATCTAATTTTCTCTCGATTTTGAAATTATCTTAAATTTAATAAGTATTTTATAAAAAAAGCCATTGTTACTTTCAGTTTGGTAAATGATGGCGTCCACTGTAATTGGATGAATCACAGCGTCCAACTTTGTTATGATCTGCAAATGATATACTCTATACACTTAAGAATTAATTCTTTCATTCACCTCCCCATATATATATATATATATATATATATATATATATATATATATATAAATAGACTCGTTTCGAAAAACCCTGGAATTTTTGATTTGCTAATAATCAAATGAATCTCTAGGGAAAAAAAGGTTTTAAAAAAAGAAAGAGCTACAAACATTAACTTCTGCCGACAAAAAAATCGCACAGGTGCAGGTCTGAAGCCCAGAGAAAAAAACCCGATACGAGTAAACAACTAGCTAACAAAAGCGCTCAATACAACCGTAGAGCAGACCTAGATACACCTAGTGAGCCAGACAAACCTACCTAGGTATCACCTAAATGGATCGTCTTTCCCTGACGATCCGTTTAGGTGAAACCTAAATAGGTTTGTCTGGCTCACTAGGTGTATATATATATATATATATATATATATATATATATATATATAAATTAATTGATTTAAAATATGTTTTTTGCTACACAGTTCTAACCTTGTTTCTAAAAGCTTCCAATTTAATTTTGTAATTAAATTAAAGACATTAGTTCCATTTCATCCTCAAGCGAATTTTGGAGTAACTTATTACTGAATTTTCAAAGCACAGCAAAAATCTTAATTCACGCTTCCAAGGATACAAAGAAATCCATTCATCTAGACAAGGGGTGTTTATGAGTTTATTATGTCTGTATTGTGATGTATCAGTTATTAGTTACGTTTTGGTAGGGGTAGGGATGTATTTTCCAATGAATTCTGACATCCGTTAAATGTATGTCGTCTGGATTTTTTAAAATTTATTGTTAACGGCAAAAATTATTACGGAATTTTTTTCTATTTGTATACTTAAAGATTTTTGGGGGTTGTTTAGGTTAGAATACGGTTTATTTAACTAAGATTTTAAAAAAATTCACTTTTAATTTCTAATATACTATATTTCTTTTTAAAACAAGTAAATGTATCAGAATCATTTACAGTATGTAAAATTATTTTCACATCAATTATAAGTATGTATATTACTAGGTCACAATTTTTTTTAAAATTTATATTTAAATATAATTTAAGTAAAATATTTGACAATGACCTACGTATATATATATATATATATATATATATATATTATTTAAATAATTTTCGTTGGATGCAATCGAAATGACACAGTTATATATATATATATATATATATATATATATATATATATATATATATATATATATTAATAAGTTCTTAATAATAATAGAAATATAACAGGTCTGCTGTTGAAAGATTCTGTTTTGGTGTCTGTTTTCCTTCTGTTACCGCCACCCCGATGGTTTTCATGAATTAAATTTTGTCAATATTCTCATTCCGAGTGTTTTACCTTGCAACTAACAAAATGGAAGCATTTTTGTTAGTTTTTCAAGATTATTAAATTTATAAAAATGTTACGAAATTAAAAGAAAACAGTTAAATACCTAACCTCATGTCATTTAAAATATACAACACATAACCCAAACTCAAAGTAAAATAATTTAAATATTAACTTGAATAAAAATTTGAAAAAACATATTTTACACATTTTCCTTTATCAGTCATTAAATTATGCCATTAATGAACTCCATAACTTACGTGGACTTTTCAATTAACCCGATGAATATTTACGAGCGTTTTCTCAATTTAAAAATCGTGAATAGCTAATATTTTTGCTCGTGTCTATAAATACTCTTTACGGAATAAAATCCTTGCATTTGCTCTGATAAAGTCCCTTAGACGACGAAATGGGTGCGGCTAAGATAAGTTTTCCTTCTGTCGTTGTTCATATTGTCCTTTTACAGATCTATTCCATATGAAATTATATATATATATATATATATATATATATATATATATATATATAGAGAGAGAGAGAGAGAGAGAGAGCGAGAGATAGATAGATAGCTGGACACTCGTATTCGAGGATATTCGGCTATTAGGGCGGCTAGCCAATCCCTATTGCAAACGCTCGATCAGGCACATTTGTGTTTGTTCAACACCAACGTTCCACCTGTAGTTTATAATGCAACTCTGCTGAGCAGACCTTAGTTACAGTTTCTGGAAAAGAGCGCGTTATTTAGCGTGATCAGCAATATACACACACACACACACATATACATATATATATATATATATATATATATATATATATATATATATATATATATATATATATTTGGATTTATATATCATTTGGATATATATATCATTTGGATATATATATATCAAGACATACCCACAAGTCTAATTTTAATTCTGACCTGATGTTTCCCCATTTTAACTTTCAGGAAAGAGGTAACAATTTCTTTCTAAATTTCTTTAATGACGGCAAGAGGACAGAGTAGGTGCTGTATGCGGTGTATGGGTATGTACTTCTCACTGTCATACTCCGATTAACGACATGCCATGCACAGTCTTGCTTGTGCTTAATCTGATTCAACAGATGCCAGTTCGCAACCAATATCGGTTTGCGTATTTCCATGACCTCACGATATGGTAGGCCTTCTCACCATTACTTTCAATACAAGTATTCAATGAATTTCATCTTTTCATTCTTGCTTTTATTTTAATAATAACCTCAAATATTTGCATCAAAGTATATATACGAGAGGACTTTTGGCCCCGTTTACTTAGTGTAATATTTAGCAAGAGTTTTTGGCTAGATTAATTACAAATGTGTTCGATCTTTACTTGGTACTCAATACTTTCGGCCTTGTGCTACAATTAGTAAATCTCAATACACTCTGACTTTAGGCGCTTTGAAGTGATATAATGGCTTATCACCTTGTCCCGCTAGATGAATTATTAAACAGTTCGATCTTCACTAGGTGCTTCATAATTAATCATTGTGACACGTCTATGAACCTTTGTAAAATGCTAAATATTACAATTTTTGTCACTTCAGCGTGGCATAATACTTAACATGCTTGCCTCGCAGGATTAATTACGAGTGGATTCTATGCTCACAAGGTCATCCATAGTGCTACACCTAAGCTACGCTTAGTAAATTCTTATAAAATATGCTTGGGGGAAATTATACTTGGAATAACGGTTAGGAAGCTTGTACTGAAGATTATTTGCTAGTGGGTTCCATCCTTACCAGTTGCTCCATTCTCTCGGCACGTTACCACACGTCTATGAATCTTTGTAAAACGCTAAATATTACAATTTTTGTCACTTCGCCATGGCATAATAATTAACATGTTTGCCTCGCAGGATCAATTAAGAGTGGTTTCCATGCTTACAAGATCCTCCATTCTTTCGACATAGTGCTACACCTAAGCTACGCTTAGTATATTCTTTAAAATACGCTTGGGGGTAAATATACTTGGAATAATGGTTAGGAAACTTGTATTGCTAGATTATTTGCTAGTGGATTCCATCCTCACCAGTTGCTCCATTCTCTTGACACGTTACCACATGCAATCTACGTTGGGTGAGTTGCTAAAAAATTCATTTCTGACTAATAAAACGTTGTATAATGGTTATCAAACTTGTCTGACTAAATCAATTACTAGTGAGGTGGATCCTCACTAGGTACTCAACACTTGTGACCTTGTGTAATATCTGAGCTACTCTTAGTTAATCACTACACTATATTATTATTATTATTCTAAAACTTCAATGACTTGATAGGACGCTTTAACAGGAACTGTTTCCTTCACGAAAGTTTGAAAAAGGAAACGAGGGTAGGACTGGAATTAATAAATTAACCTATGTTAACATCCTTAAAACAGTTTTGAAAAGGTTAAAAGTTGGAAGCAATATCTTCACTCGACTTGTATATGAGAATATGTATATGTGTGTATGTGTGTACATATACACACATACACACATATACATATTCTCACATACATATACATACATACACATACACATACATACACACATACATATACATGTATACATATACATACATAAATGCACACACACATACATACATATACACATACATCCATACACATCCACTCCTACATATATATACACATTTACACACATATATACATACGGAAATAAACATACCTGCACACGTATGTTGGTACACGTCTATATGTATGTATGCACGTGTATATGTTATTGTGTATGTGTGTATACGCATGTGTTTTTGAACATAAAAATATAGGTCCTTGCTAGATTAGATAATCGTTATATTTATTTTTTATATGTTTATATTTGATTTGTAACCTGTAGTCGATATTAATTTTGTCAAATTTTCTTTTTTAATTACACAGCAGCCCTTTCAGTAAATGCCCTTCAGTTTTAGGTTCCCCCATCCCATCTCTCTCCTCCACCCTTTTTTTTTTTCCTCTCCCTCCATCTTCTTCTGATCTTTAAGATTAGATTGTCTATTGTGTGTGTATGTCACCACAAAATGTATCCTTTCCGGTTATATCTTTCATGTATTCGACATCCGAAAACATTCCTATTTCTCTCACTTAAACCGTCTTTGACTCCCCTCTCTAAAACTTCTCTCTATTAAATTTTACTCCCCCACCTTCTCTCGTCTGTTACCCCTCTCTTTAGCTCTAACATTCGTCCCACACTCTCACACTTACTCTCTCTAAATTCTATTTTTATTTCCGGAGTTGTTTTTTCTGTTTTCTTTTTGAATTTGTAGGTCTGATGAATTGGATCGTATTTACGATTCCAATGGAATAAATTATGACAATGAAATATTAGTGTTCATGCCTTTTTTATTATATATATATATATATATATATATATATATATATATATGTGTGTGTGTGTGTGTGTGTGTGTATGCGTGTGTATACATTTTTTCATCTTTCGTTTCATTTTTGAAGTGTTATCTGATGACCCAGCGTCACTTAAAAGGGCTCTGGTGAAATAAATTATTATAATGGAACATTAATATGGTCGTTTTTTTTTTAATATATATATATATATATATATATATATATATATATATATATATATATATATATATATATATAGAGAGAGAGAGAGAGAGAGAGAGATAGA
The DNA here is from genome assembly GCA_903632075.3 of Acanthosepion pharaonis. NCBI lineage: Eukaryota > Metazoa > Mollusca > Cephalopoda > Sepiida > Sepiidae > Acanthosepion > Acanthosepion pharaonis. The sequence goes on along the minus strand of CAHIKZ030005518.1, from coordinate 1,616,555 downwards.
TAGATATATAATTCATTTGGCCTGGAGTTTTGTTCATTTCTTTAGTAACGTGTTAAATTTGGTGCCACAGAGATAAAAATAGAGACAATATATATTTTATTCAAGTATTAAGTAGAGGGGGAGAAAATGTGCGTGCGTCCGTCTGTTGCTTAGGACTTCATTCCCATAAATACACAATGACTTCTTCACAAAGAGATTTCTATATCGTTTTCCCTACTGTCAACCGTTTTATAACGCGGTGACTATAAGAAGCTCTTGTTATATAAAATCTAGTTTCTGCCTTTTGCAAAAACAAAACGGTTTGTGCTGATAGCATCTTGATATTGTTTAGTATGTTTTTTGTCTTTCTTGCTTGAGAACTATTAAATGTCCTTCTTCTAAAGCTTACGATCAGAATCTGTATTGATTTTAGCAAGATGGTGAAGATTAAGTTAATAGTAATCGTTTCCATATGAGGATGCTTACAGTATTCATTGGTTGAGTAACCAGTGTAAATATCAGTTGACATAAAAATAAAGGGTGTTCCAATAACTTGGACAAATTTTAAATCTGAATTAAGTTTAGGCGTCTAATGAATTTTTTTTTATTCACATTTAACAACTTAAGTCTTTGGCAATTTCAACCATGGAGAGATTAACAATCAAATAACGTGTTAAAGTTATCGAAGCCTATTAAGAAATGGACGTTCACACAGAATTTGAATGAGAATTTCCCAGGTTGCATCATCTCTCGAAACAGCGAAGTCAATTGGCCACCATGATCGTGCGACTTGACGTCTTTAGATTTCTTCCTTAGGGGTCATCTCAAAAGTAAGTCCTATGCCAACAAGCCAACAACACTTCAACAGCTGAAGGATGAGATAATAAGACATATTGGTGAGATTGAAGGAGTAACTATGCAGAGACGTCATCAAAAATTTTGACCATCGAGTGGAGGTGTTGCCGCCGAAGCCTTGGCGGATATTTGGGCGATATTATTTTTCACACATAATCGTCATGACTTAAATAACATGATCCAATAGAGAAATAAATAACATTTCACCAATAAAACTGATTTATTTACTGCTGACTTTGATCCGTCTTAATGAAACACCCTTTATAATTCACTTTAGGGTCGTACGGGCATCACATGTGTTGTAGTCACAGTAGAAGATGATGTTTCTTGGGCAAGATAGACTGACGGTGCCTTGCTCTCCCCAGGCCGGTTTGAATGCAGAGTTTACCTTCTCTTAGAATAATTGCCACACAAGGATATAGAACTCAGTTTGTCCTGCTATTTACCCATAGATGGGGGAGAAGTAGAGGATTCATACATTTCCCAAGGATATTAGGTATTTGCATGTAATGGATTGTAATAGTTCCGAGCCACTATCCATTAACCCACAATATAATAATATAAATGTTTATTTTATAAAATATTTCTATTAAAACATGTTTTTAAATAAAATATATGTATCAAATCTGCTAAATGTTATCACTCATTCCTGTGTTAATGATGGCTTATCTTCTGAATATTATTTGAAATAGTGTTGAATGATTTCAATTCACGTGCAATCTATTTTAGTTGTTTCTTGTGCTGAAAGTCATGTGGATTTGTTATATGATACAGTTCTTTCTTTCTGACTCGGTAGCGCCAGTCTAGTTCGTTTAAAGAAGTATGTTCTCGTCAAGAATTATGTTCCTTTCACTGGAATGAATAAACCTAGATCTGAGAAATGCTGAGTTTCTGGGCGAGAACTTCGACCTCAGAAAATTTGGTTTCATATATGATGTCTATATAAAATTCTTGATATCAGGATGATCATCTCAAAGAGATTTACAAAAAAGAAGTATATTTAATATATCCTCTTATATCAGGCAAAAATCATCAAGACTTTTTAATTAATTCTCTCCAAGCAGGGTAATAAAGACGCAAAGGTGTTATAAAATATGAAAAGAAAAAAAGAAAAATTATATATTGAGGAGAGAGATTAGTAGAAGGATAAAAATTAAGAAGGTATTAAATAACGATTGACATTGTATTTAAATTTTTGAAGATCAAAGTTGACTGGGAAGCAAGAAGCCTTGAAAATTTCCACAAGCGAGAAATGCGGGAAAAAAAGTTGGCATAGAACTTACGTTTGCATGTAGTCATTTCAAATTTAAAATGAGGATAGCTGCGACCAGTCTCGCCTGTGATAATGAGCCACCGTATCCCTGCTATTCCAAAGGCAAAGCTAAGATGTAAACTTGATACACCACCATTTTGAAGTTTCCGATAGCCTCACAACCCTACTCTTGATATTTCGACACTACTGTATTCCTCTTTGAGCTGCACCGACTAAGCTAGGGGTAGATATGGATACATATTCCAGTTATGAAGCAGGATGGATTAAGTCACCTAGATCAGCTGTCGATGAAAGGCGTCAGTTTCTGGGGTTAGTGGAGACTCCATTTGCCTTCAAGAGACCAGCCAAATTAAGGCAGAAATAAAACCGTTCTTGACGAGTGAAAAAGCTTGAAAAACATTGGAGACTATCACCCTGACTTGAGACCTACAAACCTTCATATAACAAATTCCATTGCTTGGGTCTTGATGTCAAAATTTTATGCTCACCTGATCAGGTCACTGGGGTCTTGTTGGTAGGGGTAGTCTGGATTTCTTTCATTTTCTGTGCCTCTCCTATCTGAATCAATGATTCACCTGAAATTCTGTTCTCTTCTAAAAAGGCTGTTCTTGATTTCTTGCCATGTTCACTATAGCCTCATTAATGTTGTCAATGGCATCAGTGATCTTTTTCTTTAGATCAGCGATGTTCTTAGATTATATATATATATATATATATATATATATATATATATATAAAGTAATTCACCCCAAGCAAGTCGGGAGTGTCGATAATTCGCTAGGTGTTCCAGAGGATTTAGAACAAGAGTAAAGAGGCACATTTGAGGAAAAGATACAGAGAAGGACGGGAAACAAGCTGAGGGCGACAGATGTCGAATGACTTTACACTTGAAGATTATGGTCATCGGGGAAGCAAGTAATGGGAAAAGAGTTCCACAGACAGGAAGTGCGGGAGAAGAAGCTGTTTGAGTAGAAGAGACGGTTACATTTAACATTTGACAGTGAAAGGGTGAGAGCGAAATGCATGCCTGGTAGCTTGCTTAAATTCATGTAGTCTACTCGACCTGTGCTTTACCTCCATCTCCGAAACCTGTAGCGCCTCGAAACTCTGCCCTTTTGGTAACTCTGATCATGCAGTAGTATCAGTTAACATCTCCTTCAACTCCACCCCCTATAAAGAACCTCCTACCACTAGAACTTCGTTCTACTATCAACGAACTGACTGGGACGCGTTCCGTGATTTCCTCCGCGATGTCCCCTGGGATGGAGTCTTTAAGCTCCCCGTCCAAGAATGTGCTTCTGAGGTCTCTTCCTGGGTTAAAGCTGGAATCGACGCTTTCATTCCCTCAAGGAAATATAGGGTCAAGTCGCGCTCCTCCCTCTGGTTCTCCGCTGCTTGCTCAGCCGCCATCGCCTATAGGAAACATTACTTCCACCTATACCGTAGCGACATGTCTGACTGCAATAGACGTCTCTTTGCCTCCACCCGTAACGAATGTAAGCGTGTCCTCAACGATGCTAAGTCACTGTTTGCGGTTCGAATGAAGGAACGTATTGCATCATGCAAATTTGTCTCCAAAAATTATTGGCGTCTCTGCAAGAGCGTATTGAACAATTGCAAACCCTCTATACCTCCTTTATTCAACCAGTTCGAAGTCCTGACCTCCTCTACCGACAAGGCTGAATGCTTTGCTCGGAAATTTTCATTCAACTCGCCGCTCGACTCTTCCGCTGTACCCATACCCGACTTCCATCTTAGAAATGAGGCCATATTGAGTGGGTTAAACATAACCCCATCTTTGGTACTGGGCGTTATCTCTAATTTAGATCCCAACAAAGCTAATGGTGGTGACGGGATACCAGCCATTGTCTTGAAGAAATGCGCGCCTGAACTGGCGCCCGCCCTTTCGAAACTATACAACTACTACCTCAAGGAATCTTGTTTTCCTGACTGCTGGAAGTCCTCTTCGATCGTTCCTGTCTTCAAGAACTCCGGCGACCCCTCTGACCCTTCCAACTACCGTCCTATCAGTCTCCTTCCCCTCTTCGGCAAAGTCTTCGAAGCCCTAATCAATACCGAGGTGGTTAACGACCTCACATCCCGTAATCTGCTCTCAGACAAGCAATATGGTTTCCGCTTTGCCCGATCTACAGCCGATGTACTTACAGCCGTCACTGAAACAGTCTACCGAGCTCTCCAAAATAACGGGGAAGCCCGAGCCGTGGCACTAGACATCTCCAAATCATTTGATAGGGTTTGGCATGCCGGCCTTCTGCGCAAGCTCCAGGGTTATGGCATTACGGGTCGATTGTATAACCTAATACAATCATTCCTGTCAAACCGTGAATTGATGGTCGTTCTCAACGGATTCTCCTCCAGTTCCTATCCAACGAACGCAGGTGTTCCTCAAGGCTCCATCCTAGGCCCCACTCTATTCCTTATCTACATAAATGACCTCCTGACGCCATAACTTCCCAAGTTGGCATCTACGCGGATGACACCATAATTTATTCCTGCCTAAAAACAAATCTCGTCTCGCTGACAAAACTCACCTTGCCGTGCGTCTCGAAAAGGACCTCCAATCGATTGTGAACCGGGGCATGAATTGGCTGGTCAACTTCAACGCTTCGAAGAACAAACTACTCTCTATTAATCACCACAGAGAGCCTTCCTTTCCCTCCATTAGAATGTCTGACGCTCAACTTCTCGAGAGCGACTCTCTGCGGCTTCTCGGTCTCACGTTGACTGCTGACCTGGGATGGAATAAATACATCGAGTCAATTGCCTCGTCCACTGCGAGGAAAGTTGGCTCCCTGAGCCGCGCTAGGAAGTTTTTCTCCCCGGAGTCGATCCTCCAGATCTACAAATCCACAATTTGCCCTTGCATGGAGTATTGCTGCCATATATGGTCTGGTTCCCCTTCTGTTTACCTCGGGGTTCTTGATAGGCTCCAGAGGCGGATATGCAATGTAGTTGGCCCTGCTCTGGCGTCTCGTCTACAGTCACTTTCTCACAGACGCGCCGTCTCCTCCCTCTGTCTGTTCTACAAATACTTGCATGGAAATTGCTCCGAGGAGCTGCATTCGCTGGTTCCAAGATGTCATGAGTTCCAGCGCCCTACGAGGCTGGCATCCCGCTCTCACCCCTTCACTGTCGAAACTCCTAAATGTAGCCGTCTCTTCTACTCTAATAGCTTCATGTCTCGCACCTCTCGCCTGTGGAACTCACTTCCCTTCTCCTGTTTCCCTGTGAGCTATAATCTCCAGCTATTCAAGTGTAATGTCAATCGACATCTCCAGTTGCCTTAATCTATCCACTACCCTCATCCTTTCTTCTATCACTCCTATCTGATCTTGCTATTTTCTGTAACCCCTTGCGTCCTAGTGGCTTCCCGCCTTGCTTGGGGTGAAATGCTTAAAAAAAAAGTCCTGGAACCAGTGAAAGTAGCTCGTCGGAACAGTTGCCGTGAAAATACTTGTAGAAGAGTCAGAGGGAGTCCACGGCTCGTCTGTGGGATAACGATTGTAGTCTAGAAGCAAGATCAAGACCTATTATTTTGCATATGCTTCTCTGGATTTATACACCATACCAGCGGAGTGATATCTGGTGAATGAGGTGGCCATCCCTTCCAATACAATGGTCTGGAAATGTTAGAGGTTCATTTAACAGTACCTCTTTCATCAACACTATACTTGAAATACGCAAATGAAATGTGATTAAAAATTTTGATAACTACTGACTACATAGAACAAATCTGTTTAACATATTTCATCAATTACCTTTGTATTATAGTTTTGAACTTGTAAAGAGAGAGAGCTTAAGGACATATGAGTTTAAAAATAGAAATATATTTAATTCAGTGTTATTGAAAATTTCTAAATATTACAAATTTTTGATTTTTTAGAATTCCTACAATACATTGGATATATAAAATTCTAACGTTGCACCCCAATGAATGTAGCAAATGCTACAAAAATAAGTAATCCTGAATACTGAACATCTCTTAGATTCCGTATTTTTTATGGCTCTTGACGGTGATTGAGTATAGAAAACATCGCTGATACTCTAGATACTAATGCCGGATTGTTGAAGGCTATTTAATTTCAACACTGGTTTAAAAAAAATAAAAGTAAAACATATTTAAATTACAAGAATTCCAAAACTTTTACAATTAAAATTTCCATTATCCAAACAAGCAAAACTTTACCATCTAGATTTATTTGTGCAGAGTTCGTACCTGAAATGAGGTGTCCAGGGATTGACTTGGTCCATGACAAGCATAGCGAATTATGCCTCATATATTTTAGCAGATGATGCCACAGGGTTCCTTTTTCCTCTTCTCTTGATAAATTCGCCAGACATAGCAGAATGCGTCTGTCGGATGCTTACAACCGCTTGATGTGATCAGTGAGGAATGCAACTGTCAGCAACGACTTGACTGCACTTGGATAACTAAAAGTAACCTGAACTGTTGAGGTTACGTTTTCTATATTTATGCTTTCATCTATATTGCCAGATTGTTCTAGAAATTTCTAGAAAACTGTCCTTCAGCAACTCAGAGCCGAATCTGTCTGGAATATAATGGAAAATAGGTTAGTTTCAAAACATCGATGACCAGGACGCAAAAGCTAAGTTTGAAGGGAATAATATTCATTTTATTCCCTACACAAAAATAAGCAGTTAAAGAATAACTTTTATAGACTAAAAACAAAAAAAAAGTCATTTTTTTACACAGTGTAATCAGTTGTTAGAACATGGAATATATTCCGTTTATTTATCCATTACACCACGCGCACATCCAAACTTACACTAACTGGTATTCCCGAATAGTTGCTCATTTTAGGTATTGAGCAGTTTCAACACTGCTTAATTTTGGTGATAGAATGAGAACCGCTGTTTGAACATGATATGGCCGTAGATTAAGAAAAAGCATCACATTATTGAACATTTAAAAATAAAGAACAATTTCCAATTACGAATTTATTCAACCCACTCCGTCTATTTGAAAATTAACTATTCCTAAGACCATATAACATTTAATCACCGAAGCTAAGCAAACCTGAGCCTGGTTAGTACATATATGGGTGACCGTTTGATAATACCAGATGCTGTGGCTTGGATGTGCGGGCGATATAATGAATAATGGCTCAGAATTGTTAATCGGACAGCCATGTTCCAATTCTAGTTTTGTTCGTTATCTGCACTTATGCTCGCAAATAAAATTGGGAAAGTCAGCTACCTATTCCCCCAGCTATGGGTTAATTAGTAAGACTTGTGGCTCTAACTAATTTTTATCTCAAAACAAAATCTCACAATTTAAAAATATTTTCTGACTTTGAATAACCTTCAAATGTTTTATAAACCGTAGAAAATTAATCAATCACAGAAGAAAATAATTCAAAAATAAATGTTTAATATGCCAAAAAATATGAATATTCATAGTGCAGAGAGACAGAAGAAGAAAGCTAATATGAATAAAAACTATGTACTAATAAAGAACAAATTTTCATTGATTTTCCTGCAAAATCTGAAGGTATGGTCATCTTTGTGCATGAAATCTGATAAGCAGATATCCATGCAATTTCATGTTTTAAATAACTGTTGCGCTGACTTAAATAACAAAAGCGAAGGCTAATAATATTATCATTGAGTAAAATCTGTATTTCTTTATTATTAGTTTAGGTAAAAAAAAAAATACATGTTTATGTCAAGTTTACAGCTTGAGAAATGCCATTCCTGTTTTTATATTCAAGAATTCAGAATGTGATTATATTGAAGAATTCAAAATGTGCTAATTTTGTACATTAATTTTAAAGTCAGTAAATTTGCATAAAATCATTTTTCATAATTAGTCTACAGACTGTTGACGAAATTACATCACACGTACATACATACGTATATTCATAAGAACGATGTGTAAGCTTTCTCAGTGCAACAAAGAAGAATGACTTTAGCCCATTAAACTTTCATGCCACTCGACAAAGACACCACCGCGTTTAACACACTGAATACATCACTTCCCCAAGCTTCATTAATCATTGCCGACAAAAATTCTGATATCTGGACATTTATATAATGACTATTGGAAGTGAGGTGAACGAAAAATTTTCAAATACTCGCTTCTTAGATATACGCATCTCGATGTAGCAGTCATGCTTATGTCGTTTTTGGAATATTCGAAACTAGTGGCTACTTGATTTCCAGAACGCACAATAACCCAGGATAACATCTTAGGGGGCATATTGTATGTAACTGACCTGTCATAACAGACTTTGCACATTGTCCATCAGAGAAGTCAGGTGCATCAACAAGTTGACCTGAACGATAGACCACAAGCCGCCACGTGCATAGGCGCAACTTCAGCAGATTTCAGTGATTTGACCTGACATTTTCTACATACTGTCGCCCAGTATGTGTCGGAGGCAACCATCGAATCTCACTCCTCTTTCGCCACTGTCTTTTGTTTTTAACCTTTCTGATATTTAGAGATAATCTGACGTGCCAAATATCATGGGTTGTAGTAGAGGAATGTAATTGGAGAATGCATCATAGTAACTTGACGTAACAGAAATACCTAGAGCTATGTCAGTTGTACCCTGCCATTTGATTGTTTAGCAAGTACATCGTCTAATCTGCTCATGGAAGAGCCACATAAAGTATCTAATTTCGAAGGAAGCCAGAGGCATATATTTAAAATTATTTATGACAACAGACCAGAAGCACTTGTTCAATTGACACCGAAATTTAATGAGGGATGTACGAGTCACATATCCAGCAGGTTATGTCAAAGTTCTTCAGTTACCATGGCACACGAAGCAATGAACTCACAAGTTCCAGTTATCCATATGATGCTCAAAAGATCGTATCCCTTGTCAGCATTCCATGGCCGCACCATCAATGTGTGGAATCCGGTTACATTTGAAGCAAATATTCATTAGATTTTAGTAGTAACGCTAAAATCAGAATTCTATGCAACAGTGTGATCACACAGATATGAACTCAGCTTCGTGTAAAAATAGATTCACATTAGCTTCAAATTCAAATTTCAACAGTAGCATTTATTGACCAATCAGCAACGTTATCACAAACACCGTAAAAGCTTTCAAAAAGCAGACGGCTATTTTCGTCTTTTGCTACCAAACATTTGAAGGGCTGCGATTAACAATATTTAACCTCATAAAATCAAAATTAAGAATTGAGAAATATATTTTATTTAGTCTTGTAAAAAAAACAAAAAAAAAAAAAACATTTTTCGCTGAGATTTGTTTGAGAGGAACTTTGTAAGTAGTTTAGTCCAACTTAAAAAAAAACATAGATCATTTTTATATTCCAAAACAGAATTATTTAAATAGACCAGGGTTGGAAGATACATTATTTACTTCACTTTTCGCACACATTTCTTCGCTTGATATTTATGAAATCTTTCTCGTAAAAAAAAATCTGCAAAATACCATCCTCAAGTCACGTTAATGTGCGTATTGATGGGTACTTCGTAAACTGCCTTGGATTTAAAATAGTGTGGGTCGTTCGTATCTTGATTTTGTCATTATTCTTTACGTTACATCTGTTAACCATTTTAGATGTTGCTACTGTTGAAATCCTTTAATTGATGTGATTTCTGTTATTATAATATTTGCATATCTGTAAATATAAATAAATATCATTTTCCATTACACTTTACCAGATTATTGCGAAATATTAAATAATGAAAATGTGATATTGTTGAAACTTGGATAAGCATGGAATAATAATAATACAACACAAAATGTACGTTAACAAAATGTATTGAAACAAGGAAAAGGTACACAATATTTACAGTTAGTTTTTGGTATATTCTTGGGAAGACTGTTCCTGCATAATGGGTTGACTAAATCGCAGTCAGGCAGAGTCTCTCGATTCGATGTCTTCTTCTAACCCACTATCTCCCGTCTTCCGGTACCAACCCATATTTATATGGTCGGTACTCCACTTATGTAAATTAGGTGTATCGTACACAACACCCTCCTCCCAAGCCTTGGAATCCATTTTGGATTTCAAATTGGCTTCCTATATGGGTTGATGATTATGGCTATTTCTTTGTAGATCCATTTGCCTAATTTTAATATTTTTTCCGTTTTGGATTCACGTTCAATGGGTCCGTCAACTTCCGTTTCCTACCGGATCTTCTTGGTTCAGGTGTATTCTGTGGAGGTTCTACCTGAAACATATCATACATTATATCAATGAGATCTTCGTCCTCATCCGGTATACACTCTTCTTGCTCTATACCGTAATCTTTTTTAAGTTGGTTTTGGTGCCTTTTATGAGTATTCTTCGGCCCTTTAATTATGTAAATCAGGTCACCGATTCTCTTATCCACTATGCCTCGTTCCCAGAACTCAACGTTGTTTTTATAGCACTTGAAAACACCTTCTCTCCGGGAGTGTATCTTTTCCTCGCTGTATACATGGTATTTTTTTACTCTATTTTTTCCTGGCAAAAGCTTGTCAAACACTGACTTAACTTTCCTAGCGAACATTAGTTCAGCTGGTGCCATATTTGAGTGTGTTCTCTGGTTTGGCGTGATTCTGTATACTTGTAAGAATTGCTGAAGCGCCTTTTCCGTTAGAACTCCTGAGGCTTTCTTCAGAGCTCGCTTTAAAGTATCGACAAATCTTTCTGCGAGTCCATTAGACCTCGGATGATACGGAGGCGTCGTTATGTGGTTAATTTGATATAACTCACAAAATTCCTTAAATTCTTCAGAAGTGAATTGTGTACCATTGTCACTCACAATACACTCTGGCACACCGAACCGTGCAAATAGTTCATGCAAAAAGTTGTTGTGGTATTGGACGTAGGCTTTTTTTTACAGCGTAGTACTTCCGGCCATTTCGTAAAACTATCTACCACTATTAAGTAGTAAAAATCTTCTACTGGACCAGCGAAATCAATGTGTAATCTTGTCCACGGATGATCCGTCTTGGGCCATGGTTTGTGTACTATAGGTGGTGCTTTAGCTGCTAACGCACACCCCTTTACATCGATGAACCATGTTTTCGATATCCACATCCATTCCTTTCAATACACAAAGCTTCGCATTAAGCTTTTTGTTCTATTAATACCCGGTGACCCATATGAAAGTCCCGAAGTATTCTTTTCTGCAGCTTCTTTGGTATTACTACTCTCTCACCATATAATAAAAACTCCATCACCTATTGAAAAAATCTCCTGCACTTTTTGGTCATTTGCTACCATTTTGCTTTTAATTTCTAAATGAAATCATCGCTTTCAGCTTCTTTTTTTAATTTCATTTAGCGTAACCGGTAGCTCTCTTACAATGTTGTTTACCATGCTTTTCACCTCATAATCTGCTCTGATATTTGCAATAATTGATTCTTCGAATCTTTCTTCTTGACTCGGTACTAGTCTTGATAGACTATCCGCATGAATTATCTTTTTTGGATGATAGGTGCTTTATGTGAAAATCATAATTGAGAAGAATGGTTCCCCATCTTAACAGACGATTTGCTGTATAAACGGGTAACCCTTTCTTTGAACCAAAAATAGTGATCAGTGGTTTATGATCCGTTTCAAGGATAAAATGTCTGCCGTGGATGTACCTGTGAAATTTTTTGTATGGCAAAAATGATACTCAGTGCCTCTTTTTCTATCTGAGAGTAACTTCTTTCTCCTGGGAGCAAAGTTCTCAAGCGTGTGCAATTGCTTTTCTAGAACCATCTGGCATTATGTGTTGAATACACGCTCCTATCCCGTATGAACTAGCGTCACTTGCTACTACAATATCCAGTTTTGGATTGTAATGGGTTAAAAAGAGGTCGGACGTAAGCATTTTCTTTATTTCATCAAAGGTTTTCTGACATTCTACCGTCCATTCCCATGCCTTGTCTTTTTTTAGCAGTTCATTCAACGGAGCTCTTAAATTGTACATTCCTTTAATGAACGCTTGATAATAATTTGCAAGCCCTAGAAAACTTTGTAGCATCGCCGCATTAGTGGGCGTCGGCATGTCTAATCGCAATGGAACTTTCCGGATCTGGACATCTGCCATTTTTGTTGATTATGTGCCCTAAATACTTAATTTCCTCCAAACCAAATTCGCACTTTGACTCTTTGACTTTAAATCCAAAGTCCTGAATCTTTTTAAATACTTGATTGAGATGCTCTCGATGTTCGTCGACCGATTCGCTCCTTACTATGATGTCCTCTAAGTAAGCGCACGCAAAGTCTAAATCATTCAGCATGACGTCCATAGATTGTTGAAAAATGGCAGGTGCCACTTTAATACCAAAAGGAAGCCTGTTGTACTTGAATAACCCTCTATGCGTGTTTATCTCTAGTAACTTCGAACATTCCTCTTCGACGGGAATTTGGAGATAGGCGTCTGATAAGTCAATTTTTGAAAATATAACTCCACCATTTAGCTTGTTAAAAATCTCCTCCGGACTCGGTAACGGGTAATGGTAGTCCTTAATTACCTAGTTCAACCCTGTCGAAAAATCAACGCAGACTCTAACTTGGTTTGATTTCTTTTTTATGCACACAATCGGCGCAGCCCATGAATTAGATTCTACTTTCGAAATAATTCCCATTTTTTCCAACCTATCAAGTTCTTCGTTAATTTTCTCTACACTTGCGAAAGGCACATTACGTTTCTTTTTAAAAATTGGCATAGTATTTTTCCTTTAATTCGAATTTGGCTTCAAACTTGTTACATCTTCCAAGACCAGGTGTGAAAGTTTCCGGAAACTTTTTTTTCTTTAATTCCTCATTAATGTCCTGTCTTGTTTGCGTATTACTTTCTACTTTTCTTCAGAAAGAGTTTAACGGTTTATCCCACAATTCGAATGTTTCAATAAAATCTGTACCCATCAAGTTTTCTCCATTTTCAGAATGAAAACTTTTATTTTTTAACTATCCTGTTCAATTTCATGGAAGTACAACCTCGCCTTCGAATTTAATTTCCTTTCCAGTCACTGTTCGAGCGCGTTTCGTTGACTTCATTATTGTAGGCCTTTTTAAAATTTTCCATGTTTTATAGTTCATTATTGTTAAATCTGAACCCGAATCGAGTTGAAATTTGATATTCTTTTTAAATATTTCAGTCGTCACATACTTCCTCAAATCTCTATCTGCTTTGATATTTGAATTTGTTTGTCTAATTCGGCTATTGACTTTTTTCGTTTTACAACACGACCCTTTGTGACCATTCTTGTGGCACACGAAACATTTTTTATTTCTATATGGGCAATTTAACTCCCAGTGTCTTCCGTTGCACCGTCTACAATTAAATGGCGGAACCATTTTTTTCCCTCCTCATTTTTTTTCATTTAATTTTTCTTGTCTATTTTTAAAATACGCCGAATTTTTAATCCAATTTTTTTTTCTGATGGGTAATTTGACTGTTTCTTCACTTTTTTTAATATAAGCAATACCAGCTTCTTCAATTTTTGAGACTCTTTCTTTAAACTTACGGCCCGCTGACACTCCTCTGCTAACTTTTGAAGGGTAAGGTTTTGTTCAGATTCGAGTTTAGACAAAACTCTACGTCTTATTTCGGCACTCTTACTGGATACCAGTCCTTGAGCAAAAATTAAACACTTGAATTCTTCAACCGTAATCTCTGCCAATCTGAAATTGTCACAATGTTTATTCATTATCGATGCATAAGTTAAGTAATCCTGATCGTCGGATTTAACTACATTCATGCATAACCATCGCTTATGCCAAAGCGACATATTTGGTCCAAACAACTCCTTTAGCAATTTCACTGTTTCCGAGAATTCCAATTCATTTGTTCTTCTCGGTAGAATAAAATCTTCAAATTTGCTATGTTCCGCTGTACCTAGCTTTCTTATTAATAGACTGACTTTTCTTGAATTCGACCAGTTTTCACAGTCTGTGTAGAAAATATCTTCATAGCGTTTAAAGTACGCTTCAAACGTTTTTCCTTCGTCTGGCACATAGTTGAAAATTTCCAACGAATTAAATATGATGTTATTAGAATATGAAGAGTTACTTTCATTTGCCTGAATGTTGTTTAATTTCTCCAATGTTAACTTTTGAATTTCCAAAACCTTGACATACATTTCTTCCTGTTCCCTTTGACGTTGCTGACTCAACTCCTCTTGCCTTTCTTGATAATTCTGCTGTGCTAATTGCTGTTCTCTTAATAAGGCAAACTGTTTACTTTGTTGTTGCAGACTCAACTGCTGGGATTTGACTAACTCAGCTTGACTCAACTGCTGGGCTTTAAACAATTCAGCTATGACTTTGGATAATTCCTCCATCTTTAGCTGATAGTGTTCATGCAACAAAGAATATACTTTTAAATTGTGTATCCACGAATATACTATAAGCAGACAAAAAAAAAATCGAAACAACTTACGCCTTTTTTAATTTTATGTTTTGCTTTATAAAATATTGTTGAGCAACCAAACAAAAAAAAATAAACAATATTTTTTTCAAGTTCGCTTACCTTTCAAAGTCGACACGTTGTATTTGTGCTCCTTTTAATTCCATGCATATTTTTTTTAGTCGGCCAGCTTTTTTTTTTTTTTTTTTTTTTTTTCTTTTTTAGTCGGCCAGCATTTTTTTTTTTTTTCGCCGTTATTTGTTTACGCCACCTTCCAGATTTTTCTGAGTGAACGTTCCTTTAAGCTTAGTCGTCCTTTAACTAGTTTTAACTGTAAAAACTTCAGAATACTTTTCCGTTCCATTAGATGTTCGACTTTTAATTAATGATTTTTTTTTTCAGCCTGGGTTCTTCCACTTGTCCCAATTGTTGAAAGCTATCAATTATTAATTCTTTTTTTTCCGTAACGTAAAGTTCTTTATACCTCGTCGCCATTGTTGAAACTTGGATAAGCATGGAATAATAATAATACAACACAAAATGTACGTTAACAAAATGTATTGAAACAAAGAAAAGGTACACAATATTTACAGTTAGTTTTTGGTATATTCTTGGGAAGACTGTTCCTGCATAATGGGTTGACTAAATCGCAGTCGGGCAGAGTCTCTCGATTCGATGTCTTCTTCTAACCCACTATCTCCCGTCTTCCGGTACCAACCCATATTTATATGGTCGGTACTCCACTTATGTAAATTAGGTGTATCGTACACAACAGATATATTAACATTAAATTGTCTGTATCTATTCCAATGCTATGTTTAATAAGAATATTTCTGTTTACGTAATCTATGTCGATTTAACTTGTAATTGTCACATTATTGGCAATCAAGTGAATAAAAGTTTTTACGTTTCAGAATGCATAGTTTATTGTCTGCTATAAAGTGATAGACTCTAAGTAGCTTGTAAGATAGATAGATAGATAGATAGATATTAACAAACTGAGATAGATATATAGATAGATGCGAAGAGGCTTCGAGAGATAGATAATGAACATATTGAGACAGATGCGTATATAGATAGATAATGAACAAAGATAGATAGATAGATAGATAGATAGATAGATAGATAGATAGATAGATATTAACAAACTGAGATAGATATATAGATAGATGCGAAGAGGCTTAGATAGATAGATAGATAGATAGATAGATAGATAGATAGATAGATAGATAGATAGATAGATAGATAGATATGTAGGAAATGAGATAAATAACTTATTTGGCAATTGCTCTGCACAGGCTTTGATATAAATATCCCGTTGCTCACTGATATAAATTCTAGTTTTTGGTGTTATCCTCACATATATGTAGGCTTACAAATTTCTCATCACTAGTTTTCTATTTTTTTAGGTTTGCGTCACTGACTAATCATGAGACAACAATTATTAGCCTTTTGTATGGAATGATTTCTAACTATTCAATCATGTTAAGCAGAAAAAAAACGAAATCTGATTTGCTGATAGCAGTAATATTTGAAAGGGAAACCAGACTCTGTTTAGAATTATTCATTATTTTTAACTTTCGTTGTGATCTTAATCTTTAAATGCCGAATACTAATCAATTCGCCAGACAATCACCTTCCAAGATGTCCCCTTCGTCACATAAGTTATCCAGCGTCGATTTTATCGATGGAAGCATTCCTGGAACTCTGTATAATTAGAGCGCTTGGAAGAAATGTTTATTTCCTCAGGAACTTTTCCCCTATTATGGGAATTATGATATGTGTGATATAATAACACCGTATATGCTTGGTTCTCAGAGAGACCTTTATACTAGGAAGACATACACAAAACTATATATATATATACATCATTTACACGTGTCCCACACAGAGAAATATATCATATACATCGCAAACAGAATGATATTAGAAAAAAAAGATTGCGTCTTATATATAATATAGAGATTCTTCTGTGTTTCTGGAGAAACCATGTTTAGGACTCCAGATTCAAATGGGCCGGATGGATCTGCTATATCCCAAGCGAGGAGGTATTCCGCGAACTGGAAACGGCGAGTCTTAGGTTTTCCTAAATTGAGGCCAGCTAGCCGGAAATTTCTATATCTAGGCATGCTGTATTCCCAAAGGGAAACTGCACTGTGTGCTTACAAATTGATGATGAATTTAACCTCAGCTCGAACCTGTCGGGTCAAGCTAAATAAACGGCTCCTGTAAACAAACTGTATGACTTACGACTTACATCACAGTATGATGTGACGTCACTAAGTGGCCGTCACTTGACTTGTCTCCACCAAAGGAAGATCATCGCCTTTTGTATCCCTACATCCATGAGTAGACAGCACGTTGCATTCTTTTGAATTCACCCAACGTCTTGAAACCTTTTCTTTTTTTGAATTTTGGGAAGAGGAAAATGTCGCAAACATCTCAAACAAGAAGCATGTTTTGCTTAGCCAAAACATGCTTCACAAACTTCCATGAATTGGCAGGTGCGTTTTGATGGTGGAGTTGCTTGAGGAAATCTACTTAAATGCAATCAAAATTTGCAGCCCTCAATATTTACATGAAGAGGAGAAATACACTGAAAATTCTTTCAAGTTTCTTCAATATACTAATTATTTTATATTTAATGCGAAAAAAAAAGGCTCATAGAATAGTCCAAAATAGAAAAATGCGCCCTCCTGGAAAACCCAATGAATAAAAAAAGTATATAGGTTTATCAACGACCTCTTTCACAATTTGTAGGGACTTATCTTAGCGCAACATAAAAGGTATTACCATATATCTAAAACATTAAAATACTTAGTCAATAAGAAAGAAGAAAAACAAATAAATTACTCGATCTCATGTAATAATTCTCACAAATATACATAGGAAAAACCAGAAGAAATCTAAATAAAAGATTATATGAACACAAAAGGGATATTTTACAAAACAATAGGTCAGTTGCTTCGGTTGCCCACCGTAACGAGAGTGACCACAATTTGTTCAGAGAAGTAAACAATCCAATAACAAGAAAATGTTTAACGAGAACTTTGATTACAAGGTAATCCACAGTAAAATTCTGACTATCCCTAGGTCGTGCGCATGTGTATGTACAATTTCAGATAGATATAGTACAATAGGAACAAAGATAAAATGATAAATTCATATTATTTATTGCTTGTCTGTGAAGCTCTATATAGCCGAGAGGCCAAATAAAGCTGGAACAGACGTTGGGTTCTACTGCAACGTGAATCTCAGGTTCGAATCCTTGCGAGGGCACATTAGTTCTATTATATTTTTTCTACTGTGCAGGCTGAAAAACGAAATAAACATTTCAAACGTCTACTCAAATACGAGTATCCACTAAAATGACATTTGATTAATAAAAAGATGTCGAATTTAAACATAAAATCAATATATATATATATATATATATATATATATATATATATATATATATATATATATATACTCGACTCTCCCGTCGAATTCGACGTATGAGGGTCAAGGAGATAAGGTCCTAGGAAACCGAGAGCCCGACAACAGCAGATGAGATTTGATTATAGTGGTGAAGGTTTAGTGCAGGACCAGCCACACTGTTTGAAGTGTCGAATACAAAGACCTGGTGCACTACGAGACACAAATTGCCGAAACGAACTTATGTGATATGGAACGTGATATATCATGTCATATCACGTGACGTCCGCGTCTCGCGAAGGACTCTACTTGCTAACAAACAGTAATTTTAATTTATTTGTAACAAACATTTATTTCTGATGAAAAATTGAGGACAATTTGAAATATCAAATATATATATAAATAAATAAATACTTTCATAAAATAAAACATTATAATTTTCAATTTGAAACTTTTTCTATATATACATATTAAGAAAGTATACGTGGCTTCTCATTATGCTATATATATATATATATATATATATATATATATATATATATATATATATATATTTTCTATCTTTTAGTTTTCTCCCTTTCTACTTTCTGTCTCTCTATTGACTTTTCTCCTTTTATTTTTATCATTTTCTTTCTTACTTTTATCTTCCTCATTTTCTTTGTATCGCTCCTAGTTTTCTATCAATTTCTTACTTTTTCTATCTCTCTTTTTTCCACTCTGTCTACTGTTTCTTCATATCTCAAATGGTCTCTCTATTTTTGGGCTCTTTCTCTTCTCTTTTATTCTATCTCTCACGTTTATCCTCCAGATAAAATGTCTCCTTTTAATTATCGTACTATTAGATGTTATTTCATTTGATTTCTTTGTCCACTCTCCCTCCCTCTCTCGTATTTTTATTGCTTTCCGTTCATTCATCTTTGTTCTGACTTTTTTTTTCCTTTGATATTTTATTTTGTAACTAACGTATTTGTCGCATCCATTGCATCTTTTGTTTTTCTCATTTTTTTTTTTTTACTTTTTTGATTTATACCATTTAATTTTGGAAAATTTAGCCCCTCATTTTCTGATGTTAATTCTAAAAATCGTTATATTCTTTCTATTAGGTTGGTGCAAAAATAATAACGTTATAATGTCGTTTTTTGAGGTTAAAAAATACGTCAAAAAACGACATTATTACGTCATTATTTTGCACAAACCTAATACTTAGATTTCTTTTACAGTTTTTTTGTTTATATTTCTTTGCTTCGCTTTTTCTTCCGCTCTTCGCTTTTGTTTTTTGTATTTATTTTTCTTTGCTTCTCTTTTCTTCTAATTCCTCATTCATTTTCTTATCTTCCTTCTTCGTTATAAATTTAGATTTACAAATCTTGAATTGCTATGGCCCGAAACAAAATCGTCGAAATGTCTGTGTGCAACGTTTGTATTACGCCAAGCCTCTAAAGTTAGAATAGCAACATGCTTTCAAAATTAGCATTAAAATGTTTGCTATTTTTCTGCTTTTATTTGTTTTTTTACTAGAGTTGACAATTGGACCAGTGAGGGAACGTTATGCAAATTGGTTATGCCAACTACGCTTTTTATATAGAACTTGTTTTATCTGCCTTTAAACAAAGGGAAAGTTAAGTTCAGTTTTCATATATATATATATATATATATATATATATATATATATATATATATATGCACATTGGTGTGTTTTTTTTTTGTATTTTCTATCCTGGGAAATGCCTCTTTCTCATTTTTTTTCTCTTTCGTTCTCCTTAGCAAGTTTTTCCTTATTTGTCATACTTTGCCTCTTTTCACTCTTACCTTCTCGCTCATTTTCTCTTTCTTTGACTATCTATCTCTCTTTTAGCCCCTTTTTATCGTCTCTCTCATTTTCACTGTTTTTCTCTTCCTTTTTATCTTTTACTCTCTATGTGTCTCTGTTTCTCCCCTACCACACTCCCTATGTGTGTGTCTCCATATATATATATATATATATATAAATTCATACCATAAATATGTTATAAAACAACTAAAAAAATAGCCATTTTGTTTCAACACCTTTAGTGATGATGTTGAATGTAAATTAATGGTTTTAAAAGTTTCGAATTAATTAACGATCCTTCGCAAGGGGAAAAGTAATTCTTGGTTATTGGAATTTATTCTGGAATCATTTGTGTGTATATATATATATATATATATATATATATATATATATATATATATATATATATATATATATATACCTAGTGAGCCAGACAAACCTACCTAGGTTTCACCTAAACGGATCGTCAGGGAAAGTTTGGCTAACGAGGCAAAGAGAAACACATATTTATAGGTGATAGCTAAAATCTATACGGTTGTATTGAGCTCTTTTGTTAGTTAGTTGTTACTCGTATCGAGGTTTTTTCTTTGGGCTTCAGACCTGCATCTGTGCGATTTTTTTGTCGGCAGAAGTTCATGTTTGTAGCTCTTTCTTTTTTTAAAACCTTTTTTTTCCCTCGAGATTGATTTGATTAGTAAATAAAAAATTCGAGGGTTTTTTGAAACGAGTCTAGTTATCTATATTTATATGTATATATATATATATATATATATATATATATATATATATATATATATATATATATATATATATATATATATGGGGGGCTTGCTTTAATTTCGGGTGAAAATGAAGACAAAACATTCTGGTATTTTTAATATGATGTTCCTTGATTTTCAACCGAAATTAAAGCAACTATACGAAGTTTAGAACGGCTCCTGATTGAACTTAATAGAATTCATTGTCTCTTATATTTAACAATATATGTTTGAATAAGGATCTGATGCCCTAATACATACACACACTATATATATATATATATATATATATATTTCATCTTTGGAAATATGTATATCTATATATATATATTTTTTTTATTTATTCATCCAACAGATTTCATTAAAAGTTATTTTTAGTGGATATCCATGTTTAAGTAGAAGCTACGTTTATTGATTAATCAGCATATTGATTTATTTTCATCTATGGGATTGAATATCCGGGAAATACTAATTAAAGAAACACAAACTCTCCGACAAGATTTGAACCTGCATCCTGCTTGGTAGGAGAAACTGTCATTAGATTTCTATAATAAGATTAATCAAATATTCAAGCCGTTAGACAGAAATGAATAAATATATTGTTTAATATATAAATGGAGTGTCTAAAAGTAATGCTTAATTTAAGTAATACATTATATATATATATATATATATATATATATATATATATATATATATGTGTGTGTGTGTGTGTGTGTGTGTGTGTTTGTGTTTTGTGTTTATGTGTGTGTTTTGTGTCGTGATTTTCTAAGTAGAGTTTTTAATGTGGCACAAGGCTGAAATTAGGGGGCACCCAAATGAGGATCGAACTCCCTATTCAGTCGAAGATTGCCAAACATTACACTGTGTATGTGTGTTTGTGTGTGTGTGTGTGTGTGTTTTGTGTATATGTTTAAGAATTTCTAGTTTTTTCGTATATTAATTTAGAATACAATTCTTCTATTTTACTTCCTTTTTTCAGAAAAAAAAGTATATTAAAAAAAAAAAAACGTTTTGCAGGCCTTACTCTCCGGATCCTAAGAATGTCAAATATGGGCAAAAACTCGAGGTTCCAGAAAACAAGAGAATTAAAGAAAAGCCGGAAGTTGATGAATGATGGGACTTTGTGCTGGAAAAAGAAAGACGTGGAAATTAATAAGATTTTGCTTGAATATATTAGTGCTTTGAATTTATAATTCAGAAAAACGAGTAAACAGACTTTTAAATATCAAACTATTCTTCAGATAAGAAAAAGAAATGCTTAGAAAAACAGAAAATGTGTAAATAAAGAATTTATTATTGCAAGGCAATAAAGGTGACAAAGATAGAAAAAGAAATTATGAATCGGAAAACACGGTTAGGAAAAAAAACACCGACAGAATTACCCATCATCATCATCATCATAATTGTCATCATCATTATTACCATGTCAGGGTGTGTTGTTAGGGCCGCTGCACTGCTGAATATCTGACTACCTCCCTTTTATATTAACCGGCTGCATGCAAATGTCTGAATCTCACCAGTCCACGTAACGACGTTTTTGCTGCCTGTCTTCTTTTTTTCTTTCTTTTTTTTTTTTGTTCTGTAGTAGAATGTTTTTTTTTTGGCAGCAATGGAAAATCTTTATGTGATGTCAATGCTGTTTCGACTTTCTCCTCTTTACTGTGAATGTGAAGTTTACCAACAGGCTCGTTTCTTCTCTTCTTGGACGCAGTCTCCACAGGATAAACCTAGGAGGATTCTGTAGCAACACATCTCTAATGCATGGATGATTCACTGTTCCTGCCAAGGATTCTAACGCGTATAGGAAGATTTAGTGGGTCAAAGCACGCAACAGTCAGAATTACTATTTAACGCAGATGGGGTTATTATTTCAGACAGTTCTTGGGATGTTGAAGATTATAAAATCCTTCAATATATTTTCAGCCAGCAAAAACCATCGTTTTCTCATTGGGGAGATGTTGAATTTCATTCCTATCAATTTCTCAGAATCAGACTGAAATGAAGAAACATCTAAATCTATTTAAGCCTAGCATTCAAATGTTGAATACTTCCTTATAACTGAGATTTTAATGCTATATATTTGGTTCTGAATATGAATTGCAAGATTCCATAAACGGAAACTTTCGGCAAATGTGAGATTCGATACTAGGAATATTTGACCAAGGATTTAGCACTATTGTCCGTTGAAATTTACACCTTTCTCATATAACATAATTTCAGGAGAATATTTTTCTTAAAACTAAAAAGTTGTATCGTTCTTTCTCATAAGGAAAGGGTTTTCCTTACTAATATTTTGTTTACGTTAGTGTGGAAAGTGAATATTTTGATTTTCTCATCATACTAAACATTTTAATGGTTGATACATTTGGAAGTCTCCAAAAGATGAATGTTTTTGTTACTTGGTCAACTTTTTTTGATTGTGTCGAGCCAGTTGGTTGGTCCGATAAAAGAGTGATTACATTGGTTTGAAGTCATTCTCAATAACTGATCTGAGAATAAAATGTTTGTTTGGAGTCATTTACAGTAAGTGATCTGAGAAAGTATCCATTCGTTTGTAGTCATTTTCAATAAATGATCTTGGAAAGTATCCATTCGTTTGGAGTCATTTTCAATAACTGATCTGAGAAAGTATCCATTCGTTTAGAGTCATTTTCAATAACTGATCTGAGAAAGTGTCTATTCGTTTGGATTCATTTTCAATAACTGATCTGAGAAGGTAATTATTCGTTAGAAGACATTTTCTATACGGATATGAAAAGGTATCCATTCGTTTGGGGTCATTTTCCGTAACTGATCTGAGAAAGTATCCATTCGTTTGAATTCATTTTCAATAACTGATATGAAAAAGTATCCATTCTTTTGAAGTCCTTTTCAGTAACTGATCTGAAAAAGTATCCATTCGTTTGTAGTCATTTTCAATAAATGATCTTGGAAAGTATCTATTCGTTTGGAGTCATTTTCAATAACTGATCTGAGAAAGTATCCATTCGTTTAGAGTCATTTTCAATAACTGATCTGAGAAGGTAATTATTCGTTAGAAGACATTTTCTATACTGATATGAAAAGGTATCCATTCGTTTAGAGTCATTTTCAGTAACTGATCTGAGAAAGTATCCTTTCGTTTGAATTCATTTTCAATAACTGATATGAAAAAGTATCCATTCTTTTGAAGTCCTTTTCAGTAACTGATCTGAAAAAGTATCCATTCGTTTGTAGTCATTTTCAATAAATGATCTGAGAAAGTGTCTATTCGTTTGATGACATTTTTTATACTGATATGAAAAGGTATCCATTCGTTTGGAGTCATTTTCCGTAACTGATCTGAGAAAGTATCCATTCGTTTGGAGTCATTTTCAATAACTGATATGAAAAAGTATCCATTCTTTTGAAGTCCTTTTCAGTTACTGATCTGAAAAAGAAAACATTCGTTTAGAGTCGTTTTCCATAACTTATCTGTTAAAATATCCATTCTTTTGTTTCATTTTCAATAATTTATCTTTGAAAGTATACATTTGTTTGGTGTCATTTTCAATAAGTGATCTGAGAAATTACTCATTCGTTTGGAGTCATATTCAATAACTGATCCCATAAAGTATCCATTCGTTTAGGGTCATTTTCAATAACTTGTCTGAGTTGTATGCGGTTGATAGTTTAGACATTTCTGAACGAGCTGGACTCTATGCTGTATATTAATAAGTGAGTCTAGAATTAAAGAGGTTATTTAAATTATCATTTGTCTAGATTAGGTCCGTTAATATTTTCGTTCTGTAGCATATTGCCGTGTTAACCAAAACTACCCTACAGCTAAGCCTATGTAATGTTCAGTTTCTTCATCTTCTACACATATTTTTTTCATAACAGATCAGTACACCGCATTATTCGAAGTTTTAGAATTTAATAACTATATTTCTAATTGATTTAAGTTACGTGTCATGACTAATTTCATTCTAATCCCAGATTACAATTTCTGTTTTGGAAAGTTTTATCGTAAGTGCTGCTTTTTGTAACACTTCACAGAAATATTCGTTTCCTTTTCTTTATGACCATTCTTAGACCAACTATGACTATCTACGTCACCAATAACGTAATTTATCATTTGTTCAAAGCTTTTAAAAGAAAAAGAGAATCCCTTATACAATAAACTAATAGAACAGAATATTGGTACATAGCGTGAATAAAATAGTATATCACAGAAGGAAGTTAAAATGAATATCTCATATTCCGAACAAATGAAATGTTTTTAAATCAAAATAAAATATATATATATATATATATATATATATATATATATATATATATATATATATATATATATATATATATATATATATATATATATAATTTCTGAGATTTCAGCAAGAAAAGTTAGAAATATTTATTTGGTGAAAATCTCATAAATTCTAATATATCATTTAACATTTTCACTGCACCATTGTTGCAGCATTTTTAAAGTATTGTTGCCTGAACTGTGTTCGTCTTCTTTCTGAAAAATCGTCTATTTGCAAAGCATTTAAGCACTGATTGCGATTTATCATGGGCACCACCATTTTTCAACAATCGCAATATCTTAAATACAGACGGATCCAAACGAAACTCACACAGAGAGAAAATAAGAAAAATACTTACCACCACCTACCAAAAATTGTGTGTTTTTGATTCGTGAAGATGGCCGTAGGAATAAATATTTATTAGGGTGTTACTTTGTAAATATGTTACTAAAGTGTTTATTAAGTCATCCCACCAAAAGTTTTTATTATGTTCAATAGATGCGTGGTTTTAGGAATTCGCCTATGTAGTTTTATGGCATTGTAGGCATTCAATTTTATATATCCTATATTCCGAATACAAGCACCCAAAAATTGAACATATCATATCACGAAGAATATATCTAGTATGAACATTAATTAATATATTTACATCGATAGACACATGGCAGACGCCCCTTTTTATATCAGCGACATTCATAAAATCTTAAGGAATGTAATGCTAATGATGTAACCTAAGCTTTTCTTCCGCCTCTCTCCAAAATTCAATCATGCCCACTACATGATCGGAAATCTGGCTAATATATATTTCTCTAACACACCAAATATCTCCCAAATTGCTCATGAACAACTTACAATAATAATAATAAATTTAATAATAATAATGGAGCCCTAGGATTGGTTGGAAAAGATTCCAGCAGACTAAATGAAGTCCATGTCTCAAAAAAATACAAAAAAATGTTCTCACAAGTACAGCTCACACTTTGCGAAGGGCTTTATCTATGTAAATTTTTTTTTGTTTGTCAATGGAAAGTGTCATGATGCCATTTCTAAACTTAGGTCTCTGTGTGGGACCCAGAAAGAAATGTGCAATACAGCTTTAATGTCCTTAACTGGACCATAGCTAAAATTAAGCGAATGGTCACCAAAACGAGAACGCTTCTCACTTGTTACCGCATGCATCATCCCAAAGCTGATGTTGATCGTCTGTATGTGCCCAGATCCGAAGGAGGCAGAGGATTAGTTCAACTAGAACTGTCGTACAAAACTACAGCAATTGGTCTCCAAATATACTTGGAAACTACAGAAGACTGGATGCTGGTATGCGTCAAGGAACATGAAAGTGGTAAGCGTCTTTACTCCGTAATAAAGAAAGCCAACAAATTCAAAATGGAGTTTCAAATGGGCGTAGAAATGCAAGTATAGCACAATACACCGGCTGAAACTGCAAAATACTTAAAAAAGACAGCAAAGACAAATTCATCCGACCAGATACAGAAGCGATGGCAAGATAAACCGCTTCATGGCCAATACTCTGCTCGTACCAAACAAGCTAACGTAGACAAAACCCGTACTCATCAGTGGCTACGTAGTGCAGGGTTGAAAGCTGAAACTGAAGGTTTTATCCTTGCTGCACAGGACCAATGCTTGCTAACTAGGAATTATCAAGCACATATACTAAAATATAGTGTTAGCCCAAAATGCAGATTCTGTGATAAATATCCAGAAATGATTGATTATCTTGTATCAGGTTGTATGGTGTTGACACCCACTGAATATAAAACCCGTCATGGCAGAGTGGGCCAATATCTGCACTGGAAAATCTGCAACTTCTACGGGAAGGAAACTGAAAGAAACTGGTATGAACACCACCCAGACCTGGTTACGGAGATAGGACCTGTTACAATTCTATGGGACTACACAATACACACTGACAGAACAATCAAGGCCAACCGCCCAGATATTGTTATTAAAGACCACAAACAAAAAAAGTGCCTGCTTATTGATATGGCAGTCCCTGCTGACTGCAATGTATCTTTGAAGATATTCAAAAAGCTGTCAAAACACAAGGACTTTGAAATAAAAATCTACAGAATGTGGCATATGGGAACATCAACAATCCCTGTTGTAGTTGGAGCCCTAGGATTGATTGGAAAAGATTCCAGTAGACTAATTCAAGGGATTCCTGGAAGTCCATGCTTCAAAGAGATACAAAAAATTGTTCTCAGAAGTACAGCCCACACTTTACGAAGGGCTTTATCTTTGTAATTTTTTTTTTTTTTTTGTCAGTGGAAAGTGTCCTGATGCCATTTCTAACCTTAGGTCCCTGGGCGGGACCCGGAAAGAAATGTGTAAACGCCAGAAATAAAAATAATAGTAGTAATGTTAAACCAACACATCCAGTCGAATACTCATCCACACTCTTTTTTATGCCGTGTCCCTTCAGGACGTAGATGTATCAGGGCGCTTCACATCTTCCTGTCCCCTGTAGCTTTTGACATGTTTTTTTATTACTCCCCAACTATGTTTTGCCATACATTTTCTCAAGCTCATCAAATATTTTACGCCCTGCTTTCCTCTGTTCGTCTTTCCTTCAATCAAGTATCAAATTTTCCGAGCCCTCCATCCTCATTACGTTCCCCTAATACCTCAACTGCCTCTTCCTGATATTAAATTTAATTTTCCTCTTTGTATCCATTTTCTCTAATATCTCATCGTTGCTCATATGTTCCGTCCACGGTATCCTCAGCATGTTTCTGTAGAAGCACATTTCTGTTGCTTAAAGTCTCTTCTTCATCTTTGAAGAGATTGTCAAACATTCGCTGCCATACAAGAGGACAGATAACGGTTCTTTCTTTGTTTCTAACGAATTTTTCCTGTCTCTTACTACTCTGTTTTGCTTTTAGAATGATCTTTAGACATCCAAATACGTCTTCGGATCTCAGTATCGCACTTTCAGTCCTCTGTTAGAACAATTACCCGATATTTAAATTTGTCTATTTGTTTGATTTTAGTATCCCGGATCTGTAATTTGCATTTTGGGCTCATCCTTTTGCATTCCCACTTCTTGTAGTTTATACTAATTCCTTTCTTCTCGTTTTCCATCGCTACCTTCTGTAGAAGTTTTGTAGTTTCCTTTCCATGTCTGCTATCAGCACTGTGTCATCTGAACATTATCTGCTAAACATTTCTTGCTGCACAAAATGTTTTACTAAACAACAAAACGGATATTTAGTTCAAAGTCGATATGCGCATTGACATTATTAAGAAAACTGGAAATTTGATATATACTTATGTGTTAAACACACACGCAACCACTATTAGACAAGCAGGGGCACGCCAAGTTGGTATAATAGTTAGCAAGCTTGTCTTATTAGATCATTTACGACTGATAATTGAGTTCGATCCTCACTGGGTGCCCCGTAGTTTCGGCCTTGTGTCGCATTTAAGCTACGCATAGGAAGTCACCACTACCAGACAGGTAGAAATACGTTCATTAGAAATCAAACGCACACACATGACCACTCTAAAACCAATCTACTTAAATACGAAAGATCTGCCGAGTCAAGGAAAACAAACAATACAGAAATCAAAGTGTCGAAGCATTAATACCATAAGTCATTTCCAAAAGTTTCAGAATTTAAAACAAAAGCAAACCAACCGTCAATATATCTGAGATGGTCTATCATTTACAGTATTTACAATGTTCAGAATGTTGTCCTCATCGTTGATGGTATATTCACGACGGTTTGGTCGTCGTGCGCTCCGGCCGTATTCCAGAGATTGTAATTTTGAATCGAACCCTTTATTTCGTCCACCGGGGTAGATTGTTCTAGTTCCACGTGCCATTCCTCTTCCGGATATCTCATTTTCAGTTATTTGCCAATAACTCTCCAAGTTTTTGTTCACCTCAGCTGTGGACAGGTATTGAAATCACAAATGCCTGGGTCTAGACACTGGATGAATTCAACCAAATATTTTATCCACTGTGCCTTGTATCCTTGAGACAACAGCAAATAAATAAATGTTCGTAAGGTGGTATTATGTTTATTTTCACACACACACACATATATATATATATATATATATATATAGTCTTAAGATGTGGTATATTTATGGGATAAAGTGTTCAATAGGAGAGATAGAGTGTGTGTAAATATTAAATTGAACATAGAAGTCAACACTTAGAGGCGACAGTCTGTTTCATGCTAAACGCAATCGCCGTGACCTGACGATTGCGTCTAGCATGAAACAGACTCTCGCCACTATGTGTTGACTATTATGTTCACTTATATATATATATATATATATATATATATATATATATATATATATATATATAACATAATCATTACTATTATTATTATTTTTATCTTTATTATTTTTTTTATTTTTTTATTATTATTAAAAAATTATTATCGACAATTATATGTGCGTATGTGTAAAAAATATGTGGTTAAGTATGTATTTGTGTATGTATATGTGTATATATGTGTGTATGTTTGTGTACATGTAATGTTTATGTATATTAACACACACGCATAAATATAGATATTTAAATATATATATATATATATATATATATATATATATATATATATATATATATATATACCCGTATATTATATATATATATAATATCGATGTGGTATATTTGTATAATTATGTATATTTTGTATATATATATATATATATATATATATATATATATATGTGTGTGTGTGTGTGTGTGTGTGTGTGTGTGTGTGTGTGTGTGTGTGTGCACGTGTGTGTATCCTCTATGGGCCAAGCAATATCAATAGTGATGTTTGCCTTGGCCAAGTCTGAATGTCATGGAAATTAAAAATAAAGTCAAAAAACCCTTACTTATTTACGTCAATATTTATTGTCACGTAAAAATATCGTTGAATGGGAAGTGCACAAACATTTGGTAATAACTCAAGCCAAGGTTACTTCACTTAATCATTTTAATTATCAATTTAAAAAATGGTTTTGTGTATATTTTAGACATAATTGCTTGCTGATCATTGGTTAGTACTTCTATTAATATAATATAAAATGCTGAGCTGTTCCTTTTCGAGGCAGTCTTTTGGCCTTTTGTTCTTAAGCGACAACAGCTGTTAAATGTACTTTGCGATTTTGAAATCCCAGTTGGCAACTTGATTGTGTTTCGTCAAAACCCACGGCGGATGTCTGTGTTTTATATTGCAAATATTTTCATCAGAGCTTAATTATCTTTTTCTGGAGGAAAGCCCACAATCTGACGTGATCAGTAGGTGAAAAAGCCAAAATACATAAATATTAAGTCATTCTGATTTGGGATGCGTGATAACTAATTTGATATTTTCACTACCTAACTTACAATAGAAGGTTTAGGTCTACGCAAGATGTGATTTCCAGACACGCCTCAACAAGTCTGTACGCCGACATACGTCTCAGGCATTTATAATCAAGACGTTACCTGGACAAATCACTTAAAGTAAGATTCGAACAGGAGTCTCATAAATAGGACAAGATTTTTGCTAACTACTCCACTACATGACTATATCTTAAACTCACGCTTATCTAGTAGAGTTTACTTTTCTTTCTAATTGTATCTATTCAATGTCTCTCTCTTTTAGTCCTATGTCTTTTTTTCCATAAGTTAGCATTGTTATGAAATTGTAGCATATAGATGAACCCCGTGTATAAAAAAAAATGGATATGTGGGATCATTTCTCGGTCTTCACTCAGAAATGGAAGCAACACAAGGGAGTCAACGAAGAACAGACACAAGACGATGGATTTCAAAATAAAACATTTATATATAAATATATAAACAGATAAAGAAAGAAAAAAAAGAACATTCATTTAACAAAGCCAAGAGAATCAACTTATCTGTCAGTCGAGTTGACATTTCCACACAAAGTTCTGATTCGCCAAAGCCAGAGTTCTTATGCTAAAACAATATTTTGGTCGGCCGGCAATTTTCCTGGATCCCTTTTCTTTCGCAAAGGTTCGATGTCCACAGCATTTCGTACAGGCGTTTCGTTGGGTCGATTCAATTTCATAGCTGTCCTTTCATCTCTAGTCGACAGACTTTGCTGTCTTCATCTCAGTGGACAGTCTATTTGGAATCGGGACGAGTTGCCCAGCAACGTTCATCTGCAACTGGTTAGAGGGAAACTGAAAATCCCTTTTTAGATTTTAGCTGTCCCCAAAGACAGTCACGTGGGTTCCCTTCGTCCTTGACCGGGTACGCAGGAGGATGCGGCGAAATCACGCAGTGTTTGTGTGATGGCCAAAATTTTAATCAACGCTTAGTAGGGTCTGATCACGTGAATCGCAGCAGTAGATCCTGATGGTGCCTGGAATTCACTTATGGTTAGCCGCCTGATAGCTGCGAAATTTTGAAACCAGGTCATTCTCGTGTCAGGTCAGTTCAGCGTTCACGGTCCCTTAGTTTGTGGGTGGAAGAGTAGGTAAAGAGGAAAAGAATTTGTGAAGAGAAGAGGAGAATATGGCTGATTATGGAGCATATTCGCTCGCAAGTCGAAAGCATTGGATTATCTATTTTTATTTATTTATTAAAATATTTATTTTTCTTTTATATCTAGCTAATTTTCGACTAGAATTTGGAATTTTTCTTTGGGGTACTTTTTAGCTTTACATCTATATGGTTAATGAAATCGTGGCTACGTCACAGCATAAA
The DNA here is from genome assembly GCA_903632075.3 of Acanthosepion pharaonis. NCBI lineage: Eukaryota > Metazoa > Mollusca > Cephalopoda > Sepiida > Sepiidae > Acanthosepion > Acanthosepion pharaonis. The sequence goes on along the minus strand of CAHIKZ030005518.1, from coordinate 1,585,149 downwards.
CACTTTATCTGTTCATATGCAAACAGAACACAAAGTTTTTTGAGGAAAAAAATGAGCAAATGTTGAATTACAGGAATAAAAAAATATGCATTATTGTAAAATTTGCAGTAACTACTATGCTCATATACATATATATATATATATATATATATATATATATATATATATATATATATATATATATATAATTTTCTTATTACATTATTATATTAAATATAATATCTAGCATATATACGTGATTGAGTTTGCAAAATATTAGGTTGGTGCATAAATAATGTCGTTTTTGACGTTAAGTTGAACGTCAAAAAACGACATTATTTTTGCACCAACCTAATATAACTAGAGCTATACTTGTATCCCATATATATGCTTATATATAACATAAAATATAATCATGTACACACACACACATATATATATATATATATATATATATATATATATATATATATATATATATATTATGAAATAAGGTTTAAGCAAAACAAATTAAAAATATTATTATATATAGATAGTAACTGTATAATATATATTATTATATAGTATATAAATATATTATATTATATTCGTTACCTCGCCGTCACCGAGCCCCATTGGTACAGCAGATATAGCGTTTGCCTCCTATCGTATTTGTTCGGGTTTCATTTCTCGATAGTGGATGCGCACTGCTGATGAGTCCCAAATATAGGACGAAACGGCCGTCCAATGCTTTCAGCATTTTGTTGAGGTTTCTTCTAGAACTGATGAATTACTTAATTATGATTATTTCAAATCCTCCTTATATTTTTATATATATTCAATGCACGGACGAATGGCATATATATATATATATATATATATATATATATATATATATATATATATATATTGTATTTGAGAAAACTTTATTTCTCCGTTTTTTAAGCACCTCCTGACCTTGAAGCAAATGCAAATATCGCGTCATATTTACCAAATTTTGAAAGGATATACATTTAAATATTATGAAATAAAAGTAGAGATTTTTAAAAACATTCTCCTATATATATAAAAATGAACATTGAAGTCAACACCTAGAGGTGACAGCCTGTTTCAGGCATGACGATTGCGTCTAGCATGAAACAGACTGTCGCCTCTAAGTGTTAACTTCAATATTCATTTTATATTTACACACGCTCTAACTCTGATATTAAGCACTTTATCTCATAAATATAGCACACCTTAAGATTATATTTCTTCAGATATATATATATATATATATATATATATATATATATATCTTGGGCAAAATTTCCAATAATATCAGATGTAATTTTAAAAGTTTCTCTTTATCTCGCAGTTTGTTTATCTCCCCGTCTCTCCCTATCTATCATCAGTTCACTTTGCCAGTATAATTTCAGTTATACTGAAAAATCACAACATAAGAAAAATCATGAAATAATAGAGCAAACACTTAATCTTTTCAAGTGGAGAAATGTCTCATAAGATTATGTTATATATTTTGCTTTTTAATTGATCCCCAACTCTGTCTTCATCATCTCTCCATTCGCTTATCTGTTTCTGTTTATTTTTCTTATAGGGAGAGAAACTATTCTTAAACAATATATTTTCAAAAACTTGTGAGGCTGTTGATCAGTTAAGAGATTTTTTCTTTTCTTATCTTTAACCTTAAATTAATTCAGTTCATTCTACAGGTACAAAATGACACTTGTTTATCAGTATCTCAAGGACATCTTCCTACCAATAAAATCCAATTTCTTTTTTTAGTAAACATTAAAAAAAATTCATGTTTCGAGAGTCACTCAAGTTTTTATACTTTTGTTGAGATTCTTTTGAAATTACGACAGGCCATCGCCGAGATATTTGAAGTTGGGAGATAAGTCATTCCTGTTTAGGGAGTCCAAAGAGCTGGAAACGTAAATCGAAATGGTGACGATTCCAAATTACTTGAGACAAAGTCTAAGAAGTAGGTAGATAGATAGATAGATAGATAGATAGATAGATAGATAGATAGATAGATAGATAGATAATGAACAGACTAAAATAGATATGAATAAACTGAGATAGATTTTCACAGACTGAGATAGATAAATGGGTAGATAGATAGATTTTCACAGACTTAGATAGATAGATAGATAGATAGATAGATAGATAGATAGATAGATAGATAATGAACAGACTAAAATAGATATGAATAGACTGAGATAGATTTTCACAGACTGAGATAGATAGATGGGTAGATAGATAGATTTTCACAGACTTAGATAGATAGATAGATAGATAGATAGATAGATAGATAGATAGATAGATAGATAGATATTATTTCATACAGATACTGTATAAATTAAAGAAATATTCCCAATATTATAATGAAAATATCGCTTGGTATTTTCACAGCAACCTAATGCATAGGCGCACACATATACACACATATACACAGACACGTAATTATTTTTAATAATAATGTTCACACAATACAAAGGCATAAAAAAAACACTAAAGGTAGAGGTTTACCCTTTTGGCGTTGTATGTTCGTAAGTAAGGGCAAGAAGTGGAGTTAACGTTTTACCTTAGATATGAAGAGGTCAAGATTGTGGGGATCGGGAAAATACCCTGCTGAGAGTATGTTCGGTAGTTCTTGTGAAGAATCTGTCCGAGAGAAACCTCTTCCTTACTAATGGAATACGAAGTGAATAAGGATGATTCATTACTGTATATGTGGCAAGTCGGGTACCAGCTAAATGGTCATGAAAAGTTGATAGCATTGTTTCTTGATATTGAAATTTACAAGACACTTTTGCTACGTTTAGAGGTAAGTCAGGAGTTAAACCGGCTGCTCGAATCTACTCAGCACAGCTAAGATCTGTATAAATGATAGCAGAGTTTGTGGGTGTACATGACCAGAGTGATAACCACGTTAATAACTGGACAGAGTATAAATATGAATGACTATTTTTTTAAACAGAGAGCGTAACTTTGAAAGAGGTAGTTTCGTATTTCCACAAATGGCATCGAGTTGTGCTCAAACGGAGAAAATATAATAAGTTTTAGATATAGATTCCTTTTGAATGCGGTTACTTTCGTCACAGAAATATTGGCTTAACAGTTTTTTTTTTTTTTATTTTGGACTAATTTAAATTTGTGTTAGTATAGATCAGGATAACAATATCGCGACTACATCTTGTACGAATATGTAAGAATGACTCAAGGTGAGTATGGGGAATCCTTTCAGACTTGGGTATATTTTTCTTCTAATCTGAATCTTATGAAAATAAAGGCTCATGGAATGAGTCGGGTATTTCCTGAATCGAGAGAATAAATCCAACATTTATTCAGTATCGTGTATATGGGTTCTATACAAAGGCTCGTGTGAAATTTATAGCTGCTTTTTTGAATCTCTACTACAGTCAATGCGTGGAGCTTTATTCGTTGTGCAAACACTTTGTGACTGGAGGAAACCCGGGAATTCATACGAGGCATATATTATCACTGACTTTAAATTTGAAATCTTCTTTCCCAAGTCCCGACCTCTCAGGACATGAGCAATCATGACTCAGCGTGATTTTCTTTTGACGACCCTCACTATTAACCCTCTTTGTCATGGTTCCGCCATTCACTTATTCAAACATGTCAAGTAGATTACTCAATATTTCTTTGATTCCTTTGCCATTAATATGCAACAGTGTCCTCTTCGGTTGAGCACATGATCAGTCCTTTTTTAACCTGTTTTTAATCTGTGGTGATATAGTCTAGCATTCGATGACACATAGGCGGTATATATTGCATAGTAGGCGAGTCTACGTAGTCAGTAATACCACAGAAGGTAGTGAAGGAAGGTGAGCTGAAACGATTAAGCACCACCTGCAAGAAGGCGGATGCATGGTTGGCAGCAAAAGGGTGAGCGCATAGTGTGAATTGCTAATGGAAGCTAAAAAAAATCAAACAAGTACAAACATTTAAATATAGAGGAAATGCTTTAACAGAGGACCGAAGATGCGACATTGAAATCCGAAGACGCACTGGGAGAGCCAAAGATGCCTCCGAAAAGCTAAGTAGAGTATTAAGAAATAGAAAAAATCACTGGAAACAAGCAAAAGAGTACTAAACTGTTGCCTGATAACTGTCCTCCTCTATGGCAGTGAGTGCTGAACAATCTCTCCAAAGATGAAGAAGAGTCTTGAAGTAACAGAAATGTGTCTCTACAGAAGGATGCTGAGGATACCAAGGAATGATCACGTGAGCAAATGGAAACAACAAAGAAACTTATAAATAAAGTCAAGAAGCGAGATTTGAAATAAATACTTAGTGAGCTTGAGCAAATGGATAGCGGAACAGGTTTTAGGAGAAATAACAAAAAGACATAAAGGCAGGAAGTAGTAGAGAACCATAATCGCCTGCGTCTTGAGGTGACTCGGTACATAAAGAAGCAGATGAACCCTTGTATTATTATTATTATAATTTAAAAGAAGTTTATGTTAACATGTAACATGTTTATGGAGTAAATAGAGTGACGTCGTTAAAGACACGTGATTGCTTTAAATAAAATCTATTTTGCTACAAACAGCTGACGAGCAGATATCATTGTTGCGAAACTCTAGGTTAGGAAGATAAGTTTCAATATTTGTTTCATTTCTTTACTTTTAATTTTGTATTTCTTGATATCAAGGACTTTCCTCACAAAGCCTGCTTACATTAAAAGCGTTATCCTCCAGAAACACTCTGGTCGAATATTTATATTAATGTCATTTAAATGTTTATTAGTACTACAGATGTATGCCTGTGTGCATGGATGTTATTGCTATTTAATAACAGGATCGTCTACATTATAAATGGTGGTGTGACATAAAATAATAAGAAGAAGAATATTCTTATTAATCATTTCTAGGCATCCTATCGTTAGCCATCTGAACGACTACGAATTTATAAGTCAGAGTGACCGAAATAATGAACGTAATGGCCTTGATGAAAATTTTGATCACACCAGAAAAATGGGCTCTCTCCCCAAAAATGTAGGCAGTGAATACACACAAATATGTCTGAACTGGTGCCTGCTACAAGGATTTGGCTTGTCTCCGTAGCAGACGGCTGTGTTCTAAAAGGGTTACTCGAGTATTATTTTTAGTAGTAGTAGTAGTATGTATGTATGTCCACGCACACGCACACACACACAGACAGACACACACACACACATGCACACACACACACACACACATATATATATATATATATATATATATATATATATATGAGTGTGTGTGTGGACATTGATGTCAACACTCAACAGCAACAGTCAGTTTCATGCTTAAGTGCAATCTTTAGGCCATGTGTGTTGTGTTTTGGCTTGCTTATTTATATTTGTTGGTCAATGGTGTGTTCGGTGTAGAAGGTCTATTGTATTATCCTGATTGTTATAAGGGCGATAATGATTATATTTAAAATTATTCTAGAGGTTATTGAGTAGAAATAACCGTGATTCCGAATGCATTCATTTGTAGCTGTTTTATAATGATGTTCTTTAATCATTTTTAATCATTATTTATTATAAATAACTTATATGTTTATTATTATTATTATTATTATTATTATTATTATTGACTTGTGTTTATGTGTGCATTCGTAATTTCTTAATTATTTACCTAATTTGTTTACGTTATTTATTGATTTAGTTTTTTTTTATATTTTAATTTATTTATTTATTTTTATTTTTTCTTTCGTATACGCATTTAGTTTTCTATTTTTGTTAACGTAGTTGAAATTTGTTTTCGTGTCTGCATTTTAGGACGAGTTCTGGTTGTTTATATATTAATTTTTTGTGATCTCAGAAGGTAAGTGTAGTTGATTTAAACACAACAAACATGGCCTGAAGATCGTGTTTAAACATGGAACAAACTGTCTCTGCTGGGTGTTAATTCTCAATGTCCACATTTTTATTTACAGCACTTCAACCGATAAAAATTGCATGTCTTAAAGCTATATTTATTTTGAGCACTATGTATCCAAATAACAGAGAATACAACATATGAGGACTATTAATGGTTGCATAATAAGAATAACGCTGTCATTCCACACAATTACAAATAAAAGGTTAGGAAGGAAACTTCACATTAATACTAGGAAAAGCGATAATAGCTACTGAACTTGAAAAATTACTTTAAGAGAAAGATTTTGTACATTTCAAATTACAAGAGTGCTGGCTGCTTGGTCAATGAATGAAAACTGTTTCCTTATGAGGAATCAGCTAATATTACTATTATCATCACAATTTTGCCACAAATATAGGAAATTGTAAGCAGTCTAGGCGTGTAAAATTAGAAGACATCTGCCCATTCTTAAGTGTATAAATTTATTAGGCTTCCATTCTGCTAACATATTTTTGTAACTTTCATTCTTCATATTGAATTTAGTGAGAAAGTAACATAGATTAAATCATGCCACCGTTGTTATCCTCTACAGAACGCAGGATGCATCCAGCATCCTGCGTTCTGGAGAGGAAGGACGTCCTCTTAATCTGACAACACCAACCTTTTATTTTTGCTCAGCAAATCTGTTGAGAAAGTACATTTCATTGCAGGCTCCTGTTCTAAACGTGATGTCACCAGACAGAATTTATTTAAAGTTAGGCTCTCTAAAAATGACTTTGATGAAAGCATCGCGCGTAATATGTGTCACTCCTCCAAGTAAGGACAATCGAGGTCGTTTAATAAAGTAACACGAATCGCGGGACATGAACTGAAATATTTTTAAGACTTAGAAAAATGCCTTTTTTTAAACATCTGTGTTCATTTTAGTCGTCTATCTAAAGAAAGATAGAAATAGAAAATATGTAGATTCCGAAAAGGGCCACACATTATTATGACCATTTCCAGCCTTCCTTATTTTCTGTGTGCTAAAATCTTTTATCAAGTCTGTTACCAATGTTCTGTCATTCATTTACGCAAAAATAGAATATTCACTGTTTCTCACGCTTTTCCAAACAATTTCACCTAAGCAAGGCAATAAAGACACAGTGGACGTCTGTATATTAAAGAATATGAAGAAAACACTATTAAGGAGAGAGATTCTAAAAAGAACAAGAATTAAGTAGAGAGTGGATAACGACTGATATTGCATTCAAATTTGGCTTAGATGTAAAAAGCCCGAAGAGAGTATCACAAGCGAGAATTGCGAGAGAAGAAACTGTCAACATAGAACTTACGGTTATATATATCCATCTCAAGTGGAAAATGATGAGACCTTGTCGTCAATCTACTACTGCGGTTAAGTTCATAAATTCTAGTTGCCATAGAGAAAAGTTCATCAAAACAATTACCATAAAAGTAATTATAGCGACGACGACATTACGTCAGTGAGAATATGTCTGAAGACGATTTGCCAGGTCAGGATTAATAACATATTGATTCTTCTGTGGTTTTCTTGCTTTTAATATATCTTGTGAATGTGAAAATATCCAAGCCTGTTTTCGTCATGTATTTCTTTTTTTTTTTTTTTGCTTCCTCTTTTCCAATAAAAATAATTCGTTTTCCTGTTCCCCGCATTCTAAACATACCCACAAATGCTTCGAATACGATAAATAATAGTAATTCAGCAAATAAAATGACGATATTTATGTCCCTGCTTTTCGAAATCTATTGTATATTTCCTTCATTGCAATTTATCTTTCTTTAGATAGACGTCAGGGACCTACATAGATTAAAACAAAGTACACAGTTTTCGAGGTCTAAATCATTATTTAGTGCAATTTCTGTCACTGCGAGCCTGTTCTTAAACTGTAAACTAACATTCATCGACCCATAAGTGCAATATATTACATAGCAGTTTTGTTTTTTTTTTTCTTAGAAAACTATTGCTTATATTAGAGTGAGAGTTTTTTTCTTATTACGTTACCTGTGCTAATGGGCATAACATTTTGTATCTCAGAATGAAAGTTTCCTCGGGTCTTCTCAGTGCACACCAGTTTTCTTTTCAATAGCACTATTATATTATTATGCCAGTAAAGCCTGGATAATTTCCTCAGAGATGAACAAGGAATTTGATGCAACAGAAAGAATATGAGAAAAATGCTTTAGAATAATAAATAATAGATTGTACTTTTAAAAATATTAAATACACTTAAGCAATGTAGCAAATGAAAAATTAACTTTAGCAAGTGTTGTTCAAACAAAATAGATGTTTTGCTTTGATAAGTTTTTAGTGATTTTTCTTGTTTTTTTTTTAAATTATTATATATTCCCTTACAGTCTGAAAAAGAAAACTTTCGTCCATGATAATATTTAAATTTTAAATTGCTTTACATAAAACAAAACGAAAAATAATACATAGCCTGGTAGGATGAAAAGTTTCTATTATGAAGGAATTATGCTAGTGCTGTAAGGTCATGCGTGCATTAATTTCAACTCTTATTAATAACTGCAGTGTTTATTTCCTTTTCTTATTAGTCACTGCATTGTTTCTTTTCCGACATCTAACTGTTTAAAGACATCAGCATAAACTAGTAGCGATTTCTCTTGAAAAGGGACAAAATTGAGCATTGTGGCATTATCAGGTACCTGCAGAAAAAGGGATAAACTTCTAAGGACGTTCATACTGAAATGGTTCTTACATTTATAAATGACGCCCCAGCTTTATCAACAGTGTAAAAGTGGGTAGCTGAATTTAAGAGATGAAGGGAGACACTTGAAGATGACACAATATCTGGAAGTCCCGAAACTGCCATCAGCAAGGAAAACAGGCAAGGTGTTCATCACATAATGCTGAACAAGAGGAGATCAAATAGTCAAAGCTATTAGCATATACCTTGATAGAGTTGAAAATATTCGGCACCAGGAATTTGGCAGGGGCAAAAATAGGCGTAAATCTGTGGACCGCATTCAAGTGTGAAACCGACTGTCTCCATGCAGTATAGGGGCCTCTGTCCACATTTTACTCTAAATTTAATTATAAACATTCTTCCCGCTCTATAATTTTTGAGCAAATTTAGATAAATCTATCTTTCTCTCTCTCTCTCTCTTTATCTATTAATCTATCTATCTATCTATCTATCTATCTATCTATCTATCTATCTATCTATATATATATATATATATACAAAAGTAAGAAAGAACAAATGGATTAAACATCCACAGATCGAAGAATTTACTTTTTTTAAAAGGGCTCAATACAAAGTAGAACAAAATAATAATTACGAACACACACACACACATAAATATATATGTGCGTGTGTCTATATATTTATGTGTATATATATATATATATATATATATATATATATATATATATATATGCTATTCGTCCGTGCATTGAATATTGCAATCATATCTTATCTGGTGTTCCAACGACAACAAAAGAATAATTACGAACATACACACACATAAATATATATGTGCGTGTCTATATATATATACACACACACACACACACACACATATATATATATATATATATATATATATATATATATATATATATATATCACGATACTCGGTAATAACAAATGAAATGATATTGCTCCTGACCTGGCATATCGACTTCAGTCACTTTCCAAATTCCATAGTGTGTCTTCCCTCTGTCTTTTCTAGAAACATTTCTATGGTAGTTCTTCTATAAGGATTTCTCTTTGGTACGTCGCCAGCATAAACTTAGTCATACTACTTTGATAAATATGCCTCATCGTTTTACAGTAGAAATACATTACCGTCTTAAATTGCACATTCATTTCAATATTTCCTAAAATCAACAATATATTTTCAACCATTCGCGTCTCGAGGAGATTTAGAATGCAAAATATTATTTATTATTTGTGTGTGTGTGTGTGTGTGTGTGTGTGTGTGTGTGTGTGTGTGTGTGTGTGTGTGTGTGTGTGTGTGTGTGTTTTTACAACAAGTTTTCGTTAATAGTAGAAGTTGAATAGAGGTTAGAATATCTATTCAGGAGTACAGATGTTTATGTCAACATCATCAGACAATTAAGTGCCATATATGATACAAGCTTTGGCAATCATGTCTCTTTTAATTAATAACTAACCAGGCAGAGATATTCACGCAGCAAGATACCGCGTCTTTCTGAGGTATCTAGAATGCTTGTCAACCAAGGCTACAGAAACCAGTCTAAGGATTCAGACTGGGAATCGAACTCAGGATTTCTTCATTGTCTATAACTATAAACTGTCTCTCTTCACTATAATTTTAAAGACATTCTCTCTCTCTCTCTCTCTCTCTCTCTCTCTCTCTCTCTCTCTCTCTCTCTCTCTCAATTAATTAATCATAGCTCAGGATAGGAAGCTCATGAGATAAATTCATATATATATATATATATATATATATATATATATATATATATATATATAGGTAACTATACGTTTCGATAAACCTTCGAATTTTTGATTTACCAATAATCAAATCAATCTCGAAGGAAAAAAGTTTTTAAAAAAAGAAAGGGCTAGAAACATGAAAGTCTGTCGAAAAAAATCGCACAGATGCAGGTTTAAAGCCCAAAGAAAAAAACCCGACACGAGTAAACAAATAACTAAGAAAACAGTTCAATACAACCGTAGAGCAGAACTAGATACACCTAGTGAGCCAGACAAACCTGGCTTTCTCTGACGATCCGCTTAGGTGAAACCTGGGTAGGTTTGTCTGGCTCACTAGGTTTATCTATCTATCTATCTATCTATCTATCTATCTATATATATATATATATATATATATATATATATATATATTGTATATTTAGGCAGCAATTTTTCATTGATGCATGTTTCATTAAATAATATAAAGAAGCTTAGATTGGATTTAAACATGTATCAATATGGTGATTTCCTTTCGTCCTTCAATGATAATGTTAATAAGCTCATCAGACAATATTAAAAGAACTTAAATGTTAGAACAAAATGTGTCTATATTATTTAAGGAAACATGCATCAATGAATATATATATATATATATATATATATATATATATTACTCATGGGTCATTTCCCAACTCAATCAAATGTTAACTTTTCTATCCTGGAGTAACAAGATGCCTCACATGTTTTACGTACGATTTAGTTTTCAATTATTTTTTTCACTGCTATTTGAACTGTCATAGCTGAAACTCCTCTCTCAAGTGCCAAACAACTCATGGATTGAGTTGGATCTTTTCTAATTGATATCTTTAGCTCTAAGTATAAATACTGATCCCTCACCCATTTGTGACCTCCTGATTCAGTTTTTCTCTCTACTGTCCCCTTTTTTAAAACTTATTCGCCGTTGTCTTGATGGTTGTTGAATGTATGAATATTGGCACAATTATTGAATGCCTCAATGAATCCTTTTTCCTTTCACGATTACTCTGTTGGGAAGACAATGTGCCTAACACAGAGCAATATTAACCAGCTCTCTTTTTAGCTGAATACCTCAAAGGGTTTTTCGGAAATATTTACCAAAAATTATGTTAAGATACTTAAACGCCTTATCTGAAAAACCTGGGAAAAAAAAGGAACGCAATAACTTTAGTGATTTTTTTTTAGATATTAAACTGGATAATTTTGCTTCTCCACCCGGTATATATATATATATATATATATATATATATATATATATATATACAAATGTATACACACAGTCCGCCTCAAAATATATACACACTTTATTGTATAATTGTATTATTTAGTAGTATTGTAATACTAAATTTATTCAGACACCAGAAAATTTATACAATTTACATTTGGACTCTCTAGTCACAAGACATGCTCAAAATGATGGCTTTTAGTATGAGGAACTCGTGCTTGTACAACAAATGTTACACAGATATCAAGAAACAGGAAATTGTTATAAACAAAAGAGAACTGAACTGCTATGCAATATGAGTCCTATTATATATTTCTAGTTAAAGTCCAAATTTTGAGTATTGCTGCTCAGTTCAGAGATAATAACCAATGAAAGGTTTGTCATTTTATTGGTCCTGACCTGGCATCACGACTTCTATTTTTCTACAACGAGGTGTCGTTAATAGTAAATGATGAATACTGAGTAGTATTATGTCTTTTTAAATCATATTCGGTGTCGGTTTGCTTTGTGGCGGCATTGTGGTATAACATTCTTTAGTTCGCTAAGAAAATATTTGGCTCTACAAAGCCCACGCCAAGTAAATACTTGGCACTAAATAGCCCACGCTAAGAAAATGTTTGGCACTAAAAAGTAATGTAACACACGAAAAACGCAAACGTATGAAAGCAATAAATCCTTGGAAGCACCGAAAGAAAGCATCCCCAGAATAAGATCTGAAAGAGTGTTTTCTTTTGTTTGTATCACGACAATGCAAGCTCGCAATACTGTCAATAAACAGCGTAAATTCTCGATGCGGAAACCGTCTGGCACGAACATATTACTGCTGGAATCCGTAAAAAAAAAGGAGAATTAAATTATTCGAACTGCTATCCTAATCTTTATTGCAATATTTACATCGTTTCGGTCTTTGTACGCATAGGCCTTCTTGAGGTGATTGGAATTTGTATCCGAACACTTTATTTCGTCCATTATATATTGTTCTAGTTCTACGTGCCATGATTCTTCCGGATGTCTCAGTTATTTCATTTTAACTCAGCTCTCCAAGTTTTGGTTTACCACTGCTGAAACCTGGTATTGAACTCACAACTCTTTAGGTCTAGTGACTGGATTTAACCACCTTTATCCAATGGCAACATTCAGAAAACCCCGGTGGACGAAATAAAGGTTTCAGTTCAAAATTCCAATCACCTAAAGAAGGCCGAAGCGTACAACTGCTGAAACGTTATGAATATGGCAATGACGATGAGGATAACAGTCTGAATATTGTAAGTAATCATAATTTCATAATTTCTCACCTAAGAGATATATACAGATATTGAAATGCTAACGTTTCCTCATAATGATGTAAAAGTTAATTTTCGCAGATGGATCAAAACTAATGAAGATATTATGTTCATACAGACAATGAAAATATCGATTAAAAATAACTTGGGAAATAATTAGAGCTAATTGTAAATAAAATTCGGTGTTTAAAACATGAACTCAGATTTCAAAGAAAAATAAATGTATTTCATTCGATATCTGCAAAAATTCAACCGGAGTTTATATTCGTACAAATACTCTATATAAATATATAAAGTTATCTCCCGTTGCAGTTAAGGACAGACTTGCTTCGCTAGATTTGGGTGAGAAACGGTCTAGGAGAAGAACAAATGAACCACATGGCTTGTTATTATACCTGCATGGAGTATTGCTGCCATATATGGTCTGGAGCCCCTTCTGTTTGACTCGGAGTTACTTGATAAGATCCAGAGAGAGATATGAAATGTAAATTGGCCCTGATCTGGCATCTCGTCTGCAGTCGCTCTCTCACAGACGTGCCGTTGCCTCTCTCTGTCTTTTTTACAAATACTTTCATGGTAATTGCTCCGATGAGCTGCTTCCGATGGTTCACAGGCTTCATGAATTCAAGCGGCCTACGAGGCTGGCGTCCTACGAGGCTGGCATCACTGTTGAAACTGTTAAATGTAGCCGTCTCTTCTACTCTAATAGCTTCATTATCTCGCACCTCTCGCCTGTGGAACCCCATTTCCTTTTCCTGTTTCCCTGATAGCTATAATTTCCAACTATTCAAATGTAATGTCAATAGACATCTCCAGTTGCCTTGATCTATCCTTCTCTTCATCCTTTCCTCTATCACTCCTATCTGCTCTCGCTCCTTATACTGTCTAGTCTAAATCTTGATTTATAGGGTTACACTGGCTAAATGTGCGCGAAAATAAACTATTTGAATAGAACTTACGGTTACATCTGTCTAGTTCAATAGTAAAGTGATGAGATCGCGTTTCTAATTTAGTAGCACGCTTAAATTCATGCAGCGTAAGAGAAAAGCTCATCAGGACATTTGGCATGTGAAAATTATAGAAAATACACAGAGAAGCCGAAGAGTCATTAAGAAAGTGACTGAAGTCGAGATGCCCCATCAGTAGCGATTACATAAAAATAATTACTTTGAATATTGTCAAGAATTTGGAAGGAATACCACACCAAATATGGCAGCAGTATCCAATGCACGGACAAATGGTTGATTTATAACTGTGCAAGAAGGATTCTGATGAGAAGAAAATTTGTCTACAAGACAGTTTGGTTTCGTTTGGTTTGTTTTACGGCATATCAATGTCAATGGGTTATTTAATGCCGGCAGTTTCTTTTGTTTTCCTGGTAATATTTTGTTTTGTCAAAAACGTATATATAGCAATATTTTCTTCCTCAAAAATGTACAGGCAGTAATATTATTTTAAAATAGTATTGCTGGTAATATTGTTTTAAAGTATATTGCTGGTTATAGTTTTTTCCTTGAAAAATTTATTCCTGGTAATAATTTTTACAAAATGTTTCTGGTATCTAGTAAAACATATTTTTTACACTTTCTTAAGGCTTTTTATCTCAGTTACGGGGTTAACTATTTGCCCATAGGTGGGACCCTAACAGGTACTACCACCCCCGGGTCAGAATGGACCTGGGAACACCAGCAATTAAGAGGTGGTTCCACGCTCCTCAAAACCTCCTGATCAGAGGCCTTGCTGTTGGACGTAGTTTATCGTCTTACCCAGGACGCGGATGTAGTTAATCGTCATATCCAGGACGGACGAGACATTGATTTTAATAAAATTATTTATTCTATATTATAAATGTAGTTTTATAGCATTTTAAAAAAAAATCGTTGTTAATCAAACCGCGTAGATTTGAGGAGAAATCAATTTACTTCATTTTCATTGTTTTATCTAGCCTAAAACCAGTTTTATAGGATTTCTTTACAATGATATTCACTCTATACAAGACACAATAATCATTCGAAGTAAAGGATTACACACTAAGAGGCACAGTATTGAAAGCAGTGCTTCCAAATCCCCCCTCGTAATTTGAAAGAGAAATTGCTTCCTCTTGATAACAGGTGCCTTATTCTAGCTTCATTATCGTTTCTGGTCTAAATCTTTTTATAGAATTGAAAATGTTTCCGAGAAGCAAATTTACTCGATTTCCATTACTTTATCTAGACTAAAGCGTGGAGTTGGTGACATTCTGAAAAAGAAATATGTTTATTTAATCCTGATATATGTTTCATCATTCTTTCTGGTCCACATAACGATTTTATAAGAATTAAAGATATTACTTAAATTAAAAATCCTTGTAGTTTGAAGGAGAATTAATTTTACGTTATATTTTTAACATTTAATTATTTAGTCTAAATTTTGTGTCTTGGGATTGAAAGGTTACTTTTTAACCAAATCTCCAAATTTTGAAAAGACATAAATTTATTCCGATTTTTTTTAATCTATCCAGTTGATAGGATGTTTTATAGGATTATCAATCAACTTTGAAAGTTGTAATTTAAAAGAAATAATTCTAATTCATTTTAATATCTCTTTCATTATTCTGTGTGATTTAACATTTGTTATATTGGACTGAAACTCAATCTTTTTAATTTTAAAGATAGTCGAAGTTGTAATTTAAAAGAAATAATGTTTATTCATTTTAATATCTGTATCGTTATTCTATGAGATCTAAAACTTATTTTATAGGATTGGAATACTTCTTTTTCAAGCAACCTTTAGAATTTTAAAGAGAATTAAAATTGCTTCATTTTGATTCTAGTTTTGCTCTTGAATCTTATCTAAATTTTGCTTTATAGGAATTGGTAACCTTGTAAGTCATTCTCGACAGAGTAGTAAAAGAAAGAATTAGAGGAAAAACCATCAACGTCAAGAAAATAGAAAGTAAGTTATTTATTTTTCAATTTGCTAATGAAGTAATTGAATAGTATTTATGAATTTACAAACCATGTAAAAGTTCAAAATAATTTACAAACTTATAAATAAGTAAAAACAAATTCTATAATGTTCTAGAAGGCTCCAGAAATTCATAGTACTACTATACTTACATACGATTTAAAACAATTCGTTTTGGGATGACATTTATAAAAAAATTAAATTGAATTAAACCAATCTTCATTCTATTTAAGAAAGGTTCATCCTATTATGAATTCAATTATTTTACAAAAAGTTAAAGAAATATAACTTTACTTGACATACCGAATCTTAATAAACTAGCTTCATTTTCTTGTCTGTTCCATACTTCTCTCTCATTTAAAACTTGATGTTTAAGGTCATAAACGTAGTAACAGATGAGTATTCGTATTTGTGTTGTGTCTCTTCACGATGTTGACGATCATGACTTTCTACAAATTCCTGTAGCTCTTGATAAATTGTATCTTTTAGTAAATTTCCTCTATTTCTTTCTAGTAAAAGAAAGAAATAGAGGAACAACCATCAACGTCAAGAAAATAGAAAGTAAGATAATCTGAAAGAGCAAAAACCCAAGATGCTAGTTACTATTTACCATCAAGAAATTACAGAACGTTAAATATCGAGAAAATAGACTTGACAATACGACATCGAGATCCGAACATGCATTGGCCAAGGAGAAAAAAAGACATTGTAAACGTTATGCAAATGATGAGAAACAGGAAAGAATTATTAGAAACAAAGAAAAAAGTGCTTGATTTCTATGTCATATCCAACCTTATATATGAGAGCGAATTCTGGTCATTTTCCTCACGGATGAGAATACATGAGGTAACAGGAATATGTTTCTACAGAGAGATACTGAGAAGTCTACAGACGGAGAAAAGTAGCAAATAGAATGTCTTAAAAATGGCAATAATAAAAAACAATTATAATCAGAATTAGAAATACAAGGTAACCAAAAAAGTTCTGTCCGTTTTTAAAGGAAAAAAAAGAAAACGCTTCACAGTACGTGTAACTTATATTTAGTCTTCAAAGTAATCGCCATCGTCATCCAGCACCTTCTACCAACGTGTCTCCAGCTGTTCAATGCCCTTGCGGTAGAACTCGGGGGGTTCGACGCAAAAAAGTCCGTAAGAGCTATGCGCAAGTCTGCTTCATTGGTGAAAGATTTCCCACGAAGATGATTATCCAGGGAGTGGAAGAGGTGGTAATCGGATGGCGCAAGGTCAGGTGAATAAGGTGGATGGCACAAAGTCTCCCACCCAAGTTGCTGTATGGTATCCCTGACCACTCGCGCGACATGCGGCCTGGCGTTGTCATGGAGGAAAAGCACACCTTTGCGATTCACCCGTGCTGGCTCCTTCTGGTGCAATGCCTGTTGCACACGTTTCAATTGCTACGACTATAGGTCTCCAGTGACCGTTTGACCCGTTAGTAGCAGTTAATAATGAACCACTTGACGACCTGTCGACCAGATACAAAGCATAATCTTGCGTGTGTGCATAGGCGGTCTTGCGGTGTGAGTGACAGCATCCTGAGGAGACAACCAATGTCTGGAAGGCTTGGGAGTTTCGTACAGAACCCACTTTTCATCACTGGTAAGCACTCGATTGAATAAGGATGCGGTACGGTGGCGAGAAAGCAGCGATACGCAAGCTGCCACTCGTTGTCCCTTGTGGACCTCCAACAGCGTTTGCGGAACCCACTTGCTCAGATTGTACGTCTTACCTAGGCGGTGCAGGTGAAGTCTAACTGTTTCATCGGAAACGTTGAACTGTCTTGCAAGTTCACCACACGTTAGACTACTGTCCTCTTCAACGGCCGCCTTCAGGACTCCGTCATTAAAGACCTGTAGTCGTCCTCTGCGAGGCTCATCATGAAGAGAGAAATCTCCCGACTTGAATTTTCGAAACCAAGTCCACAGCACTATCCCCAAACGCTTGACATATGTGGCGACTTGATGCAGCTGCTGCTAAGCCAACTCTGAAGTCGTAAAGCAAACAGCCCTGAAGAAGATCTCTAGACACTTCCATCCTTCTCACAGCTGTCCGGCTTATGACTGATGGCCAGGCACGATGCGCGTGTTTTTTATAACATCTGATGTTCCTACTTCCGGCTGTCCGAATTTGAAAACAATTGCTACATGCATTTCGTATATATTTCAACTTCATTCAATGACTAATCAAAAAACGGACAGAACTTTTTTGTTTACCTTGTAGATAGCTGAAATTCGTAATAAGAAAAGGAATTTAAAGACGTCACAATCATGGGCTATATTGAGAGGAGGGGAAGGGAGTGAGAAAAGTACCTAGCGATTTTTGTATAAACGGATAGTGGAACGGCTGCCTGGGGCCTTTGTGAAAGTAAAAATATAGCTAATAGGCAAAAGAAACAAGAGGATCGCTAATATCCTGACGGTCATGACTTTCTACAATTTCCTGTCTTTTGTAGCTCTTAAAAAATTGTATCTTTTTCTTATCTGCCCTAAACTGTATTCCACCATTCAATTACTCAACTTCGCTATGTAGTTAATACGCCGTATTCCTCTGTCTGTATTTCCTTCATCTTCCCTGAGTCTATGAAATTTCCCAGTCCCTTTTTTCCTTGTTATGTAGCCTAGAAATTTCAACTGTTTCTTCCGGATCTTATATATGAGTGTCAATTATTGTTTCCATTTTATCTAAAGTTTCGTCTTTCCTCATATTTTCGTTTCCTTGTATTCTCATCAAACTTCCGTAGAACCAAACTTCTATTTGCTTTAAGACTCTTCTTCATTTGTTATAACCTTGTCCATCATTCACCGCCATATACGAAGAGTTTTGTTATGAAAATATTTCAGTACTCTTTTTCTTTCTTTATAAAGTTTTCTTTTTGTTTCTTAATGTTTTGCTTAGCTTTTGAAAGTCATCTTTGAATATTACAATGCGCCTTCGGATTACGGTGTCGTACTTTCCATCCTCTCTTGAAACACTTTAAATTGTTGTACTTGTTTGATTTTGGTATATCCAATTTAGAATTTGCCTGTTGGAATGTTCTTCCTGCTGACAACAATCCACTCTGTCTTCTTGTAATAGATCTTTAGTCTTTTCCTCTCACTTTCCTTCAGTACCTTCTATAGGTATTCTTGTAGTTTCCTTTCTGTATCTGCTATCACCAATGTGATCTCTGCATATCATATATTGTTAAAATTTTGACGGCTAATAATTTATCCTGGTATGACTTCTGTTCTCTAAGATGCATCCCATTGTGTAGGTTGAACAAGTCTGTTGAGAAGACACATGCTTGTCTCACCCCACTTTCTATTTTGTGTATTTAATGAACTTATTTTCTATCCGTATACAGGTCGCTTTCTACTAGTGTAGGTTTTAGATTATTCTCATATCCTTCCCACATATGCCAAGATTATCTAGATGTTCCGAATGTTCTCTATGTCATATTATATGAAACGATTTTACATAATATTATATAGGAATAAAGTGTCGCTTCCGATACTTAAGTTTGAACATAGATCTCTAGTGAGCAAACACAGGCGATCCCATTATTGAATTAAGTGCATCATGTGACCATAGAGGAAACGCATAATTAGAAAATATCGTGACGACTAACGATCTGCATTTCTAGTTTATCCTCTATACTATACAGATCACGATTTCCTCTCTATCCCCTATTACACTTCGGATCGCTATTTCTAGTTTATCCTCTATACTATACGCATCGCCATTTCTAGTCTATCCTCTATTATTATACGACCCGCTATTCTCTACTCTATTATCTATAATATTCAGATCAATATACGGTTTATTTGTCGAGTGAGTATTATCGATCAAGTACTATTAGTGCGAACGATATTCGAAGGCGTCTGACACTAGTATTGTTCAACGGCGTACTATGGTTGTGATTACAAAGTCTCTACTACAACGAGCATTACGAGTATTTGTTAACATCACTAATGTGTCAATCAAGTGTTCGTTGACATCACAAAACATAATCTATAAATCATACGTACACGTCCTTCCTGTTGCCATCTCTTTTATCATACTGAACATAAATATCGCCTTCATTGTTCCAGTGTCTTTAACCAAATCGCACACTTCTTGTGTTATTTCAGGTCTAAATCTGCTGCGAGCACTGTTCATCAGAAATTGGATGATAGGTTTTGTTTCCTGCCTCGTTAGGCTGTTCATCTGAAATTGGATGATAGGTTTTGTTTCCTGCCTCGTTAGGCTGTTCATCTGAAATTGGATGATAGGTTTTGTTTTCTGCCTCGTTAGGCTGATTGTCCAATGGAGGTTATATTCGTTTGCACATGGCTTATTAATAGTGCTATGAACAAATATCATTCCCAAATATGGCAAGGTTACCTTGCAGTTCCAATAGTATTATCAGTCAGTTATGTGCTATGAATGACACATGCTTAGGCAATCATGCATCTTTCGATACATGTCTCACGTGGCAGATTATTTCTTTCTGCGGTAGACCAGTTGCCAGCCAAGGCTATAGAATCCAGTGTCGTCCTGCTATTTACCTATAGCTGGGGGTAAAGAAGAAGAGAATTCATACCTTTCCCAAGGATATTAGCACGTAAGTGAATGTAATGGATTTGACTGAAATTCGAACTCGGCTCTCCGATACCACAATCAGAGCCGCTATCTATTACGCCACCGTAGTAGTATCAGACGTATTTTATCAAAGATAAGAATATTGTTCGTTTACTTGTTATTTAATAAACCAAGTACCTGCATCAATTCCAATCGTGTTTTATAATTAATGTGAATTCGAGATGTCCAAGATGACGTTTATTTCTGAATGAAGTGAAATCTATTTGTTATTGAAGAATATTTTTCTCATATGAGAAATATAAATTTGGCAAGCGTCAAATCTTGTTTGCATGCCAAATGCAGACATTGTTTTAGCACAAAAGAAAATATCTACGTACTGTACATCGGCGCAAATATGTATGAACCTAAAGGTATTTTAAATAACTGCAGGAAATAAAAAGGTCTCTTTATATATATATATATATATATATATATATATTGAAGAATACCTTACCTACTTATAGCTTTTTATATATATATATATATATATATATATATATATATATATATATAGATAAAGAGATAGTGGGGAGATAGTTGAGACTGAGAGAGAGGCACACATAGAGAGAGAGAGACCCCCTCTTCTCTCTTCTTCTTCTTCTTCTTCTTCTTCTCTCTCTCTCTCTCTCTATATATATATATATATATATATATACATATACATACATACATAATATATGTATATATATATGTGTGTGTGTGTGTGTGTGTGTGTGTGTGTGTGTGTAGAGTGTGCAGCTTATATTTTATATCGTAAAGAAACAATTTATACAAAGAATTAAATGGCACTGCTAATGTGATTAATGGTGAAATCACTTCTCTAACAGAACTTAATGAGACATTAACTTTAGGGTGCAATTTTCCCATACATGGGCAAAGACGAAATATGTGTACACCGAATGATGTTTTTTGAATATATATATATATATATATATATATATTGTCCCGACTATGGATTAGTTGACCTACGGCCATTGTCTGTGATGGAACTTACTCCAAGGAATCGTACAAAATATGTAACGTTGCACACACTGGCAAGCCTTAACAGTGAGTAAATCAAAGTACTATAGACTGGCCAGGAAACTCTTCTGATTTAAATCCAGTCGAGAATTTGTGGTCAATCTGCAAGAAACGACTTCATGGAATGGACGTAGAAAGTAGTAACATGTGCCCGAAGAAAACACGAAGAAAAAGTAAATAATAACGGAATTATTCGTTTTGTTTCAATTAATTTGCACAAGGCTGTATAATGCATTTTTATATATTTTTCCAATTATCGTTCCTGCATTGTTTTAAGCAGTCGTCCTTTTTACTTTTCTCCTTCATATGAATCATTGAGAAATCGACCATTTTTATTTTATATTTTTCATAGTGCTGCTTCATGTTACTAGTTAAATGAAAATAACGCAGTTACAGAAATTGATTGCAGACAATATCACTTAGTGTATCATACAGAAATATACATATTGTTTTTATGAAATTAATGTTAAATCAATAAACCTGCAGTAATATACAATAGTGAAAGCTTGAACATTGATTGCTGACAACGATGGGAAATGTGTGACAGTTTTAGAACTACAGACTAACAATGAGATGTTTATTCATCGTTTTATATTACCACACAAAACCTCATAATTTTAAATCGATCCGAAACAGAAAATTCCATTATTCAGAACATTTATAATTTAAGCATTTTCTGTTTTATTTATTTTCCAAATTGGTTAATGCCGTATTTACACGAACGATATTTTAAGAGATTTAACGAGAATTACACGAAACCAGCAATACGGCATAAAATTTCAAATAAGATGATCAGTTAAAAACATACAGAGATTCATTTTTATTAGTTGAAAGAACAAACATTTCTAATAACGTCATAATATGTCAGAAGACAACTGTAGTTTGTGAGTTTTCAAAAAATCTGTTAAAATATAGACTATTCAATTTATGCTTAACTTGATAGACGTGCGTGTCTCTAGTGGCAACTTTTTCCCTGCTATGTAAAATGGTTGAAAGAAATGGTTAATTACTTTTCGATTGTTCTTCTCAATAAGTATTCGTGTCTGTGATGACTGACAACCCCCTTAATAATTCTAATCATAAACTGATTTGAAGACAGTAATTGAATGTCCATTATAATAGTTTGCGCCAAAGGAAAGATCTCGCTTAATATTTTATGCAGATAATGTTGATAATATAAATTGTTATATATATATATTGATAATATTAAAAAAAAAAACACTTCTTTGTTTCAATGTTCATAATATAATCAATAACCTTTTCTAATTGAAAATAATATTGTTGTAATTTCATGTACAGGAAGACACATCTATCTATCTATCTATCTATCTATCTATATTTCTCATTTATATATATATATATATATATATATATATATATATATATATATATATATATATATATATATATATATACAGCCTTGGACAAAATTATGGAGCACCAATGAAAAATCGAAATTATGATTCAAACTTATATAGTTAAAGGTTAAGAATAGTGGAGTAAACATTAATAACAACAATCAATATTTGGCATGTCCTCCTTTTGCCTTAATAACAGCTTTTATTCGTTTTTGCATATTATTCACTAAGTTGTTGCAGGTGGTAGGATATATTTTTTACCAATCTTCATGAATTTTGGCCTCTAATTCTTTTTTTGATGAACATTTGTGCATTCTCACTCTTTTCCCTCAATGGGACCACAAAGTTTCAATGGGATTTAGGTCTGGGGATTGAGGGGGCTACTTGAACACTGTAATCCCTTTTTTCTCAAACCAACCGATTGAAACTTTTGACGTATGGCATGGAGCATTGTCTTGTTGGAAGATTACATCACTTGGAATGTTATTATTAAATATTTTAGTCAAAGAGGTTCGGTAAACCTGGTCCAGCATGTTAGTATAGATTGTGGAGTTCATTCTGCCCTCACATGTGTACAACATTCCAGTGCCTGAAGAAGCCATGCAGCCCCAAACTATTACGCTTCCTCCTCCAAATTTTACAGTTGGAACCACACAATCAGGAGGAAATGCCTCTCCTTCCCTACGACGAACATAAACTGCTCCTGGGGTGCCAAAAATCTGATGAAAAAAAAAAAGAATTTGTTACAATTTTTGTATAAATGTTATGGATGTGTATTCACATAAAAATTTCAATTATTAAATCCAAAGTTTAGGAAATAGAAGCTGTTAACTTACCTCAAAGTTACTTTCGTCAGACCAAACAATTTTGCCCCAATCATCAGGTGTCCAATTTTCATGTTTTTTTGCAAATTCCAATCGTTTTTTTTGTTGGCCTGAGACAAGTATGGCTTCTTCCTGGCTTTGCATCCTTTTAATCCCACTTCTAATAACCTTCTTCTCACTGTTCGAGCTGATATGTTTTTGTTTGTATCCTCCCTAAGTTCAGCAGCAAGCTCTGAAGAACTTTGCCTCCTATCTGCAAGGGATGCTCTTTTCAAAGATCTGTCTTCCCTGGCGGTTGTAGACATTTTACGGCCTTGTCCTTTTCTTTTTTTTTTGAAATACTTTGTTTCCTTGTACCTTTTAATCGTTGTTTGAACCCCCTTTCTTGAACATTTCATCTTCCTGGCAATTTCTACCTGAGAATATCCTTCACCAGATAAAGCAACAATTTGTGCCCCTTTAATCTCTTAAAGCTGCTTTTTTGGAGGCATTTTCAATTAAATATACACTGGTAGGAATCAAATATTACCCGTAAATTACGAAACAACCTTTAGTATGACAATAAATCATTTTGAATATTGGAATGAATTTAGTACGAAACTCAGCTAAAGGTCTTGAGAGAGGGTTTCAAGGAAAAAAATACTACAGTCTACTGTTAAATATTTTACATTTGATCTCAATTGTTCACTGTACGATTCTTAACCTTGAAATACGTAGGTTTATCTATTAGCTATTATCTCGAATTTTTATAGGTGCTCCATAATTTTGGCTATGGCTGTATATTTATATATATATAGTGATTTTCCAAGCGTAGCTTAAATAATATATATATATATATATATATATATATATATATATATATATATATATATATATATGCATGATGATTAAAATATAATATTAAGGAAACATATTCAGTATATCAAGGATAGTGCGTATGCAAATAAAAGTGAACACTGATGTCAAGACCGAGCGGCGACAGTCCTTTTCATGTTTAAACGCAATCTTCAAGCTTAAA
Source organism: Acanthosepion pharaonis (assembly GCA_903632075.3). NCBI lineage: Eukaryota > Metazoa > Mollusca > Cephalopoda > Sepiida > Sepiidae > Acanthosepion > Acanthosepion pharaonis. The sequence continues at coordinate 1,560,562 of CAHIKZ030005518.1, read as the reverse complement.
GATTGCGTTTATGCATGAATCAGACAGTCGCCGCAGTGTTTTGAAGTCAATATTCACTTTTATATTTATACATTATTATTATTATTATTGTTATTATTATTATTATTATCAGTAGTAGTAGTAGTAGTAGTATCATTTGTATCCTGTAGAGCCGGGTCCAAACTATAGCCCTTAGGCCCTATAGGGTAATTGTAATTTAACTGATAACACTTCAGTTTCAGTCTTCATTCCCCACATCCTTTTCATCTCGATCTCTAGGCTTCTGTAGTTGGACATTTTCTCGATAATTTTCTCTCAGATGGTCTCAATAAGCATGCACTTCCTGACTTTCTTGTCTTTTATAAATATTAGGTCTGTTGGCTTTATATTTCCATGTTAGTTTGAATTGTCATGTCCCAGCGGGAAATTATATCGTTATTTTGGGCAACTGTGTCTGATTGATACTCATACTATCAGTGATTTTGTGCTTCTTGCAAATCTCTTCTTCCTTTACCGCTCTCCATCCTCTCAAGACTGTGGGATACTCGATAGCATTTCTGACAGCATAGAAAAGGCTCTCTCCCTCCACCCGTTTGCCCACATATTTGTGTTTGGTGACTTTAACACCCATCATACCATGTGGCTTAAAAATGCTACTACTGACCACGCAGGCATTCAAACGTTCAATTTTTCAGTCTCTCAATCCCTTACGCAGATAGTTAACTTCCCCACTCGTTTTGCCTTCAACCGGGAAGGTAAAGCCTCTCTTCTCGATCTGTGTTACCTCCATCCCCGAGTCCTGTAGCGCCACGCAACTCTGCCCTCTTGGTAACTCTGATCATGAGGTAGTATCTGTTAACATCTCCTTCAACTCCACCCCCCTGCAATGAACCTCCTACCACTAGAACTTCGTTCTACTATCAACGAGCTGACTGGGACGCGTTCCGTGATTTCCTCCGCGATGTCCCCTGGGATCGTGTCTTTACGCTCCCCGTTCAAGAATGTGCGTCGGAGGTTTCTTCCTGGGTTAAAGCTGGAATCGACGCTTTCATCCCCTCAAGGAAATATAGGCTCAAGTCGCGCTCCTCCCTCTGGTTCTCCGCTGCTTGCTCAGCTGCCATCGCCCATAGGAACCACTTCTTTCACCTATTCCGTAGCGACATGTCTGACTGCAATAGATGTCTCTTTGCCTCCGCCCGTAATGAGTGTAAAAGTGTTCTCAACGATGCTAAGTCACTATTTGCTGCTCGGATGAAGGAGAGTATTGCATCTCGCAAATTTGGCTCCAAAGAATATTAGCGGCTCTGCAAGAGCGTATTGAACAATTGCAAACCCTTTATACTTCCATTGTTCAACCAGTTCGAAGTTCTGACCTCCTCTGCCGACAAGGCTGAATGCTTTGCACGGAAATTTTCATTCAACTCAACGCTCGACTCTTCCGGTGTACCCATACCCGACTTCCCTCTTAGAACTGAAGCCCTATTGAGTGGGTTACACATAACCCCGTCATTGATATTGGACGTTATCTCCAATTTAGACCCCAACAAGGGTAGTGGTGGAGATGGGATACCAGCCATTGTCTTGAAGAAATGCGCGCCTGAACTGGCACCCGCCCTTTCGAAACTATACAACTACTACCTCAAGGAATCTTGTTTTCCTGACTGCTGGAAGTGCTCTTTGATCGTTCCTGTCTTCAAGAACTCCGGCGACCCCTCTGACCCTTCTAACTACCGTCCTATCAGTCTCCTTCCCCTCTTCGGCAAAGTCTTCGAAGCCCTAATCAATACCGAGGTGGTTAACCACCTCACATCCCATGATCTGCTCTCAGACAAGCAATATGGTTTCCGCTTTGCCCGATCTACAGCTGATGTGCTTACGACCATCACTGAAACTGTCTACCGAGCTCTTCAAAATAACGGGGAAGCTCGTGCCGTGGCCCTAGACATTTCCAAAGCGTTTGATAGGGTTTGGCATGCCGGCCTTCTTCGCAAGCTCCAGGGTTATGGTATTACGGGTCGATTGTTTGACCTAATACAATCATTCCTGTCAAACCGTGAACTGAAGTTCGTTCTCAACGGATTCTCCTCCAGTTCCTATCCCATGAACGCAGGTGTTCCTCAAGGCGCCATCCTAGGCCCCACTCTATTCCTTATCTACATAAATGACCTTCCTGACGCCATAAATTTCCAAGTTGGCATCTACGCGGATGACACCACAATTTATTCCTGCCTCAAAAACAAATCTAGTGTCAGTGACAAAAATAACTTGGCCATGTGTCTCGAAAAGGACCTCCAATCGATTGTGAACTGGGGCAGGAATTGGCTGGTCAAATTTAATGCTTCAAAAACAAAACTGCTCTCTATTAATCACCACAGAGATCCTTCTCTGCCCACCATTAGAATGTCTGACGCTCAACTCCTCGAGAGCACCTCTCTGCGGCTGCTCGGTCTCACGTTGACTGCTGACCTAAGATGGAACAAATACATTGAGTCAATTGCTTCGTCCACCGCAAGGAAAGCTGGCTCCCTGTGCCGCACCAGGAAATTTTTTCTACCTGGAATCGATCCTCCAGATCTACAAATCAACCATTCGCCCTTGCATGGAGTATTGCTGCCATATATGGTCTGGAGCACCTTCTGTTTACCTCGGGGTTCTTGATAGGCTCCAGAAGCGGATATGCAATATAATTGGCCCTGATCTGGCATCTCATCTACAGTCACTTTCTCACAGACATGCCGTCGCCTCTCCCTGTCTGTTTTACAAATACTTTCATGGCAATTGCCCCGAGGAGTTGCATTCGCTGGTTCCCAGACCTTGCTCCAAATTTTCTGTAACCCCTTGCGTCCTAGTGGCTTCCCGCCTTGCTTTGGGTGAAACGCTTTTAAAAAAAATCTTTTAGTGCACATATGTCAGTACCTTCCTATGTTCCTTGGTATATTCATTTTTTGCCAGTTCCACACATCCTAAGATAATATAGTCGACACTTTCATCTTATTTTCGTGGTTGCGTGGCTTTGGTTCTGAAGTGAAATAATTAGGCCTTCTGTCTCAGTTTCAACCCGGTGCACCCCAGTCATTCATGTGTTTTCTGTTGGTCCACATCTGTTTCTTTCGTTCTTTTAGGTATTTGCCATATAACGCCTTGTCCTCCCTTTGTTTGTCAAATTTCATTTTCCCAAATTGGTTAGCTATCTATTTTTACTAGTTTGGTGTAGATGGTATTCGCTTCGTTTTTTGTTAGTAGCGCGTCAGTTATATTAAATTATTTCTTGAAGACTGCAGCTTCCTTCTTGCTGAAGTAGAGTTTAACGTTTTGTAGTAGAGATTCATTTTGAAAGGTATACATCCATTCTGATTGTCGTAGTTTTTATTTCAAGTTGGATTAGACGTGGACCTCTTAAAGGTTTTGGTACTTACAGTCAACATCTGATTTCGGTTGGTACATCCTCATTTCGGAGATCATTTTTGTGGTCTTGTCTTCCAATATTTTAATGTCTTTCAACTTCCATTTATTAATGTTGACGCTGTATGTTACTACGGGTATAGCAAAGGTGTTGGTAGCCTTCATTTAATTGGTTCCATTACATTCAATTTTAGTAGCAAACGCTCTCTAATATATTCTTTTCGGATCTTTTTCTTCATAATTGAATGTTGTATTCCTTCTCCTTCCTTAATTCCTGCGTATTTGCATGTTCCATGTTGGTCTAATTCCTTAATCTTCTTGTTGATGTCTACAGGTAAATCTGTAGTTTTCGTTAGTTCACCGCCTGTGTAGGTGGATTTTGTACATTTGTCATTTCCTAACCCCATCGTAATGTCTACGATGAAGGTATGGCGATGCCGTGTAGGCCATTCTGTTGGTTGTTAAACTTCACAAACATTTTAAGATCATCATTATAGAATAGGTGATTCAATTTACCATTGTGTGACTTGTATCCATAGCTACTGTTGTTCAGTAGGCAGCTGAGTGGCGCTAATGCAAAAAAAAGTAGTGGTGACAATGAATCTCCTTGGAAGATACCGCTTTTGATGTTGACTGGTCTCAATTTTAATGACATATTCATATGGTTTAGGTTTAATGTAGTCTTCATGGTCTCCCTTATGTATTTGACTTTTATGGGGAATACTTTGCCCATCGTTATGATACCCTACCGGATGCGTTTCTGTAGTCGATCCATGCTATCGATGTTTCTTTTCCATGTTTTCACCTTTTCCAATGTTGTTTTATTGATAATTAGTTGATCTTTGCCCCATTCCTCTTTTACACCCCTTCTGTTCTGCTGGGAGTAAATTGTTTTCCTCAAGGAAGTGTACGTCCTCTCGGTTATGAGAGAAGTAAGGGTATTGAACATTGTTAGTAGGCATGTGATGGGTCTATATTTCTACGGTTTTTGCATCTCTTCTGTTTTGGGGAGTAGATATGTTAATCCCCACGCTAACCATTTGGGGCGGTTATCATTGTATGATTTATTTTCTGTGCGAGGTATTGGTGGGTGCTAGATAGAATTTTTACCCAAAAACTGTCTATTCAGTCTATTCCGAGTGCTTTCATGTTTTTTTTAGTTTTTGCAGATAGCAGCGGCAGTTTCAGTAATATTGATATCCGTCCATTTTTGGTACTCTATATGTGTGTTTTGTTCCAGTTCTTGCTTGATTTATGTACCTCTTTCATTACACATTTTGCAGTTTTCCCACATCATACACCAGAAATCATTGACATACGTGATATTTGGTGGGTAATTTATCTCCATTTTATCTTTTTCCCAGTCGTCGTTATAGTTTTTTTGGCTTATTTTTTGAAGGTCTTGTTTGCCAGAAGAATCTGTATCTTTTTTCATTACGCCTTATTCTCAGTGACTTCCCTTGAATTTGTTGTTTCAGAAATCTTGTCAGAAAAATATCATGGCAGCGGGCGCATTTGATCCTGACAAAACATTGCGGATATTCAGGCCGGCAGATCTAGCTGGATTAAACAGAAACACTGTTTAATTAAAAATTAAAGCTTATACTTGAATATGAGGATCCATCAAAAATAACCTCTAAACCAAATAATTTAAAAATAAGAAATATATGTGTGTGTGTGTCCATGGTGTGTACGCATTAACCACGCTTGTAATATTTGAACTTAAGAAATGACCACTTTCAAATAACCGAATATCTGATGACTGTGTGGAAAACCCATGAAACGTTTAGTTGTGGTCGGCCACTGCCGAGCGTAATTCATTTAGAAATAAGAAATTAGAAATGCCAGGTAATATCGCATTGGGCATTTTTTTTTCGTCGATGTGTTTTTTGTAGGACACACCCTTGATACTTGCTTATATATATATATATATATATATATATATATATATATATATATATATATATATATATATATATATATATATATATTCATTAAAACAATGTTTGGTTGAATAATCGACACATAATATGTCAATTTATTCTTAGCTTACTCCTTTCAAATTCAGGAAGGCAACGTAGTTTTTTATTCCATTTATTTTCCTAAGTAACTTCAATCTCATCCAAGATCATCTTCAGAGGTGAATTGCTAAGACAAAAACTAATGTAATCAATAGATGTAATTATTTTTGTAAATGTCCATGAAACGCATTCTGTTGATTCAAAAATTAAGGTTATCAAGGGAGGTAACTTAAAGCATCAAAATTAAGTATTTTAAGATATTTCTGTTATAATTGTAATTCTTTCAATTGTAATTATATATATATATATATATATATATATATATATATATATATATATATATATATGTATATAATAAATATTCGTACACTTTTATTCGGCACATTTATGTATAAAGACACATACTATTAAAAAATAATAATAAACTTAATTAATTCTTATTCTAACAGAAATTAAGGCATTTTTTTATTCTAACTGGTGAAAAATGTATTCGTATAAATCAATTATTAGAATAAAATAATCAATTAATTATGAAAAAAGCATATTCTAGAATGTTTCAGTAATGTTATCAGTAATTATAGTTAACGCTATTAGCCATTATCAGAGCATTCTGCAATTTCTAGTCTTACGAGTAGGTTCTAATAATGCCTAAAGGTAAAGAATTGACTATTTCACAAAAAAAAACAACACATTTTGTCTCTTTGGAAAGATGGAAACAGTTACAGAACGATTTCTAACAACCTGAATATTCCTTTTACTACAATTGCTTCGTTCATTGCAAGGTTTAAAACTCGTAACAGCGTCGAAAACCAAGACGAGCAATGAACTACACAAAAACACTCTGAAATCACGCATCCCAATGAAGACTCCACTCCTCTTCAAACGACACAGAAAATGCTAGGCTAAAATTCGTTAGAGAGCATAAGGATAAAGAATATTCGTTTTGGGAAAAATTACTCATGACAGATGAGACTAAAATAGAGTTGTTTGGTCATAATTATTGAAATCATGTGTGGAGGAAGGCCGGTGAAGCGTACTTACCAAAGAACACGTTCCCAAATGTAAATTTTGGTGGTGGCAGTATCATGACCCGGGGCTGTTTTTCCGCAAAAGATGTTGGTAGAATATCAATAATAGATGACAAGATGAATGTCGAAAGATACCAGAAAATTCTTCAAGACAATTTAATGCGTTCTGTTGTGAGACTTTGGCTACCTCCTGATTGGGTCTTCCAACTGGATAATGATCCTAAGCATACCGCTAGATCTACAAGGAAATGGTTAGCTGAAAGTAACTTTGATGTCTTGCAATGGCCAAGTCAGTCCCCACACATGAACCCAATCGAGAATTTGTGGCGATATTTGAAAATTCAAATTGCGAAAAGAGCACCAACAAATATCAAGAAGAATGGGACAAAATACCACTCAATGTGTGCAAATCATTAGTTGAGACGTACAGGAATAGACTGGTAGCTGTTGAACTCAATAAAGAATATTCCACAAAGTATTAAATTAAGTTAATATGCTTTTTTGTTTTGTACGAATACTTTTTCATCAGTTAAAATGAAAAAAATGCATTAATTTCTGTTACTATAAGAATGAATTAAGTTTAATACTACTTTTTAATAAAATGTATATTTACACATAAAATGTATCAAAATTTGTTTTAGTTAAAGGCTTTTACATTTATAAAAATACAATTTTTCATGTGTACGAATATTTATTTCCCCCCTATATATATATATATATATATATATATATATATATATATATATATATATATATATATATATATATATATATAATAACAGGCTTCAAAAATGCATACACATTTAAGAAAAAAGAACATCTTGTATAGATATTGTAATACTAAATTTATTCAAACATCATAAAGTTTATGCAATTTACCTTTGAAACGAGAAATTGTTATAAACAAACAAACGAGTATGGATTTGTTCTATAAGATGAGTTCTATTAAACATCTTCAGTGAACACAGGAAAATCTCTTCATATATAAAGAGAAGACTGGAGATTAGAGAAATATAGTCCTATGGACGAAGCTGAAAACACCATTGACTGAAAATTTGTAAATTCTTGGAACTTTTAGGGAAAGTGGATAAATAAAGGACACTTGCACTTCAAATCAGAGAAAGACGTTTGAAATTTCTAGGAAGCAGAAGAAAGAGGGTTTGGAAAATTTGTCACTTATAGGACATATTGAATGGAAGAGGAACTAAGCAATACTGGAATTAACATATCTAACAAGCTTGTATAAATGGATGACAGAACAAAAGCTAGCTGTGCTAGTGAAAATCAAACTTTAATAAACTCTAATAAAGGTTTAGAAGTCATAGATAGTAACGATCGCCCATGCTATGAAACAGAGCATTTTAAAAAATATGGCGCAAAATGAATCCTTGTACTTGTATGTTTTTCACTATAAAGTATGTTTTGCCGTAAGATCTAGTTCATATCAAGAAGCCATTTTGCGAAAAATTCTATTGTTTGGATATTTGTAGCTGTGACGAAATTGAAATATGTTTCGATTTTTGTTTATATTGCTGTCAGAAAAATGAATATAATGTTATTCATTATCCTTATGTAAATTATATTATGATCGACAGAAAACAATTGGATAGCGGTCTGATATATTCTACTCATGGTTTAATTTCGTTTACTCGTTCACTATTCTGTACAGGCGGGAATTTCGCGTAGTTATTGACAATTCTGCCCAGAGGTAAATTATAGTTTCTCGTTTCGTATAAGGCCCAGCGGTGATTTTCACTTGTTCGTTACATATTCTGCTCATAAGAGAATTAGGTTCTGCACACTGGTGAATTTCATACGGTCTAAGCTTATCCTACCCACAGGTGAATTACCTTGCTCATTGGCTATTCTACGAAAAGTTTAATTTTGCCTATTCTGTCGACACGCTGAAAATCTGATGTCTGTTGACTCTTCTTCCCTGAGATGTATTAGTTAAGTCCATTGTCTATTTCTACCTGATGAGAATTATTTTTGTTCATTGTTTATTCTACCTAGAAGCATACAATATTCACTCATTTCCTGTTCTTTCTAGAGACGAAATAACCTTATTCTGGATTGATTAGAAATTATAATCTGGGTTTGAAATGGAAGCAATGACGGCATATATCTGGAATTAAGAAACTCTAAACATTTCAAGGTAGGCACTAGGTAATTGATAACGACTATGATTGAGAAATGGGAGAGCCGAGTTCGAATTCCAGTCAATCCATTACATTCACTTACGTGCTAATACCCTGAGGAAAGGTATAAATCTTCCCCTCCCGACCCCAGGTATAGGTAAATAGTATTACAGCATTTTATGTTAATTACTCACAGAAAAGATCTAGGCTATGTCATCATCATCATCATCATCCCCTTTGACTTTTGTAATCGTAGGGGGAATCCGAATGCAGAATCCATACAGAATCTCCTCCACAACGGTCTATCAATGGCAGCCATCAGCAATTCTGGTATAGTCATGGGAGGCACGGTGGAGTAATGGATAGCACCTCGGATTGAAGAATCGGAAAGCTGAGTTTGAATTCCACTCGAATTCATTACGTTCACTTACGTGCTAATACCCCTGTTATAGGTATGTATTCTGTACTTCTCCCCCAGCTATGGGTAAACAACTGGCCAGAACGCGTCCTATAGCCTTGAATAGCAACTGGTCTACCGCAGAAAGAAATGGCAAATTACTGCGGGAAAAAATCTCCTTCGTCACTCATGTATCGAAAGATACATGATCACCTAAGCATGTATCACGCATGTCACATAACTGACTGAAACATTCCAATTACCTCAGTGTATGGATCTCTTATATCAAATGTAATATAAGAGGGAGCAGTATAGGCTGCACTAAGAGTTGTGTTGTCCAAAACATGTTGATGTTAAAAAATGGACTATCATATGGATATCACGCAGAGCCTCCAAATAGTTTAGAAAGCCTTAAATTATCATTTACATACAAACGTTTATTTCTAATAGATGTAAACTAATGAATACATGGTTTTAAAGAAAACAATACTTCATCAGCTTTTATACACTGGCGCCACAGAATAGCTAGCAAATATATTTACTGAACAACCACCACCGTATCACTTGAAGGCTTCCAACAAAATATGAGGGGGAAACTACCGTGAATGCTATGAGTTAATTGAGGTGACTATATTCAAGCTGTTTTTTTTCAGGAAAATAGCCACCTCAATTAACTCATAGCATCTCCTCATATTTTGTTAAAAGTTGTGTAGAATGTCAGCATATGAACTCTTTCATTATTTACACGTCTTGCTATATTGGCATATTTCAGTTGTTACTGTTGTTGATGGCGATATTCCGCTTCCATATAAGAAATATTCGGAATTCATTGACTGAAACATTAACTTAATTAATTAATTTTTCAGTCAATAAATTCCGAAAATTTCTTATATGGAAGCGGAATATCGCCATCTATTATTATTTTTTCATCCATGTTAATTTTGTTTTTTCTTACCTTTTATAGCTCGAAGTAACTCACCTTTTCTTACTGGAGATGAATTAGACAAGCTCATAGCCTTTTTTTTTCATGGCTTAGGTTATATACTTTTGCTCAAAAGCTTTTCTACTTAGAACTAAAATATCTTTGACCTTTCCTATTCTGCTCAGTGGTGAATTTCGTGTTTTCATAATATGTTTGGACCAGAGTTTACCCGGCCTGGACCATTGGCTCTTCTGTACAAAGTTCAATTATACTTGCTAATTACTTATACAGAAAACTGGATAACATCATTGTCGTGTCCTATTATACGCAGCGTAGTAATTTCCTGCATGAATTAGAGTATTCTGCCCAGAGGTGAATTAGTCTGACTCATGACCTATTCTGTCCAGAGCTGAATAAACATTGCGCTTTGGGTATTCTTGTTGGTCATCTAATAAACCGTGAGGTCACTTTCTCTTGGGCATTTAGATTTCTACCCAGATATCGGTTGGACAAACTCATTGCCTATTCTGGAAGAGAAGTATTAGTTTGGCCATTTGCCCATAATATACAAGGTTGAATTATTCTTTCGCCTTCCATATTCTGTCGTCAATTGAATCATTCTTTCTCGTTGATGATTCTGTCTAGATTTCAATTGGACTGGCTCACTGCCTATTCTGCCAATAGGTGGATTACATTTTCTTGTTGACTATACATGATAGTCTCATTGATGGTTTCATATTCTTACCAAATGTGTAATTAACTTACCTTGTTTCTTATTCTGTACGGAGTCGAAATTCGCTATGTTACTTAGTGAACCCAGGTAAGAATTTCACTTACTTATTACCTATTCTGAAATGAATTATTCGGCCTGATTGCCTGTTCTGCTAAGAAGTGAATTGTGAGGAACGAAAAGACTTACCTCCCGCAAAGCGAGTTTGCTTGGGGTGTCGGGTCCTGTTGAAAGATCGTAACCGGCATTAAAAGAGAAATGGATTATTCCGAATTACCCATATCGCGGGCAGACGCACAAAGGAAAAATAAAAAAAAAGACTAAGAATTCAAACTAGATTGAATCTATAAGACCGCATATCTCGAGCAAACGAGAAGTCTCGTATGCAAATTTTACTTGCCCCCGACGCGGGCATAAATAGCGAGTCCGGGAGGAAGACGAGGAGACGCATTGTTGGCGTGACGGCGTACGTACTAACGAGACTGAGAGAATAAGAGGTCACTAGCAACAGCTGGGTTAGTAGACCGGAGGACTGGACGAAAGCAACCACTTTAATCCATGTCATTCATCGCAAACGACGGGCGAACTGAATTACCCACATGAATAAAACACGTTTCTTCTTTATTCTGCACAATATCGAATTTTGCTTGCTCGTTCCCGATGCTATGATTTCGGTATTTACATTACTTGTTCTGTCTTGACGTGAATTATCAAAGTTCCTTGGTTATTTATTTATATTTTGCCTCTTCTGCTCAGATGTGAATGGGTTTGCCTTAGAGAATATTATGTTGAGAGAACATTTACGCTTACTCGTTGACTGCACTGTCCAGAATCATAGCCTTCCACGCTTACTTGTTGACTGCATTGTTCAGAATCATAGCCTTCCACGCTTACTTGTTGACTGCATTGTTCAGAATCATAGCCTTCCACGCTTACTTGTTGACTGCATTGTTCAGAATCAGAGCCTTCCACGCTTACTTGTTGACTGCATTGTTCAGAATCATAGCCTTCCACGCTTACTTGTTGACTGCATTGTTCAGAATCATAGCCTTCCACGTTTATTTGTTGACTGCATTGTTCAGAATCAGAGCCTTCCACGCTTACTTGTTGACTGCATTGTCAAGAATCATACTCTTCTCAGAAGGAAACAGATGCTTGTTCATTTCCTATTCTGCGTACCCGTGATTTTCAGTTTTTGTTATTTACTTGTATTATCCATAGAGGAGCCTTAAATTTGCGATTTGACTGTTGTCACGAATGTCATATTAAACATGGCCGTTGACTATTTAGAGAGAGTTGATTAGAACTTTCTGGTTGACTCTTTTGCTGAGAAAGAATTTTCTCTGCCAGTGACAATCGTTTCATTTTACCTAGAAGGGAATGAGATGAGAGGTTAATTACTTAGGCTAATTGTCTATTTCGCTCAAAGTGAAATTACACTTTCTCTTTGCATATTCTACTCAGAGAAGAATTAAACTTTCTTCGTGCCTAAAATTCCCAGAACAGAAAATAGACTTTTTTTGGTCTATTCTTCATCGTGGTCAATTACATAAAGCTGTTGGCTCTTCTGTCCACAGGGGAAGCTTTCTCAATTTATACGCTGCCCACTGGATTTTCCCTGATTCGACAAGAAATAAATGATAATTGCTCTCTGATAGTTCTAATCAGATCTTTGTAAATCACAGAGCAGAATATAGGAAGACATGATATAGATCTCCATTTCTGTTATTGTATAAACCTATCACAGAGATTTAAAAATTGAATTACAAAAGACTAAACTTAGAATTACATCACTGAATAATTAGAAAATATCAGAAATAAGAAGGATTCATTTCAACACTTTTAATGGTTTATTTATATGGCTAATATTTTACCATTTTTCAGCTACCATCCTGATTTGGACGGGGGCATAACCTACGTTTGCTGTTGTAACATTCATTTAAGATTGGTGAATATATAATTACAGCACTGAGAGCTTTTCGTGCTAATTTCATGGTACGTTGGAATGATGCTGTGCCAGATAGAAATTGATACTATTATGGCCATTTTCCCAAAGATACATGGTTGAATTATTCTTTCGCCTGCCATATTCTGTCGTCAATTGAATCATTTTTTCTCGTTGATAATTCTGTCTAGATTTCAATTAGACTGGCTCACTGCCTATGCTGCCAATAGGTGGATTACATTTTTTGTTGACTATACATGATAGTCTCATTGATGGTTTCATATTCTTCCCAAATGTGTAATTAACTTACCTTGTTTCTTGCTCTGTACGGAATCGAATTTCGCTAAGATGTTACTTAGTGAACCCAGGTAAGAATTTCACTTACTTATTACCTATTCTGAAAAAAGAATGAATCTTTTGGGCTGTTTCACTCTTCTGCTAAGAAGTTGAAAATTACAGAGACACAGTTTCAGCGCTTAAAACATAAGCCACCTTCGAAGACCTCGAAACGCTCGAAGCGTTGATTGATAGAAAACTTTAGAAATCATCAACCACAGTGTATGGCGATTAGAGGTCACCATTTAATGGATGTCATTTTGAGAACCAAATGAATCAAGGTAGTAACACTTTCTTTAAACAACAGTGTAATAAGCTTTTAAATAGCCGTTGGCCTGGGTTTTTTGGCACCCTTTAAAATGTGGGAATCACTTCTGTCGCATTTTGTACTTGTAACTAAAGATCCCCGGATAAAGAAAAAAATGTATGTCTATATTTGAATGAGAGAATTTTCGCTTTTGTTCCTCTTATTGTAAAATAAACACGCTAATATCACAGATGATATATATATATATATATATATATATATATATATATATATATATATATATATATATATATATAGAGAGAGAGAAAGAGAGAAAAAAGAAAAAAACCGCGAAAGTTTTTTGTTTGTAATGTGGATTTTTAAAGAAATTATTGTGCTTTATTTTCCATAATTTTGCTACAAATGCGTCCGGTCTCGCGACCGTCATCAGAAAGACAGTGGGTACGACACCAAAGGATTATAATCTGTTCTCTTTCTAGCTGAATAACTCAAAGAGTTTTCATCGATTCTTACGAAAAATGTTATCAAGATGGCTAAACGTCTTATCAGAAAACGTGGAAAAAAGAAATTCAGTTTGTTTAGTTCTTTTTGTGGGATGTGTAATTATGCATTATCATTATCACAGGTTTACAGATACAACCGATATATATATATACAATATATATATATATATATACATATATATATATATATATATATATATATATATATATATATATATATATATATATATATATATATATATATATATATATACACATATATATATATATATATATATACACACACACATATATATATATACATATATATATATATATATATATATATATACATATATATATACATATATATATATATATATATATATATATATATATATATATATATATATATATATATATATACACATATATTTATATATATATACATATATATATATATACATATATATTTATACATATATATATACACATACATATATATATATATATATACATATGTTATATATATATATATATATATATATATACATATATATATATATATATATATATATACATATATATATATATATATATATATATATATATATATATATATATACATAATATATATATATATATACATATACATATATATATATATATATATATATATATATATATATTATAATATATATATATATATATATATATATATATATATATATATGGTATATATGTATATATGTGTGTGTATATATATGTATATATATATATGTATATGTATATGCATATATATATATATATACATATATATATAATGTACATGTATATGTACACATATATACATATATATATATACATATATATATATATATATATATATATATATATATATACATATATATATACATATATATATATATATATATATATATATATATATATATATATATATATATGTTTGTGTGTGCATGTGTTTGTGTCTCTCTGTGCATTTCATTTAATAATATAGACATATTTTGTCTGCTTATTTTTTACTGATCCTTTCCAGTTGTAAATCAACACACCACCACTCAACAAAATCTATTACGAATAAGACCATATTAAAGTGAATATAACATTTAAAGACTAATATCATTTTACATTTCTTCCAATTCCTGGTCAGTGGCATATATTGAAACGCTTGTTTCATTAAAAAATACATAACTACAACGAATAAATTTAAGATAACTATAACAGCGTTCGCGTGTGTTTTTAACAATTCAGTATTTCATCGGAATATAGGTTTTATCATATTTACAATAGGATGGTTGTCATTGTAATTTACCCATGGAAATGATCTTCGGAAATATCGAAAGAAATTGATTTAAAAACAAACTACGTCGCCTTCCTTGATGCATTTCATATCAACGCCATTAAACAACTAGAAAGTAAAGTATGAAAATAAGTAGACACAATATGTCTATATTATTCAATAGGTGTTAACATCTTAATGGTATTAATTTGGGGATACAATTTTAGAGCTGCTTGAAGACTATAACATGGATTGACTCAAGCTTTAAAAATGGAATTTCATAGATGCAAATATTCATAAGTTGCCGACTGTTTTCCTTGCAAAATGTCACAAGTCATCGTAAGCAAGGTTTTGAATGTACTAGCATTATTCAACAACTTTTGATCTCACCAAATTATGCATTTTCTCCCCTCAACCCAAAAGCAGTCCGTCCTGGGTGTGACGATAAACTACATTCGCGTCCTGGGTAAGACGATAAACTACGTCTAGCTGCAACGCCTCTGATCAGGAAGTTTTGAGAAGCGTGAAACAACCTCTTAATTGCTGGTGTTCCCAGGTCCACCCTGATTGGGAGTGGTAGCACCTGTTAGGGTCCCAGCTATTGGCAAATACTT
>CAHIKZ030005518.1:1180000-1537500 GCA_903632075.3 Acanthosepion pharaonis | reverse complement strand
TATATATATATATATATATATATTGGTCACACGTATTTGAATTGTTGTTGAGAATGGTGATATTTTCTTGGAGATAAAATGATGTCGGCATTTGGCTAAGAAACAGAATTTGGAGTTTGCCAAAGAGAGATTTATCTTTTACAAGAATTTTATTTATCTACAGAAAACAGCCTAGTTAATACACATATACGCCCCCATGCACACAAACACTTTGGGTTCACTCCAGCTGAAATGAGCAACGGCAGCATTGTGACATTGTTTAGTTAATACGCAGCAGAAATACAGTATTTTCAAGCTATTTATTTTCAATCGTCTAATAATTCTTTTCTTGTTACCCCGTTAGGTAGATAGATCACAAGACATTACCGCAGAAAAATGATGGACTATTCCGTTTTGATTACGAGCAAGAAAAAGGTATATAAAAGACACTTTTTGGTTTTAGTAGAAAAAGAAACTATAAATAATAATAACAATAATAATAAAAAGAAGATGTAGTAGTAGTAGTAGTAGTAGAAAAAGAAGAAGAAGAAGATATAGTAGTAGTAGTAGAAGAAGACGTACTGGAAGAAGATGTAGTAGTAGTAGAGGAAGAAGAAGTAGTAGTAGTAGAAGAAGAAGAAGGAGAAGATATAGTAGAAGATGTAGTAGTAGTAGTAGTAGTAGAAAAAGAAGAAGAAGAAGAAGAATACGAAGAAGAAGATATAGTAGTAGTAGAGGAAGAAGATGCAGTAGTATTTGAAGAAGACGTAGTGGAAGAAAATGTAGTAGTAGTAGAGGAAGAAGAAGTAGTAGTAGTAGTAGTAATAGAAGAATCAGTAGTAATAGTAGAAGAAGATGTAGTAGTAGAATAAGAAGAAGATGTAGTAGTAGTAGTAGTAGAATAAGAAGAAGATGTAGTAGTAGAAGTAGTAGTAATAGAGATATAGTAGATTTAGTAGTAGTAGAAGTAGTAGTAGTAGAAGATATACTAGATGTAGTAGTAGTAGTAGTAGTAGAAATAGTAGTAGTAGAAGATGTAGTAGTGGTAGAAGAAGATGTAGTAGTAGAAGAAGATGTAGTAGTGGTAGAAGAAGAAGAAGATGTAGTAGTAGAAGTAGTCGTAGTAGAAGATATAGTAGATTTAGTAGTAGTAGAAGTAGTAGTAGTAGAAGATATAGTAGATGTAGTAGTAGTAGTAGAAGTAGTAGTAGTAGTAGTAGAAGATGTAGTAGTGGTAGAAGAAGATGTAGTAGTGGTAGAAGAAGAAGAAGATGTAGTAGTAGAAAAAGTTATAGTAGTTGTAGTAGTAGTAGAAGATATAGTAGAAGATGTAGTAGTAGTAGTAGAAAAAGAAGAAGAAGATGTAGTAATAGTAGTGGAAAAAGAAGAAGAGGAATAATAATAAGAAGAAGTTGATGTAGTAGTAGAAGATGTAGTAGAAGAAGAAGACGACGAAGAAGATGATGATTATGATGCAGTAGAAGAAGAAGATGAAGAAAAAGTTGATGTAGTAGTAGAAGAAATAAATAATCAACATGGAGATAGAAGAGGGCTCCTGCGTTTAACGTCTGCTAGATTGATTCGTTTTGTACGGCATATAAACAATTTACGACTTATTTAAAGCCAGAAAATTTTAGATCGTAGGAATATTTTGGGGAAAGACTATATTAATGATTTTCTTACACAAGACTTACTATTTAACCCATAGATGAGAAGATGAGGTGGATTGATAACTTTCCCAAGAATATCTACGTGTAAGTTAATATAACGACGCTAATTCGGGAGAGAATTATCGTTTTCCTATACAAACCTTACTAATTAACCCATAGCTGTTGAGAGATGAGGTGGATTCATACCTGGTCAGAATTAAATAAATAAACCAAGATATTTTAATATTGATATAGAATGGAGGACCAGTTATATATTACAATCAATATATAAAATCTCCCCTTACTTTCTGGCCATGTAGATTTACTATACATTTATATTCTAGAGACTGTGAATAAACCGAAAAATATTTCATTGATTGAATGATTTGGTGTCTATGGCTTATCGACATTTTGCAGGTTATTTACAATAAAATAGAAAATAGTTTTAGGTTGTAAGATTTTTATCGGGGAGATGATAATGACTTTCTGATGCAAGATTTACTATTTAACCCATATCTGGGCTTAGAAGACGAGGATTCTCAAGGATATTTACGTGTCAGTGAATATAATTACCTTAACTAGAATTGAAAATCGACTGCCCGATTAACAAATCTGAGCCGTTATCCATTACACCAAACGCACACACAAGCTTCCAGCATTTGGTATTTAAATGCTCACCGATCTAATACAAACCAGGCCCGATTTTGTTTATTTTTTGTGATCGTACGGGGGCCGGTGTTTCAACGTGATATGGCTGTACACCTGTCTGCAAAAGTAAAGTTGAAAAGCTCAGTAATTTTTAATCTTTTTATTGGTACCCTATGATTTCTTTAAATAATGATTTTCATTTATACTGATGATCTTTTATTGTAAATATTAAACGACGCAATATAGGAATTTCCACGGTTAGTTCTTAGTCACAGTACAGCAGGGAACATTTTCAATCATCAAGAATTCTTATTATTCAGAAAAAGGTCCTGAGTATGACGTAAAATTGCATTCGGCAGTAAGACCTCTGATCGGGATAGTGGAGGTTTTCAGGAGCGTGGAATTAACTATCTTAATTGCTGCTGTTCCCATTCAGTAAACCCATGAAACTTAGCGGCTTTATTGCCTTTCTTTGTGTGAAATGATTAAAAGCAAAAGCGGGCATAATCTGTTAAATGGCCTAATGTTTGGAGTACCCATGGGTTGTTTTGGTTGCACGAGGAATTTGTTAAACACTGCTTGACAATGAAATGTTTTAAAGTCATCAAGCAAGATACAGAAGAAAATATTTCAACCAAGATCCATAAGAAAGAATATGATAAAAAGAAAAAAAACATTATTAAGGAGAGAGAAGAATGAAAGAATACCAATTAAGAAAGCAAACGATAACCATTGTTCTTGCCTTTATATTTTTTAAGATAAAATTTAACTGGAAAGCAAGAGGTCGTGAGAGAGTTCCACAAGCGAAAATTCCGGGAACAAAAAAACTGTTAGCATAACATGGTTACATCTAACAATTTCACCTGTAAAATGAAGAGACCTTACTGCCAATCTAGTACTGCGATTAAATTCGTAACACCAAGGTACCAAACAGGAGCATTTATCAGAATAAGTACCATGAAAATATTTATAGACGAGTCAAGTGGATCTACATTACGGTAGTAGGAAAGTGACTGAAGCCGAGATGTTAGATCAAGACCGACATCATTGTAGCATCTTTTGATTTTATCAAGAATCTCTAAATTTATAGATATTACGAGAGACGAGTAAGTTTCATCCAATATGGGCACTCCATACTTGCGTCCCTGTGCCACATCTAACCCTCGTTTAGCAATTCACTATATTAAGTGGTAGAGATATCAGTCTTCGGGCGGTTTTAAGGCGTCGTTCACAATTTCTTATGTGAATCTTTTATTTGTTATTGTGCTTCAATATGTATTTGATATGGGAGATACTGAGTGTGATAGAAAATGAGAAAGAGAAAACATTATAAAGGAGAAAGAACAATAAAAGAACAGGAATTAAGAAGACCAAAGGTAACGATGGGAATTTTATTTAAAGTTGTGGGTCCAGCTTGCTAACAAGGTAGGTGTTGTTTCAAACTGGTTATGGCTCTTGAAGATGTTCTCTTAGATGTATCAACAACCATGTTTTAAAATGGATTCTATTGTCAGATGTGACATACGCCGGTCATATCACATTATTAAACAGAAAACATGACCTGGAATTGGAATAACAACAATGATGTTAAATAAATAAATACTAAACATTTCGGCGTTTGGATCAATCATAATTTAGGACAAAGAAATTGAAAATAGAATTGTCTCGGCTAAAAGTAAATTGCCGAACACTGCAGATTGCTACAAAACTAACAATAATCTCAAATCTCGATTCATTTTCTTAAATAGCCTCATTAAATCAGCATTTATACATGGGAGCTATGCTGGGGGCCAAACTCATTCAGAAATATCTAAACTGTTAGCTGTATACAACTTCTTTTTTCGGAACAATGGCTAAAAATGTCTTGGCTACAACTTCGAACTTCATGGACTGCTATTATTCAATCATAATGAAAGAAATTACCAAATAACAGAAACCACGGTTACTTGAGAATTTTTACCTGCAGTGTCACGAGCGGGTCGAAGCTTTGAAGCATAATCGAATTTTCTCTGATTACATTGGCTGCTGTGTCATAAAAAATTATTCATATTTACGTCGGATATTCTATACCCAGGTTGGCTCAGGGATCTGTTTCGGGTATAAACATGGGTTCAGACAAAATTTGGTTAACAGAAAGAAAGCAGCAAAATAAAGGTAGCAACGATTTATTCAAATAAATGATGAAGATAAGACGATTGTAACAATAACAAAACAATTTAATTTGTAACTTGAGGGAAATAGATTTAAGAGTGGAGATAGATTTGAGGTGTGATGGAATAAAATAAAATGCTTTTAAATTCAATGTTCTAGTGAATTAATGTTCACATAAAGAAGAAAGTTCCAGAGAGCGATACCTCAGTTATTTTAATGTCCAAATGAATTTATGTTCACAAAAGAAAGTCATAGAGAGCGATATCTCAGACATTTCAATGTAGAAGGCAATATTCTACAAAAGAAGATTATATGTTTTTTACTTAGCTTTCTGTCCGTTAGTTGCAATCCATCTTCTTCGTTTTCCCGAGCGTCTTCTAACCTTTTTTTTTCACAGATGATTTTTAAGACTCTTTTTCTTGGTTGCCATGGATATTCTCGTCACAGCAGCAACGACTAAAATAGAGATCACTACAAATATTTTCATGGCAACTGCTCTGACGAGCTCTTTTCATTAGTGTCGACTACGTGAATTTAAGCGTGCTACTAGATTGGCATCTAGATACGACTCTTTTACTGTTGAAATAGTTAAATGTAACGGCCACTTATACCCGACAGTCTCTTTTCCCGGACTTCCTGCATGTGAAACTCACTTCTGCTTATTTGCTTCCTTGTTAACTAAAACCTTCAAAAATGTAAATGCAACGTCAATCGCGATCTTCTCTATTCTTGAATCCCGTTCATCTTTTATCCTTTCCTCAATTCACCCTATACACAGTCTTTTCTCTCAATTTCACTCCCTGTAACCCCATGTGTACTAATGGCAATCTGACCTTTGCTTGGGGTGAAATGATAAAAGAATAAAACAAAAAAGAACATAAAACACGAAGAGGCAATAAGGATTTAATTAAGAAGTCGACGTTCCACACTGAATAAAACAAAATGCTAGCAAGGAAACACCCATCAGTATTAGAAAGAGTGATAACAGCGAAATCAAGAAACCTATTTTCCTGAATAATTGTTTTAATATATATATATATATATATATATATATATATATATGGAGAAATATAGTTTTAAGGCATGCTATATATATGAAATAAAGTGCTCAATATCAGAGATAGAGCTCATGTAAATATAAATATAAAAGTGAATATTGAAGTCAACACTAAGAGGCGACAGACTGTTTCATGCTAGACGCATTCGTCAGGCCTCCGTGAAACAGCCTGTCGCCTCTGAATGTTGATTCAATGTTTACTTTTGTATATATATATATATATATATATATCAACCGACAGTGGCATAGTATGTTCGCTAAATGAATGCTGAACGTTTGGACATGTCAATATGTCTAGTACTTCTGTTATCATTATCGTTACAGCTCAGCTCAACATGTTTACTAACAATAGTCGTTTGTTCCAGAAAACGAAAGAATTCTCTCATCATGAGCGGTTGGCACAAAAACTGATCCAATACAATATTTTTTGGCTCCGCACTCACCAGATTTAAACATGATAAAGCTCTTCTTAACTCCAGAACCTGCATCTCTTCAATGAGTCTAAAGAGATATAGCCTGCACAATGAATATCGCTTTTTGTAGACTCCCTGCTACACCGTGTATTTAGGCGAAGAGAAAATGTGTATGCGACTGGCTAACCGTCAGCCTTTGGTAATATTCTATAATGAAGTTGATACCCAGGCGTAATTTTGAATTAACGCCACAATAAAAAATGGAATTCTTCCCCCAATAGCACAATTACTTGAGCTGAAGATTCTAATTTAATCAATATAGTTTGATTATAGTAAAATTACTGAGTTGACTTTTATAGTCAGAGAATATTGTCCAATCCTCTACAGCCCCCAGGAAATTAATTTTTAATCAATGTTTAACGAAAAGCGAAAGTAAAATATTATTGCTGTTAACTTTCAATTTGTTTTCTTAATTTTATTCGTAAATTTTATATGAAAAAGTGACCCGACCTGCAAATCCGATATTTTGCTGTTTGATCAGATCTGAGGAAATGGTCTATGCCAAAAACATTTCACAATTGCTTGTAAATTTTTACAAGACAGAAAACGTTAAACAGAGTTAAATAAGAATAAAGAAATATGTGAACACAGTTACACCTATTCGAAAACTTCCATACAGAAAGAATCCACTTAGAAAAAATAAATAAACAAGTTTGCATAAATTCAAACGGTATGTTCCTTCTGTTAAATTTATTATTATATTTTTCAAATAATCTGGACGTAAATTGCGCGAAGATTATATTTTGTTCGCGTATATTTGCCCGTCTCATTTAATATAAAGAACAAAATATTTACAATATGGTTGAGAACATTTCGTTGGTTATACGCTGACAGCTTGGAACGTTACAATTGGAATTTTATTTGGTGTATATCCAAACCTAAACTGTATAAACAGTTTGAAATTGAGATATTTGTACGGGTAATTACGATTGTCTCTATTAATATAAGAAAACATTCAAGTTTTCATTATAGTAGCATTATGTATGTTCATTTTATCCTTGAACGTTTTGAGAGAGAGAGAGAGAGAGAGTGAGAGAGAGAGAGGATAGAGAGAGAGGAGAGAGAGGAGGCATCGATAGCAGCTTGATTGAGGAATCCGAGTTCGAATTCCAGTCGAATCCATTACATTCACTTACGTGCTAATACCCTTGGGAAAGGTGTGAATCCTCATCTTCTCCCTTCAGCTATTGGTAAATAGCAGGACAGACTGGGTTCTATAGGCTTGGATGGCAACTGGTCTAGGAGAAGGACAACTCTGAATTCAAAACCTGCGGAGGGTCGTTTGGGAAACTTGTGGCACCTAGTGCACCAGGTTTCTGTATTCGGCCCTTCAAAATGCGTGGCTGGCCCTGCACGAAACCTTCACCACTATAATCAAATCTCATATGCTGTTGTCGGGCTGTCGGTTTCCTGGGAACTGATGTGCTTGACACTCATACGTCGAATTCGACGGGAGAGTCGACGATATATATATATATATATATATATATATATATATATATGTGTGTGTGTGTGTGTGTGCGTGTGCGTGTTGTAAAATCACCGATAATGCTTTTTTCCTTGGTTAGAATTTCTTTATATATTGGTATCATTTTGCACATATATATTTTATTCATGTTTTAAAATGACCTTTTACACACACACACACACACACACACACATATATATATATATATATATATATATATATATATAAGCTCACCTACAAGATTTTTTACCTGGGTTATTTTATTTTCCCTGTGAGGACGTGGTTAACCATGTTTTTTTTTTTAAATAAAATTATTTTGCTTTATTTTTTCCAGCATGCATTTAACGTTCATGGGTTTTATAAAAGTGACCTCCCATTCTTTCATTTGCCTTCAAGTCGTCTGAAGATCGTGTCAGCGTGAAACTCAGATTACGACTAGGACCATCCTTTCAAAGAAATTAACGTCGTCAAGTGATTTTGTTCTGTCTAGTAGGTAATCTACGTGTAAAGCTCTTTACTATATAGTTAAGTGTTTGTCTTTAGGCCATTTTTTCCTTCGTCTTATTGCTGTTCTTCTTCGAGATTTTATTTTGCTTAAAAATATTTATTTCTTTTGGAAAGTTGGCGGTTTTGGTTTTACTTTCGTATATATATATATAAATGTTCTGTGAAAATATCTCGGACATTCAGGCCGGTAAATGTTTAATACTGTTTTTTATATTTATCTATAAAAATAATGAATAAACATAAAAATGCCCTAAAATAATTGTCGGACATTGACCTTTTCATAATGTGTGACGTTATTTGTTTACATTTGATACGCCATCACCAAATATGACTGTACGTGAGAGATTTATGGAAGATTGAAGTTTTAATTCGACCATACTAACCGAACGCTCCTCTGTGGCCAAATCGGTAAAGGCACGTCAAGCTAAATGATGGTTCCGTATAGGATACAGGTCCGAATTCTGCCGGAGGACGAATATTTCTGTAAAAATTTCTCGGAAATTCAGGCCGGTAGATGTTGTTTAATACTGTTTATTATAAACAGAGCATTTACTCAAATATTTGTATCTGTAAAAAGAATGTATAAACATAAAAATATCTCAATATATATATATATATATATATATATATATATATATATATATATATATATACATACACACACACATATATATATATATATATATATATATTCTCACGTTATTTCTATTAGAACTAAAAAATATTTCGGATTGTAGGTTGAATGGAAATGCATCCCTTGATGCCAAATAAAATGTCGGATCGCCAATGGTACAGGTGCATTTGGAAAGCTCGCCACCGCCTATGGAATGAGATACGTATTAAATTGGATTGCAAAATATGGGTTTATAGAGCAGACGTTCTGAGCACACTTTTGTACATCTAGGAACCCTGGATCCCATATAATTCCATATCATTTAGTTTATAGGATACAAATCCTATATCATTCCAACAAGTGACTAAAAAACACAAAGTAGAGTTGCACACCCGCAAAATCAGATCAAAACGATTAAAAACAGATTTCCCAATAAGGTGTGAAATTAATTTTCTGACCAATGAAAGGAGGCGATTTGTTAAACCAAAAAAAAAGATAACGAGCCAGTGTAAAAAAAAAAGTCAACAATAAATACAGAGTTTCAAGTCAGTCGCCAGTCAGAAGGGCGCAGAGATCATAGAAGACTGACAGTGACTCAACCCGACACTAAGAGCCGAAAGTGGATTAGGAAAGGACAACAACAACAACAAATTTACAACTGACTCCAAAACAATTCATAAGTACATTTTCCTTTTATCTTTATTCCTCATCCACACGCTCTCTTTTTTCAACTTAAATTGATCGCCCCTTTTTTCCTTTACACATATTCGAAAACAAAAGAAACAGACATTACTCTGATGAAAGACAGCGAACACAGACATTTTCTGTCGAAAATCACACTTTTGCTTAAACGAACTGAAACATTAATCTTTTTACCCTATTCACAAGATAATAAATATACAATGTTCTATTTTCTATAAATGTTCCTTATCGTGTTGTTCATTCTTGAAATTTGCGTTGTATTTTGTGAGCAGGGTATCCCGTATTAAATTCTCCTTTAATCCGGGTACGCTGAACCCCACAAGTTGGATGCATTCCACAAAAGTTGTCTCCGCGTATTCTGAGGGCCATACTTTTCATAATAGGGTGTTCAATTATGATTTTCTAACAAAATGCAACTTTGACAGAATTGAGACTTTCCTGATACAATCACAAGAATGAGCGACGACAGAATACTTAAGGTCCTCGTGTATAGCCAACTTGATATTGGACAAAGGTGTGTTAGACGGCCGCGTAACAGTTATAAAGACAAGCTAAAGAGTAACTACTCAGCTGTCAATGTGCCTGATAATAACTTTGAGCGAGTTACCCTGGATAGAAATAATTGGAGATATTTTTGCCAGTGTGTCACCAGAAATTTTGCATTCAGTCGTATTGACAAGCTGTGAAACCAAAGGCAACGGCGAATAACGTCAACGTAGATTCCTGTTGCTATGTCCCGAGATTCTCGCTGTTGCACAATATGTGGGCTTGTATGCAGGTCAATAGCTGGACTGGCGTATTAGATACGACACAAGCATAAAAACTGAATGAGGTTGTGGGATCATTATACGTCGAAATCAACGGGAGAGTCCATCATATGGCGTGAATAAAGAAAGTAAAATTTTGCCATCAAACAGAAGAAAATCAAAAGGAGATTAAAATAACCAGAAATAATAATTTTCCTATATAAATTACTATAGATAAAGTACATCAGGTCACGAATATTTGAATCAAACTAGATATTATTTTTTTTTATAAAAGTGGTGGTTCAGTTTGTATATTTATTTTTCAGTTCGCTATCTATAGTTATTAGGTGATAGTACTATATGAAAAATGTCTCCCCGATTCCAAATTCCACGACACCACCACCCATAAATATTAATTTTGCTTTTTAAAAAACATGTCGGTTCAGCATATTGCCAGAGGGATCACTTTAAACTGAAAATATATTGAAAATTGTAACATTGTATTAACAATTAGAAAATTTAATAATTTTATTTTCGATATTCGTGCACCAGTTTGCTAAGTTTATATCAATAAAGAAATTGCAAATAATATTATTTCTCCTCTTTGTTGTACATCCCCAGCATTGATAAAAATTCAAACAATTTTTTTGCCGGGCGGAAGACAGAGAATCAACAAAAAAAAGCTATATTTCTGAATTAAAAGATTTCATGGGTATTTCTTCAGTCATAGAAACATTATAGGCGAAATAACATTTGAATATGAAAGATTTTTTTTTCTTTGTGGGGCTTTTTTTTACAATGTTTCAGAAAGTGTTTTCAAGCAGGGATTTGAAACAAAAAATAGAAATTAAATAGAGATTTAATAGCTAATAAATTCATAAATGTGGTGTTCATACTCAAGAATTTATTGGCATTTTTTCAGTCCCCATTTTGGATGTTCTTTCTTAAACAGAACAATGACCTCGCTTTGAAAATTTGACAACTGCTGTATCTTGGAACAACAAATGGTTAATATATTTATGGTAGTTATTTTTTTAGCTCATTCATATATATATATATATATATATATATATATATATATATATATATATATATAAAGACTATTACATTTTTTTTTTTTATTACAATCATAAATGCCCCACAAAAAAAGGATATTTTAGATTTATTAAACGTTGAAAAAATAACTAAAATATAACAAATTATATATATATATATATATATATATATATATATATATATATATATATTATATATGAATGAGCTAAAAGAATGACTACCATAAATATATTAACCATTTGTTGTTATATATATATATATATATATATATATATATTCAGCCATTGGCCACCACATGCTTGATTACATAGACTGTGCAAGTTAATATTTGGACAATTCTTTCACAGTTTTGCACAGAAAGAATTATTATCAGGAAACATTTTTTCTTTCTTTCTCAATATTATCAGAAGTTTCATTCTTTCTCGGTGTTAGCATGAATTTCTTTCTTTCTTTCTTTATGTTATCAGCAGTGTCTTTCTTTCTTTCTCAATATTATCATGAATTTCTTTCTTTCTTTCCTTGTTTTTTTCTTAATGTTATCAGCAATGGCTTTTTTTCTAAATATTATAAGCAATGTCTTTCTTTATTTCTTAACACTATCAGGCATTTCTTTCTTTCCTTCTCAATGTTATCAGGAATTTCTTTCATTCTTTTCACAGAGCCTGTTCTGCTCATCATTTCTGTCTGCTTCAAGCGCTATACATTAAATTACCTCAACATGGCTCTATGCAAACAGAAAGATCATTTCATTAGTCACCTCAATCTTTTAGGACGTTCGTTAGGACTATTTTTTCATTTGACACTAGCTAGGAACTATTTATTTTTTATTCGTTAATTATTTTATCATTGAATATATCTTAATCGTGTTCTAAAAGTATTGAGCTATAAGGTACGTATTTAAATCGATATCTAGTTTCTGTGGTATTTAGTGCGTGATCGATATCAACTTTCTGTGGTATTAAGTGCGTGTTCATATATATATATATATATATATATATATATATATATATATACACATTTAACATCATCCCATGTTAAGACAGCAGAGGTGTTGAAACAAAATTTCTATTTTTGTAGTGATTTTATAAAATATTTATGTTATAATTTTCGAATAAATAATTATATTTGCTCTACTCTGCATTGAGCACTCTTTTAAGATAGTCATTTATGGTTATTGGAATTTATTCCGTATACACCAATCCTATACTTGTATATATATATATATATATATATATATATATATATATATATATAAATATTAGTATTATTATCAAAATATTTTATCGGGACACAGAAATTCCCCTGTTTCTGAAGTAGAAATTTTCTTTCCATTTTCAAGCGATGTTGAATAACTTCAGAAAAATGTTATTAAACAAATTAGCATAATATTGAGGCGTTTAAATCGGAAGGGGTAATTAGATTACAACCTATTGTTTTTATTATTTTAGGGTGTATTTCTATTTTTGAAGGATTTTTGAAATTGCAAAAGTGAAAAAGTACGTTAGAGATCGACTTTTTATCGAGCACTTTAAAAGCATAAATATATATATATATATATATATATATATATATATATATATATATACTATCCGAATAACCCGCGCCGTACTTCGTGTCACAAATATTTGTTGTAAGAAAATGAGGATTGATTTTAACTCATTGTTATAATTTGTCGAGAAAAATGATGCATTTCTATATTGCTCAATGATCTTACCGATGTGACCTTCATCTTCTGGGTTTCTCCTTCTATATTTTGGATAGGAGTCATTCCCTTGTTCAAATTTAAATTTAGTTTAAATCAAACGAAAACAATCTTTAGTGGGAGGCTTGTGCCAAAACATATTGAGCTGACCGCTTTGATATGTATTTGATGCAAAACTTGATTGAATGATTTGATGAGCAGATTTCAATACTGACATCAAAGTTGAATTGTTGCAACAAATATGTACCGTAAAGTACTACCAACATATTGGCTATTTCTTGCTCAACTTGACGTCCATATTGTCTCATTTGGATCTTGCCGATGTGACCTTCATATTCTGGCTTTCTCCTTCTATATTTTGAATTGGATTCATTCATTTCTTTTGCTTTAAATTTAATTTAAATCAAAGGGGAAAATAAATTCGGTGTTGGGGTATGCTCCCCGACGACCCCCTTTGATGAAAAAGAAATATACTTATCTAAATACCCTGCGTAATGTAATTTCAGAATATATATGGTTATCGGGGTCTATCTCCAAAAGTCTAGTTGGATTTCGATGAATTGTTGAGCAAATCTCGATAATGATATGACAGTTGAATTGTCGCAACTAATATGGATTATAAGGCACTACCTACTGATTGATGATTTCTTGCTCAACTTGATGTCCATATTGACTCATTTTGATCTAGCCGATTTGACTTCCATCTTCAGTCGTTATCTTCTTATTTTTTGGATAGGAGTCATTCCCTTGTTCAAATTAAAATTAAATTTACTTCAAAGGAAAAAAAATTCAGTCGGGGGTTTGTGCCCACTGAAAATGAAATGATCTTATCCGAGTCCTCTGGCTAATGTAGTTTCAGAATATATACGGTTATGGGGATCTGTTTCAAAAACCGTAGGAGGAGTTCGGTAACAAGCAAACAGACAGATTGGAGCTACAACTATATATATATATATATATATATATATATATATATATATATATATATATAAAAGAAGAGAGGAACCGCAAACATTTTTGGTTATAATGTGGATTTTTAAAAAATATATTATGCTTTATTTGCTATAATTTTGCTACACGGGTTTCCGGTCTCGCGACCTTCATCTGGCAAAGAGTGGTTATTTGCACATGTTAAATGGAAATAATTTTTCTTATGTTTATCGATATTAAATATTCTCGATATTAGACATTCTCTTTTTTTTGTGTTACTGGCCCAAATGTCTTTCTTGAACTGGCAGTGAAAGAATTCTGCATGAAGGGTAATAAAACAATTAAGACTGGTTCAAGAAAGAGTGAAGAAGATATCTAAATTCTTATCTTTTAATTACCCCTGTGTGCTCTTAGATCTATTTCCATTTTTTGTGTAAATTATCAATTTACATAACCAAATTTTAAGTAATTTCTCCGGGATAAACACCAAACCTGTTATCGAACCACCCTGTAATTGTAGTTCTAAAGAAAATTGTCCAATAGAGGACAAACGCAGATCTACTAGGGTTATATATCAAGCGAACATTTCCCCCTCAAAAAATATGAAGAATTTTAATGTTTACATTGAAATTTCCGCGGGGAATTGGAAACTGAGATTTTATACCCATAGACACTCATTTTTTTACCCTAAACTAAAATACTAGATAGCACTTTTAAAAAAAAAATGGTGGATTGAAAGAGAAAGATTTGAGTCTTCAGATAATTTGGAAAATTATAGATTCCACACGTACTCCTAATGGTCTTAGATGTAAGTGTGACTTATGTTTAGAAGAAAAAATTAGAATAATAAAATACATTAATCAAAGGAATCTATTGAATTAGTGGAATGAATTAGAGTTAAAATGTCAACACAAGAACAAATTCAGTTTTCTATAATATAGGTTTAAGTTAATTAGCTATTATATTTCCATAATATTCACTCGCTTCTAATTCTTCAAATGTTGAATGTATAACTAATTCTAAATTGTATCTTCCCCCCTTTGGAAACTTCTTTAGCTATATTAATTATAATTTATAAATTTCCCCTACTCTAAGATCGCTCCAGCCCTATTTCTATTAATCCCTTACATCCGTTTATCTAAATATTTTAACCCTATTTTAATCCCCTTTTAATTTTAAATTAATATTTCATTCTTTGTATAACCACAAATTAGTCTTAAGTTTAATATTCCCTTTCAAACAAATACCTTCCATGACCCCTCACTCGTGCCTTTGGTCTGACCGAAACATTGAAATGGATAAATTCTATATGAGATTGTCGAAGGATTTTTAGCTTCCACAGTTAAAGTTCTATTTTCTTATACAAACTCGGGGTTGATAAAGCAGACCTACGTTATCTTCGTCTGCCGAAATAGATTATTCCCCATATGATGTGATTTGGGATTTTATTGTTTATTAATTATTTTCTCTGTAATAATAAATTCTTTTTGTGGATCAGTTTTAATATTTTATATTTCTAGGATCCACTTTGATTATATACCAAAGGATTTGTTACATTTATATATATATATATATATATATATATATATATATATATATATATATATATACAACGGATTTTTACATTTACTTTTACACACACATATATATATATATATATATATATAATTTAGTTACTAATTTACAGTTTTTTTCATGTATAGTTTTGTTAAATATTTTATACGAACTGTCTTTAAACTGGGTCATTATTTTTTTAAAAATTAAAAATGTTGAATATAAAATGGAATAAATTAAATTTTGTCGCATGTTCCTATAATTTCATATTTGTTTTTCTTGCTCTCATAATGCATAGATGTGAAATATGTAATTGCACCCTAATATTAGCACAAAACTGCAAGTAATGTTAGAACCTTTTTTTTTAATCATTTGGTCCAATGACGATTTAGATTTCCGTTTATCCTCCCTGGGCTTTGTTTTATAATCCATGTTTCATTTATTATTGATTAATAGAACTGTTTTTTTTTTCTTATTAACCGAAGTATATTCTTTGGTGCATTCATGTCAAAATAAGTAAATTGACAGCAGATTTTTAAGCCTAACGTTCGAGAACAAATTTACGTCACATCAAATCAGATGCAGTTACTTCCGTTTTAGTTTTTCTAGCAAAACTATTTTAGCGCCATTCCAAGTGCTCCAGATATTATAGTTTTTTGTTGTTTTTTTTTTACATTTATAAGTCTCTGTTGTTATGTCAACGAACATTCGTTGCCATTTTTGTAATGCCAACGGATACTCGATTTCATTTTCGTAATTCTCGTTGTAGTAGAAACATTGTAATCGCAGATACAAATATAGCAACGAGGTTGAACAATACTGGTGTCAGATGCCTTTGAATAATCTCGCACTAATAGTACTTGCTCGATAATACTCGCTCGAATAGCAAACCATATAGAAAAATAGTGTAGTGTATAAAGTATAGAATAGTGGTTCGAATCGTAATAGAGTAGAGAGGAAAAATAGCAATCCGAATAGTAATAGAGGATAGACTAGAAATGAGGATCCAAATAGTAATAGAGGGTTAACTAGCTACTTCCTACATATATTCGTTTCTTCTATGATTAAATTGTCTAATTAATTCAATAATCGGATAGCCTATGTTTGCTCGCTGGCGATCTATGTTCAAACTCAAGTGTAGGCAATAAATAGATATCATAACTGAAAAATCCGTGATTGGAAATACTTTCTTATTCATTTTTTTGGTATTCATCGTGACTTTCATTTAATTATTGTCACATTTTATATATAATAATAATTTTATAGAGGAAATAGACAGGTGTCATATTCACTGAGCGACGCCATTCGTCTATTCAGATGCATGACTTAAAATGTTAAATATCTAATGGTAATGAGCATGATGTAATTAAATAGCAAACAATGAAATAATCTTTCTCCAATTAAAATAAGCAATATAATTAATAATATGCAGCAGAAATGGTGTTTAATGAAATACACATAGGATCAATCTGATATGACGCCATTTTGATTATTGGAGATAAATATTTACTCAGAATTCGGGAGTGGAAATAAATGATTGAAGTGATTTATAAAAGTAAACAAAGCAATATGAATCAAATCAGTGGGGAAATTGTAAGAGAGAAAGAAAGAAAGAAAGAAAGAAAGAAAGAAAGAAAGAAAGAAAGAAAGAAATTCATGGCATAGTGAGAAAGAAAGAAAGAAAGAAATTCATGGCATAGTAAGAAAGAAAGAAAGAAAGAAAGAAAAAGAAAGAAATTCATGGCACAGTGAAAGAAAGAAAGAAAGAAAGAAAGAAAGAAAGAAAGAAAGAAAGAAAGAAAGAAAGAAAATCATGGCATATTGAGAAAGACAGAAAGAAATATTTGATATCTGTAACGAAGAAGTCAGGATAAAAGAATGAAAGGGATTCGCCATTATATTAATAAAGCAACGATGAAAGCAAGAGAGAAATTCGTGATAATAATTGTAAAGAGAAAGGAATTCGTGATAATCGTAAGAAACAAAAAGAAAGAAATATATAAATTATTGGTAATAATAAAAGAGAAAGTAAAGAATTCATGATAATTATCAGAAACAACGAAATATGGAAACAATGAAAGAAAGATATAAAGAAAAAGAAAAAGAAATTCATGAAAACTTTGAGAAAAAGAGAAATTTCTGATAATAATAAGAAATAAAGAAAAAAGATTGAAAGAAAGAAACAATAAAGCAATGAAAGAAATATTGAAATTTATGTGAGTAGCGAGAAAGAAAGTATGAAATTCAGTAATAAAAATAGTCACAATAAAAGAAACAAAGAAAGAAATTCATGATAATAGTAAGAAAAAAAGCTAAGAAGAAAATAATTCAGAAAATTAAAGAAAAGGAAATATTCGGGAAATCTTAGAGAAAGAATGAAAAATATTCCTAATAATGTTGAGAAAAAAAACAAAAGAAATCCCTCATAGTATTAAGAAAGAAAGAAAGAAAGAAAGAAAGAAAGACATTGCCGATAATATTAATAAAAAAAGAAATTCCTGATAATAATGAAAGAAAGAAATCTCTGATAATATTAAGAAAGAAAGAAAGACATTCCTGTAATGTTGAGAAAGATAGAAAGAAATACCTGATAATATTAAAGAACGGAAGCAAGTAATTCCTGATAATATTGTGAAGGAAAAAATCTTGATAATTTTGAGAAAGAAAGACATACTTGTTTATATAAAGAAAGAAAGAAATTCCTGATAATAATAAGAAAGAATGTCCTGATAATATTAAGAAAGAAAGAAATTTCTGATAATATCATGAAAGAAGAACATTTCTGTTAATGATGAGAAAGAAAGAACGAAATTCATGATAATATTAAGAAAGAAAGATATACTTGATAAAATTAATTAAGAAAGAAATTACTGATAATAGTGAGAAAGAAAGAAAGACATTGCTGATAATATCAAGAAAGAAAGTTATTCCTGATAATATTTAGAAAGAAAGAAAGAATGACATTCTTGATAATATTCAGAAAGAAAGACATTTTTGGTAATGCTGAGTAAGAAAAAAAGAAATCACTCATAATTTTGAGAAAAAAAGAAAGATTTTTCTGATAATATTAGAAAAGAATGAACGAAATGCTTGATAATATTGAGAATGACAAAGGCATTCCTGATAACGTTAAGAAAGGAAGGAAGTAATTCCTGATAATATTAAGAAAGAAAGAAATTGATGATAGTATTGAGAAAGAAACAAGGAAATTGCTGATAATATTAAGAAAGAAAGAAAAAATCCTGATAATATTGAGGAAGAAAGACCTTGCTGATAATGTTGAGAAATAAAGAAAGAAATTCCTGATAATACTAATAAAGGAAGAAAGAAAGAAATCCATGATAATATCAATTAAGAAAGAGAGGAAGAAAGACATTCCTGATAATATTATGAAAGATAAGAATTCCTGATAATATTAATATTAATATATAATGCAAGAAATTTGTGATAATATTGAGAAAGAAAGAAAGAAAGAAAGAAAGAAAGAAAGGCATTCATGATAATGTTGAGAAAGAAAGAAATCCTTGATAATATTAAGAAAGAAAGAAAGAATGATAGAAAGAAATTCCTGATAATATTGAGAAAGATAGAAAGAAATTCCTGATAATATTAAGAAAGAAAGAAAGAAAGAAACAAACAAACAAACAAAGAATGGAATTCGTTTTTAGAAAGAAATCAAAGAGAATAATAACAATGAAAAATGACAAAAGCACCAACTCGGATTATTTATTACTTATGGGATAAGGAAAATGTATTTGTCACATGGCTGAGATATTTGTGTATTCATCACGTGAGACAAGAAATTGTGTCCAGCTAAAAGCCATGATTCTGAATACTGATAATTTAATGGGGTCTCTTTAGATTTACCCTAATATTTTTAGAATGTTTTACCCCTTTTTTCTTTGATAACTTCTTTTTTCTTCAGTATTTACATTAGTCGGACTATTGTCCTCATCTTTGTCGCCATATTTGTCACAACAAATATGAACTCTGGTAAAGACATGCAATGATAACAGCAAAAATTGCAATATGAGCAATGGTAAAAATGATGCTGAAAAAATTAGGTTTATAATACTCAGAAGTTCATACACAGATGTCCTCAAGGACCCATGGCACAGTGGATAAAGGCGTTGGTTAGATCCAGTGACAGACCCAAAGAAGGTGAGTTCAATTCTCAGTGGAGAACTTTCAGAGGGAAAATTAGCAGGAGATAACTGATAACTGACATCCATCAAACATGGCACGTGGAATTAGAACAGTCTACCCCGGTGATCGAAATAAAGGGTTCAGTTCGAAATTCCAACCACCTGAAGAAGGCTGGAGCGTACAACGGCCGAGACGTTGTGAAAAATATGGCGACAAAGTTGAGGACAATAGTCCGACTAATGTAAATACTGTACATAATACCTCATCTCAGAAATATAGACAAATTCTTTTTTCTTGCTTAAGCATTAAAATTTATCAGAGCTTCACTTATAAAAGTGTTGATATAAACGCTGGCCACATAAGAGAATTTCAAGTATCTATTTATTCTTCGAAATTGATTTTCAACATGGCGCCGCTTTTACATTATATAAAAAAAATTATTGGTAAAATAATCACCCTACCAGGTAATAAAGCACTTCGACGTGGTGTAATAGTTAACAAGCTTGTCTGGCTAGATCAGTTACGGCTGAGTAGCGACTTCGATTCTTACTAGGTGCTCCAAAACTTCGACCGTGTGCCACATCTAAGCTACGCTTAAAAATCATTCAGAGAACCCCGACGTGTTTTAATGGTTAGAAAGCTTGTCTGGCTGGAACAGTTACAATTGAGTTCAGTCCTCTCTGTGTGCCCCATACTTTCGGCTTTATCCTGCATCTAAGCTAGGATTAGAAAATCAACATCCTACCACGTAACATCTCTGCTTGAACTATTTTGAGACTAATGTAAGCTTATTAAATTTTAAAATAGTAAATGACATGAAAAGAGACGACGAGTAAGCCTTAGAAGAAACGATCTAATATTAAAAGGGGAAAATCGCAAAAGCAACCACAGAGTAATAGAAGATTAAACAATGGGAAAATTAAGAAGAATATTAAAAGACGTAAATTTGGGATACTACGCTGAGAATAAAAGCGGTAAGAAGAGAAGGCAGCGGAAGACACATGAAAAGAGATTTCAATTTGAGGAGAAAATCTTATTCGTTAGGAAATGGTACCGGTGTGGGGGGGGGTGAGAAATCAATCAGTTTTTATTCACACCTAAAAAGACGACAAGAGGAATGTGTTTCTCCGACTACTTCGACAATCATTTTATCTGTTGTCGGACACTTGTGATAAAATGTTCTTAACAAAAGGAACACGTATTTGATGAATTACAATGGGCAAAGACATATCGAATTGTAAAGGGATTGGTAAATCGAGAAGATGAAGAAAGTAAAAACAGAGATACAAAGAGAAAGGGAGGAGAGGGTAGCGATCATGCAGAGAGTGAAGGAGGACAATAAAGAAAATACAGATACATATCTATCTATCTATCTATCTATCTATCTATCTATCTATCTATCTACATCATACACACACACACACATATATATATATGTGTATATATATATATATATATATATATATATATATATATATATATATGTGTGTGTGTATATATATATATATATATATATATATATATATATATATATATATATATATATATATATATATATATATATACAGGGAGAGAAAGAAGAGAGATCTTTATCATGAAATACTTTATTTATGGAAATACATTGCAAGAAAAACTTAGAAAAGTTTAGCATAGATTAAAAACAGGACTGAGAAATCAAAGAGAGAATGAATGAATGAATGAATGAATGAAACGTAAAAGAAAAAAAAAGTGAACTAGGATACAACCAGAAAGAAAACGTGGATACATGGATGAGAAAGAAAAGAGAAAGAAAGTAAAAGTGAATGAATAATAATAAAGAAAAAAAGAAAATTGAAAAAAGAAAGAGAAAAATGAAATAAAGAAAAGAATGAATAGATAGTTGAATAAATGAAAGAATGAATAAGAAGAGTGTAATCAAAGCCAAAGGTGGACTATTAAAGAAATGCTATAATAATTGAAACGAAAGAATGCTCAGAAAAGAATAAAGAAATATTGAAAGAAGAGGAAATATGAATGAATGATTAAATAAACGAAAAAGATGAGAGATAGAGAAAATCAAAGCAAAACATAAAAATAGAGAAACAGAAAATAAAAGAAAGAATAAATAGAGGGAGAATGGATGCGATAGTGAACGAATAAAACGGAATGTAAAAAGACATAAGTGTAAGAAATGATAAAAAAAAGAAACAAAAGAAAGAATGATTGAAAAGAACAACCAAAAAAGTACAAGAAATGAGAGGAAAGAAAAATGAAAGGAGAAATTAATGAATGAACGAATAAAAAAATAATAATAAAATGCAAAGAATGAAAATATAAAAAAAAAAGAATGTAAAAGAAGTGATGAACGGAAAAAAGGAAGCGGAAATAAAAAAAAAAAAGAGAAAGAAGAGGAAGACAAAAGAAACGAAAGATGATAAAGTGGAGACGATCAAACGACAAAGAAAAGCTTTGGCTTTTGTGGTTTTTTATTCAATTTTGCACGTTTCTTGCCGTCAACATTTTGTTTTGGTAAGCCTCGGCACAGTGAGCTTTCAACTTACTGACGACGTAGGTTCCATTATAGATAAGAGCGTCTAACGACGAAATCTACTTGGCCGGCGTCTATGAATAGTCATAAATGGAGTCAATAGAAAATGTCTTTTACTTGGAGTCGACGAGGTGTTTTCATGAAACATACTTAGATCGGTTGAATAGCACTGTTTGTAAGTTTACTTAGAAACGGCAAACGACAAATACATTTATATTAGATCATTGCTTAGCGAAGTAGTTTCTGTTGGGAAATACAGATTGTGTTTGGAACAGAAGAAGAGACAGGCAGATAGAGAGACAGACGGATAGTTAGATTATAGATAGATGGATAGATAGATATGAATAGTAACTGATATTTACAGACACACATACATATACACAGACACGCACACAAACACACACTCACACACACACACACATATATATATATATATATAGAGAGAGAGAGGGAGAGAGAGAGAGAGAAATTTAGCGAGAGACCAGAAAAAACTACTTGTTACATGAAAGATGAAGTGAAGGCAAAGATTATGGCATCATTCACCAAATTAAACAAGGAAGAAATGCGACAGATTCCGAAGGCCGTGGTTTAAACAACTGGAGATTTTATTGAATACATTTACTCTCTAGTATGTCAAGATATTTTGGTGTAATGTTGGTAAATATATCTGTTAAAATGAGATGTCAGTGTTATTTTCATCTTTGCGTAATTTAGACGACAGTTTATCCATCGCACCCTGTTTATATATGTATATAAAAATTCTTCCAATGAAACCATATTTAACAAAGCTAAAAAAGACTACGAAACATTCCTAAAAGATAGTGGATTCCCGGCAACACTCACATACTCACCATAGAGTACAAAAAAAGTCAACAGGAAAGGAAATATCATATGGTTCAACCAATCCTACAGCAAAAAAGTAAAAACAAACTTAGAAAAATATTCTTCAAACTCTTAGACAAACACTTCCCGGAATCAAACACTCTCCACAAAATATTCAACAAAAACACAGTAAAAATCAGCTTCCGTTGCAGCGAGAACATGGCACAAGTAATAAAAAATAACAAAAGAAAACTTATCAAAAAACCACCCGGACAAACTAAACCCACGTGCAACTGCAGAATAAAGAATGAAAGTTCTTTAAACGATAATTGCTTACAAAACAACTTAATATACTAAGCCACGGTAAAATCACAAGGTAAAGAAGAAAAATATACATAGGAGGAACCCTGAAAACAAAGAAACTATGCACACAATTTATCTTTCACAAATAGTATATATGCGAACAGTATATCTGGCAAATAAAAAACAAAACGTAAATCACACCAAAAACATCATGGAAAATAAGAAAAGGGACATCAGCCCACAACAATCAATCCAAAACCAGAAAACCTTGCTTGAAGTAAAAAATAGCTATTATTACCTTCCCAGACAAAAACAAACTACTAAATAGATTATCGCAACTCATCTCAAAATGCAGACATGAAAACAATTTTTACTACGTTACTTAAAAATCTAAAACTGAAAAGTAAAACTGAAAAATAAACAAAATAAAAATAAAACACATGTAAAATAAATTAATCCAAGCAAATAATAAACAAATAAAAAAAAAACCTACCGCCATAACAACTGTTAGAATAGACGAAAACGAATAAATAAAAATAAATAAGAAAATTCAAGTAAAAATTATCTTTCCGAATACAGAAATAAATTAAGTAAATAATAAATTAAGAAACCCTTACTGCCTAAAAAACCGTTAAAATAAACTATAAGAATCAATTCAAAAACTGAACGGAAAATAGTTTCCATTACCTTCCCAGACCAAAAGAAACTAAATAAACGATCAAAACTAATTTAAAAAATTACTACGTTAGGAAAAGATCAAAAACCGAAAGGTATAAATAAAAATATATAAAATTAAATAAATTAAATAAATAAGAAAAAACAAATTAATCCAAATAAACAAATTAACAAACCTCTTCCGCCAAAATAACCGTTAGAATAAATAAAAATAAAATAAATAGGCAAAAACAAGTAAATATAATCAATCCAAATAAATACAATAATAAAAAATTAACAAAACACTCCCGCATTTATAGCAGTCAGAATAGACTACAACAATCAATCCAAAAGCTGGACTACTTTAATTACATCCCCAGACCAAAATAAACTATTAAATAAAGGATCAAAACTAACCTTAAACAAATCTTACTACGATACTAAAACATCAAAAAGAGAAAGGTATACATAAATATGTAAAATAAAAAACAACTAAAATAAATTGATCCAAATAAATAAACAAACCATTCCCGCCAAAATAACCACTAGAATAGACTAACCACATATATGTATGTTCCAGTCGAATCCGTTGCATAAACTTGCGTGCTAATAACCTTGGGAAAGGTATGAATCATCTTATACTCTTCCCCATGTTAAATAAGGCAAAATAGAACGGCAGACTGGGTTCTATACGCTTGGATTGCAACTGCTGTAGGAGAAAGGCAACAATTCAAAACCTGAGGAGTATCGTTTGCTGACCTCTGTGTCACATGGTGCACCAGGTATCTGTATTCGGCTCTCCAAAAAGTTTGGTTGGTCATACATAAAACCTTCACTACTCTAATCAAATATGTTCCGGTTGTCTTGCTGTCGGTTTTTAGGAACTTAATGGCCTGACTCATATATCGTAGGGAGAGGTATCGCGGCAAAGGTGGTCCTTCGGAGAATTCTCGCTTCCTTCCGCCGCCTAGCGTTGCTTAGGATCCCTGGTAGGCGAAGGTCAACGTCAATCTACGACTGGAGAATCCACGCTATATATATATATATATATATATATATATATATATATATGAATTCCATTTAGTCTGAATTATAACCATTCCCTTTAGTTTGAACATTTAAATATTGTTAAATAAGCACGAGGAAAAATGCATGAGAACACTGAACATATTAAGTTACACATAGAGTTTCTGGAAGATGGCCTACATCTGGTCTGCAAAAATATTTCTGTTTTTTTTTTTTTATATTATTTTATGATCTAGATCATCTGTTGAATCATCTGTTGGTGATTACAAAACAAATATATCACATTTAAATTGTAGTCAATCCTTTCTAAAATGATATGTGTTTCTTGTACTTAAAACTTTCAGAGACCTGTGATATAGAGACATGTTAAGGGTAATGTAAATTGTGGATTAGATGTTTTCTATTATGGAAAAAAGGGTCCTGACATTCAAGGCATCTGAAATTCAAACATAGTTATAACATTTTCTAATGTCGATTGGAGATTTCTTTCCTTACCTTTTGTTTAAAGTAGTGTGGGAAGTCAAGATCTTGGTTATGTCCTCATTTTCTCTTCGTGTTACACGTGATATTCATGTTGTTTGTTGTGAATGTTGAGAGTTTTCAACTGGTTCGGATATTGGTAAATTCCTTGGTCATAATTCTGTAGCTCCACATCCCAAAGATACATTCGCCTGTCGCCTTATTTATTACCACATATCGGCCTTCTTCAGGTGCTTGGAATGTCGAACTGAACCCTTTATTTCGCTCACTGGTGTAGACTGTTCTAGTTCCACGTGCAATGTTTAATGGGTGCCAGTTATCAGTGATCCCCTGTTAATTTCCATCTCCAAGTTCTCCACTACCTTAACCGGGTATTGAACTCACACTCTTTGGGTCCTGTCACTGGATCTAACCAAAGCCTTTATCCACTGTGCCATGACAATTAAAAGGAGATAACTGATAACTGACATCCATTAAACGTAGCACGTAGAACTAGAACAGTCTACCCCAGTGAGCGAAATAAATTGTTCAGTTCGACATTCCAACCACCTGAAGAAGGCCGGGGCGTACTACGGCGATAATAGCCCGAATAATGTAAATAGTGTACATAATACCTCATCTCAGAAATATAGACAGATACTGAAGGGTCGAAACGTTGTAATAAATATGGCGAAAAAGATGAGGACAATAGTCCGAATAATGTAAATAATGTACATAATACCTCATCTCAGAAATATAGATAGATACTGAAGGGCTGAAACTTTGTAATAAATATGGCAACAAAAATGAGGACAATAGACCGAATAATGTAAATAGTGTACACAATACCTCATCTCAGAAATATAGATAGATACTGAAGGGCTGAAACTTTGTAATAAATATGGCGAAAAAAATGAGGACAATAGTCCGACTAATGTAAATATTGTACACAATACCTCATCTCAGAAATATAGACAGATTCTGAAATACCTACATATATATGTGATATTTTAGTCATTTCTGATCTTGGACTCCATCCATGACGTCTCTGCGCGAATGTAGATCTAAGAATGCTTGTTAAACACAAAATAAGTTGTATTTTTTTGTTAAATAGGAATTGTTGTAGCATACATAAAGACGATAATGCTTATGCCCCCATTCCCATAAATACTGTATTGAATACTGTATGTGTTGGTTTGCGGTCTGCAGTGATTCCTTGGAGTATTCACTTGACTCATTTCTAGCAGTTGGGTACTTCTACGCTGGCGAATCTTATATGTGTTGCTCTTGTCCTAAGTATTATCACTCATTTCCAACTTTCTTGTGATTATTCTATTCCGTAACCTCACCCAGGTTACAACAGGAATCATCCCAAGCCAAGGAGTAATGCCACTAAAACAAACAGGATTAGACGGCGTGGAAGAATTAGGAATTATTATATATTAATTATGTGCAGAAAGAGAAGATGGACAGTAGATAGAGATTGAAATTTCATTTACGTTTTTTCAGACTAAAGTTAGCTGGAAAGCATGGAACCAAAAAGGAGTTCCCCAATCGAAAAGTTGGAGAGAAGAAGCTGTTAGCAAAGAACTACATTTAGCCAACTCACCCTTAAAATGATGAGGTCTCGACGCCAGTCTATTGTGCTGCGCTTAAATTCAATAATTCTAGGTACCATAGCGAAGAGCTCATTCGAACAATTGCCATGAAGGTGTTTATAGAAAAGACACAATAAGGTAACCTTACATTGGTGAGGAAAGTGACTGGAAAAAGGCGACAGATCAGGACGAATAATATTTTTCACCAACGTGGTGTAGCTTCCATCTTTCTTTTCTAGAAATATTTTCATGCCAACTGTTTTGATGGGCTTTGTTATCTGTTGCCTCGATTGAATTAATTTAATTCCTTCTTTGGATCTTCTCAAGGAGCTCTAGTTTATTATTTCCGTTTCTTAGCATCTTGCAATGTTGGAACTAGCTTCCCATAGTGCAATCTTTCCTATGTCCAATGTCTTCATCTTCTATAAAGTAAATAAGATGTAAAGCCAATTACGCGAGTATGTTGAGTTAAGGGTGTTCCAATAAATTAAACCAATTTTAAATGTGAATTAAGTTTAAGCGTCTAATGATTTTTTTTTCTTTTTCTTTCAGATTTGGCGGATATTTGGGCGATACTATTTTTGACACAAAATTACTATGACTTAAATAGCATGATCCAATAGAGAGATAAATAAATTTTCACCAATAAAACTGATTTATTTACTGATGACTTTGATCCGTCTTAATGATACAGCCTTTATAAACATATATCTAAATAGACTGTAATAGGAGCATATACACATATATACTTAAAAAGACAAATCTATCTTTATTTTGCTTTCTTATTGATCCTTCTAATCTGTTAGTGTATAAGAATGTCGATATCGTCAGACACGAACTGCCAATTCAAGCAAAACATTATTTCAGCACATAAGATAGATTCTTGGTGAAGAAAAACATTTATATTTTCTTTTTGTCCTATTTACTGTGAAACTTTTAAAATGGAATTGATCTTAAGTAGCAGCAATACGTACTAAGAACTAATGTTTCAAATCGTTCAAGAAAAACTATGTAGGCATTAAAATATTGCCATGTAAGTGGATTCTTCTTTTGTTATCGGTTAAGTAGATTGGCTTAAAGACGTCACTTGGTAGAGGCAGGTTACTCTCTGCTGACAGTGAGTGGCTTCCGACCCGGGGCGATCTCAGCCCCATGATATGCG
Organism: Acanthosepion pharaonis; assembly: GCA_903632075.3. NCBI lineage: Eukaryota > Metazoa > Mollusca > Cephalopoda > Sepiida > Sepiidae > Acanthosepion > Acanthosepion pharaonis. Next base: position 1,509,568 of record CAHIKZ030005518.1, on the reverse strand, counting down.
TTATATATTTCTGTTCGTTTTATTGTTGATGTATATATTTGTTTTCCTACATTTATCGAATCATCAAATAGTTCTTCTCATCGGGAGATTGAAGGTTTGAGGGGCGTGGAACCACCTTTTAATTGCTGTTGATCACCATGACGAGCGTTGTAGCACCTGCTAGAGCCCTAGCTATGGGCAAATACTTAACCCCTAAGCAAAATCAATATCCTATGAAAGTTCAAAATACATTCTTGTAGTAAACATTGCAGAAATATATTTTATATAAAAATTATCAACAATACCTATTTGTTGTAGAATTACTAACAATACTGATTTACAGGAAAATCACCAGCAATATATTTTCTCCATAGGCGGAGGAATACAACTGCGCTCAAAATATATTTAGTTCAAATCATAAAATTGTGTTTAAATATTTTGATTTCGGCATTAAATTACCCATAGAGGTGTTGATATCCCATTAAACAAAATTCACCCAATTTTCTAATGGGGGTCTCAATTAGCGTAAAATAAAAAAATGACAGTTTCTCGCTGAAATTCTACGTAAGCCGTTAACATTAAATGTGGACAAGAATCCTCATCTTTTTTGCCATTATCACACGGGGCTGGGTGTACTTTAAAGTGTCAGTTTGAAGTTTCATAAAGGTTACCCGACGAAGGTCTGTGAAATGACGGTCGAAGCATTGTGATAATAACAACAATGATGGGGGCAATAACCCGCATTTAAATAAAATAATGAAATGGGAGTGCAAAAAAACTAATTTTAAGTTAATTGATATGAAGCAGTATCAGAAAACATGTTAAATGGGATTTATATGCAGACGCTGTAACGGTAATCTGAATGGAAAATAAACTTGCGAGCCGTGTTCAAGTTCTGACCATGTTTGTGAATTACAGGAATTTATCTCTTCGCCCGCGCACCGAAATATCAACAATTTATTTTAATGGCATTTTTCTTACCGGACTTAACGAATCATGGCTTTCTACAGATTCTTTTTTCTTGTGAAAATATATTAGATTGGTTCCTTGTTGCATTCTTCATCTGTCACTTTAAAAAATAGCTTCTCCTACATTGGCTTCCACCGAAGCAAGGTAGTACAGTCTACTCTTTAACCCATACATATTTACTCCTATTCTGCTTAAAAGGGTCCACGAAAATATCACGTTTAATCTTCGGTTCTGATAAAATCGAGGAAGTTTAGCAACGACGAGCCTAGTCAGTAACTAGATGGGTGACTATTTGGCTGTGCGGGTGGTGTAATGGAGAAAGGTTCTGGGTTGGAAATTGAAGAACCTAGTCTCAACTCCAATCAGATTCGTTATATTTCATGACTCCCAAATACCTTCAGGAATTTTCTTAAACCACATCTTCCCACCCCAGCTATGGGTTAATTAGTAGGATATGTATCAGTATATAATTATTATCTCCAAAACTTTCTCACAATTTAAATATATTTTCTGGCTTTAAATACCTCACAAAAGGTTTTGTTAGCCGTAAAATATCTATCTAATTTTAATATACCGATGAACACGAAATCTGAATTCGATTACATGTGAGTCTAAATTATTCTTAACTTCACAGTAAATACATTATTCCCATCTATTTTTCAAAGGATTCATCATTTTATTAGATATATTATGCTGAGTTGTGTTATATACAATTTCAACCTTAAACATTGACTTTATCACAAATGCATGTCATTTACATCTAGCTCTCAAATGTTATGGAAATGGTCTTCAGTGTTTGAGCAGCATCGTAGAACACGGACGCCGTTCCTATATATAAATGTAGTATATAGCCTCCAGGATCAATATAGATTTTTAATGGTATTTCATTCAATTTATGCCCGTTCTACGATGGATAAGTAGATGCGTTGCTAGCCTTTCGCTAATCGATCACTGTCTTCATTTCTTTCATATTCCGTTGATAAGAAGAAAATTCCACTCAGACAGCTTCTTCTTCAGAACTGTTGCATTACAAGACATGCTCCGGAGATGATGAATCATCTTAAATATTAGTATACCTACGGACCGTCCATGAGTAGAATATTGCTGCCACATAGGGTGCAGTGCTTGTTCTGTTTACTTTGAATATATTGATAAATCCAAAGGTTAATCATCAATATCATTGGTTCTGATCTGGCGAATCGGCTTCGGTCACTTTTCCACTGTCGTAAGTTTGCCTCCTTTCGCCTTTGCTTTCATATTATTATTAGAATGATTTCTTCGATTGGAAGCTACATTTTTTTAAAAATATAAGCGCAGTACTAGTTTGGCGAAGCCACCTCTGCAATTTACAGTTGAGTTGGCTAGTTGCAACCGTAATTTCTATGCTAACATTTTTTTGCACTTTTCGCTTGTGGAACTCCCTTTCGGCTCAATGCTTTCCAGACAACTTTAATCTGAAAAAATGCAATGTCAATCGCTATCTTCTGTCCTCCTGGTTACACTTCTCTGTTCTTGTTCTTTAGCAATGTTCCTGTTTCGAACTCTTCCACATCCAGTAACCCCTTGTGTCTCAGTAGCCTTAATGCCTAGATTGGGGTGAACTCCGTAAAAAAGTATTATTTTAACCTATTCAAGTCTAATGATATGATTCCCTAGCTTCCTCCGAGTGTTCAATTACTACAATCTCACTTAGTTACCTTTTATCTTTAGTGGATATTAGACCGTGTATATATTGAATATATGGGTTAATTAGTAGGATATGTATCAGTAAATAATTATTTTCTCCAAAAATTTCTGACAATCTAAATATAATTTCTGGCTTTAAATAGCTTACAAAAGGTCGGTAAGCCCTAAAAAACATAGCAATCTAATTTTCTGTTGCCCCCCCCAGTCACTCTCAATGTCGAATTCTCTTCTTGTCTGTCTGTCTGTCTGTGTGTCTGTCTGTCTCTCTCTCTCTCTCTCTCTCTCTCTCTCTCTCTCTCTCTCTCTCTCTCTCTGCCTATTTCGGTTTTATTCTTTATGTACACCACACCTTCTATTGCCTTTCCAGTCCCAGTGTTGAAATCTATTTCTGTCTGTCTTTCTCTGTCACTCTGTGTGTGCGTGTGTGTGTGTTTATTCTATATTTACACAACCTTTTCTTTTGGGTCTCCAGTCTCTCTTTGTGTCAAAATGTCTTTTTGCTGCTCAGTCTCTGTCTCTTTCTCTTTTATATTTTCTATGTGCACCTCTCTTTCTGTTGCCTCTCCCGTCTCTCTCACTGTCGAATACTCTTTTAGTCTCTCTCTCTCTCTTATTCTCTATTTCCTGTCCTTTGTAGCTATCATGATGCTTTGTCTTTTCACTATCCCTACGCCTCCATGTCAAGTGTTCGCACGAACTCTTAGTCAGCGAACCTAAACTTTATGAATTTAAGGTCAATACTAGACTGGTATCGAGGTGTCACCAGTACAGCCATGTTGGCTAGATGTAACTGTAGTTTCTATGCTAAAAGTCTAGTTTCCCGCACTTCTCCATTGTGGAACTTTGTTCCAGTTCCATTCTTTCTGCTGTCCTCCTGATTCCTCTTCTTTTATTCTTTCTCATTAGTAAAATGTCGGTTTTCTAATTCGTCGACACCCAGTAACCTAGTGGCTTTACTGCCTTGCTTGGGTTGAAATCAATTTTTTAAGAAGTCCTTGGTGAGCCGTCTATTTACCGAAGCCAATTACCGTGGAATAGTCGGTGCTTTTCTCGATGTCCCTTCCCTTCATTATGTCTTGGGAGTTTCAAATTCTCAAAGCCTTTTGCCTTCATTATGTGTCCCATAATTCCCAGTTGTATCTCTTTTAAATGCTAGCGTAGTTTTTGCTTCCATTATTCAGAACACTTCTTCATTTCTCACATGTTCAGTCTATGGCATTCTCAGTGTATTTCTGTAGAACCACGTTTATGTTGCCTCAGGCCTTCTCTTCATCTGAAAGGATATTGTCTTATAAAACGTGGGAAATTATATAACAGATCAGAATTCTGTTATTTTGATTCGAACGAATTTTTTTCTGGTTTTTAAAGTTTTGCTTTTTGGGAGAAACTTTCACTATTTCAACGCATCTTCGGATTACGGTGTCACGATTTCCGTTGTCTCTAAAAACACTTCCTGGATATTTATGTTTTCATACTTGTTTTATTTCGGTATGTCAAATTCATTCTTTGGCTATCGGGCTGTTTCTCTTGCTAATTAAAAAAGGCAGTGCTAAAAATATCTTCAAATTCCTTGATGTAAGTTATCATAATAGATTTTAGATTAGATAATGGCTTTTCATTTTATTCCATTTTGATGTATCGTGTTTCTTCCGTACGTGGGAGGTTATAGCCCATCACGAACATCGTATCCCTTTCTATAAGTAATGATTGTCCCAGTACAATCCTTGTTGGTAGTTTTGCTATCTCCTTTGCATTCCATATGTCTTGCGAGTGTCAAAATCACTACGGACCCTTTTATTCTTAGGTTTCTTTCTTTAAGGCAATTCACCTCAATCAAAACATGACTGCCACGAGCACGCAAGAGGTTACAGAGGATTGAGAACAAGAGTAAAAAGAGGTGGAAGAGGGAAAGATACAGAGAAGAACGAGGAAAAAGCTCAGAGTGTCAGATGTCGATTGACATTACATTGAATATTTGAAGATTATACTCATCGGGGAACCAATTAAGGGGAAAGGAGTTCCCCAGACGGGAAGTGCGGGAGAAGAAACTGTTTGAGTAGAAGTGACGGTTACATTTAACCGTTTTGACAGTGAAAGTGTGGGTCCGAGATGCCAGACGATTAAATTCATGTAATCCTGGAACCAGCGAAAGTAGCTCGTCGGAACTGTTGCCTTGAAAATACTTGTAGAAGAGACAGAGGGAAACCACAACATGTCTTTGGGATTGCGAATGTAGACTAGATGCCAGATCAGGACCTATCATCTTGCATATTCATCTCTGGATTTTGTCGAGGACCTCGAGACGTACAGCGGGAGCAACTGACCATATATGACAGCAATCCTCAGAACTGTTAACTCTCTCTTTTTGATTCTAACTCCTAGTATCTTTTTGTTTCTGTCGAACAATCACGTGGTCAAGATAAACACTCAGTTGTGGAGCAAGCTGAGTGAATACCCATTCAACATTGAGAAAGAGATCTATTTATGGTGCAATGGAGCATCTCATTATGCTAAAGTGGGATAGTCCATTGCTTGGGCTGTGATTGGCTGCTGGTACCTGAGTGGAAGTATTTCTATATAAATACTAGCATGATTTCTCAGTTAGTTTGCAGGGTTTGTATTAAGTTACAACCTGCTTTATTTTTGTCTGCCAGCTGGACGCTAGCTGGGACTCTTACGCCGGTAAGTGCTGTTTATTATTGTTATTCTACAGTTTCCATTTGCCTTCAAATTTCCCCATTACTAGCATGCTCCGTGCATGATATTCTCATCATCCTTCTGTAGAACCACATCTGTATTACTTCAATTGTGCTATTCATCTGCAAAGAAATTATCCAGCAGTTCCACGTCGTTTTTCTCTGTTTCCTCTATTAATGCTCTGGGTTTTTAACTAAAAGAACCGTCTAAATTACACAGATTGACTAATAATTATAATAAAAATAATATTTTTATTGCTTCCCTCCGCACTTTACAACCCATGACCATTCGCTGCTAGTTATTAAAATTAGTGACAGCCTCTCTTAAAAATGCTGAAATGTCCTCAACAGATCGTTCGGTCATGAAACAGGATTTAACCCCTCACTATAAACAACTATCTAAGATGGTCTCCTCTATCTACTACTGCGTCGCACATTCTTTATTCAGCTCCATTTTCTATCTTGCTTTCTATATCCATGACTCGCTTTCTTTGCTTCTCCAATCCTTTTCTGTGTCGCACTCCCTTTTCCTCTCTCTAATCCCCTCTGTTTCTCTTTGCTTCTCCAGTCCCTCTCTCTATTCTTATTTTGTCTAACTACCACCCTCCCTTTCTCTCTGATTTACTCTCTATGCCCATCCCTCTCTTTCTGTTTCCCTCACCAATCCCTCTTTGCATATCTTTGTCTCCATCCGTCTTTCTCTCGCTTCCTGTTTTACTCTCTCTCTGTGTCCCTTCCTCTTTCGATTTCTCTTAGATTCCTCTCTCTACGTGCCCCTCTCTCTGTTTCTTTTTCCATGTCCATCTCTCTTTCTTTTCTCTATGACCATCTTTCTATTTCTCTATCCAGTTAATCTCGGTATCGTATAGTATTTGACACACACGATATCACTTTCTTTCGCTCTGTTTGACTGTCTGCCTCTCTGTGTATCACTCTTTTGTGGTATCTATCCTTCCTCTCTAGCTTTCTATATTACACACACTCTCTCTCTCTCTCTCTCTCTCTCTCTCTCTCTGTCTTATTCCCAAATAAGTCTTTGCGATGTACTCTCGATACACCTCTTCTCTCTTTCTGTTTTACTCTCTATTTCCACCAGTCTTTCTCTTTATTTATCTAATCACTCTCTTTGTCGCACTTGCATTTTACTCTCTCTACGCCCGTCTGTCTCTTCTGCTTGTCACTCTAATATATTTGTGCATATCGCATTCTCCTAGAGTCTCTCTCACTTTCCGTTTAATTATATATGTCCAACACTCTTTCTGTTGTGTCTCCAATCACAAGCTGCGTCGCATACAATTTTAGTCTCTTTCCGTCCCTCTCATTCATTAAGTTTCATCACTCTCTCCTCTTTCAATAAATCTCTCTCTCTCTCTCTCTCTATATATATATATATATATATATATATATATATATATATATACTGTAACATTAAGGTTACTACTAGAAAATTGCAAATTTTGTTTCGACATTCAAAACAGGTCTCAACAGGTAGTTATCAAAGATAGTAATAACATTAACATCATTGTTTTCATTGTAGAAGAAACCTGCATGTTCTAATGTAACAATACATAATAAAGATTTGTTGTCCTACTCTTGTATTGAGAGCTATTTTAAATTGATGACATGAATGCTTGAATTTTATACTTTCCGTTCTTTTACTTTTTATAATATATATATATATATATATATATATATATATATATATATATATATATATATGACATTTGAGAGATTTCTGAGAAATCAAAAATAAATTCTGGTACTTTTATCTTGTCTGATTTTCATTGATTAATCAATCTTCACGTACAGTTGATTGGTTAAATAAATTTAGCATAATTTACGTCGTTCCGAATTCGTGTTAATTTCTTGGAGCTTAGAAAGGACGTGTCTTCTTTCCTGAATGTCCTGATATGTGTGTATATATATATATATATATATATATATATATATATATATATATATATATTGACCCTATTTAAATTGATGATATGAACGTTTGAATTTTATTCAATTCCTTCCTTTACATTTGTATATATATATATATATATATATATATATATACATACGCAGAAAAAAAATAATGGATTTTAAAATTAAATACATATAAACTAGGGTTAAATAAAGACTTGGGTATTTTAAATCTTTATAAATATTTCAATAGTTAAACATTTTTTTAGATACAGTTAAATTTTTTTTTATTTTTTAAACAACAGCTAAAATATTATTACAGTTAGATTTACGTTAGGAATATTCGAACACAGTGGCGTTCCATATCACGTGACGTCCATGCATCGTGATGGACGCTACTTGTAAACAAACAGTTATTTCTGAAGAAAGATTGAGGCCAATCTGAAATATCGAATATATATATATATATATATATATATATATATATAAAAATTTTCATAAAAAACATTATTTTTTTTTTTAATTTGCAACTTTTTCTATATATACATATTAAGAAAAGTATACGTGATTTTTTATAATATATATATATATATATATATATATATATATATATATATATATATATATATATATATATATATATATATATGACAAGCGTATTCCGATATTATTATATTTGTATACAACCTATGTACCGAAGTATTAATGTTAATTTGTGATTGTATTTCAAAGAGATTACAGATTGTTTAGAATTATCTTCTTTCGTCGTTGAAAGAAAATATTAAGATAAAACTGGAATAAAAAACGGGAAAGATTTATTTTCTTGTTTAAGAGCACTGAGTATATTTAAAGCAAACTTAGTGAACCATATTTAAAGTCTAAAATAAAACAACTCGTTAGATATGATGGAAAACTTAAAATAAGCGTATAAAGTCAAAATATAATCGCTGGTAATATTTTGAATGTGCTGTTGGCAACATGGAGTCCGTTTCGTTTTATTGTGATTCTATTTCTGAGATATTTCCTCAACATCAAAAGGTACACGCTCTAAGAATTGGTTAGTTAATTTAATTCGTAGTGCTTTATTCTCTAGGATAAATTATATAATAATTATCTCAGTTTATGTGCATATTTGTTACGATGACGAAACAAAAGTAACTCATTGTAAGATCTTTCTACACAAAATACCGTTTTGTTACATTACACCTTCTTTGAGTCGTAAAAGACCCGGACTTTCCATCAATATCATTTTTTTTTTTTTGTTAATTGCTCCTTATTCCTTCTTAGTATTGGGTTTCTGGTTGGTTCTAAAGTTTTTTCCTGTCTTTCAATTCCAATAACCCGTTTGCATTTTAAAGTCATTAATCGCCTTGCCTAGGATGGATTGAGTAAAATATGTGTTCTTGCGAAGATAGTGCAATGGTTTTCTGTAAGTTCCACGGTTTGGGAAAGTGTTTTCTTTCTCTTAGGTTTCTGTCCAAGGGTATAAATCTAGTCTATCCTGCTATTCATCTCATACCTTGAGGGCGGAATATAGATACATATCTTTCACAAGGTTACTTGTTCAAAACTGAACGCAACGGCAATGGCGAGAATTTGAACTCGATTGGTCGAAGGACGTTAATGTTAAAGCACTTTCCGAAGTTTTCTGTAATAAATGAATTCCAAATCAAATTTCAATTTGTATTCGTTTTTCCACTCATCGTAATAATAATAATAATAATAATAATAATCTGATTCTTAGGATTATCTGTTACAAAGGCCAAAAGTTAACTATATCAAGATAAACAAAATGAGAACAAGACAAGGTCACCCTTGAGATAATAGATATATTTTATAAAAAATAATGATTCTTTCATGATTTATTTCAAAACATTTTTTCGAAACCAATCATATTCTTATATGACATAATGGTAAAAAATGGCAATTAGAAAAAATCTTAGTTCAAGTCAAAAAATGAAAGCGAAATGTTTTGTCATAGTTTTGCTTTCATTGCTTGTCTGGATAAAGTCAGATGAGCAAACTCGTCGGCAAGAACAAAGATTTTTTTTCTAGTTGTCATTTTTATACCAATTTGTTTATCTTCAGAATTATTCTGGGAAATTTGACTATATGACATCTATATATAAATGTATATATTCATTTGTTTTCTTTCCTTGATCCAACAAAAAGTCCCCACAATTTAATGCAAAAATCCATTTTTTTATTAAATTGCAATCATGGCAGTTCAAATATCATTTAACACGCTGTACAGTTATTTTTATTAGTTTCAGTCATGCAGAATGCCTGTAATTTTACAGCAAATTTGTTTTTTAACTAATAAATTACAGTTTAGTGAAAGATCAACAAAACTGCTAGTAACACCAAACTTGAACTGAAGGTAAGGATTATGGCAGCATTCACCAACTTACAGAAACCGTCCAGAAATGATGTATGTGATTCCGAAGTCGTCTGGAGGCCGTGGTTGAAGCGAATGGCGATTTTATTGAATGAGTTTACTGTTTACTATTTCAAGATATTTTTTGTGTAATGTCGGTAAATGTATCGCTTAAAACGATATATTAGTGTTATTTTCATTTTTGTGTCTTTTAGACGGCAATTTATCCATCGCACCTAATTTCAATTCGACATCGCTAACTTCTACCCGTCGATCACAGAAGACCTATTAATGTCTGCTATAACCCTGGTCAAGAATTATTGCATCATCACCGACCCGGAAATCAATATCATTATGCAAGCCCAGAAACTTGTTCTATATCAAGATGCTTCTATCTGGACCAAAAAACACAAACCAAAATTCTCTATATCGATGGGAGCGTTCGATTCCGCAGATGCTTGTGAATTGGTTGGAATTCTTCTACTGTGGAGACCTAGGTATACTTTCGATAGTAAGTACACTAGTCTGTAATTTGACGACAGAGTTATCCTCCTACGTAACACCGATCAGAACGATTTAGGAAAGAACTTATCAGATTCTTCAAAGAAATACAGACTGAATATCACCACTAAGACCAACGCCACGTTGATCAATATTCTGGACATTACTCTCGACATATCCGGAGGAGTAAACATACCTTATAATAAAAAGCTTTAGAACCAAAATACATAAGCAAAAAATCCAACCAAATATCTAGAATTTTAAATAACTTGCACAAATACCTACAACACAGCCTCTGAACCAACTCTATGAAAAATAATATTTTTGACAAATATAAAACTAGATGTGTAGATGCGTGCAATAAAAGTAAACACAAAGTTAAGCTAGAACATTAGTAAGAATGCCAATAATAGATGTAAGAATAAAAAATGTCAACATAATTTGGTTAAACACACCTTTTAACAGTAATGACAAAACCAACACCGTAAGGCTTTTCTAAATTTAATCTACAAACATTTCAACCGTAACCCTTTACTCAACAAAATATTCAATAAGAACAATATTAAAATTAGCTACAGATGCACCAGAAACCTTGAGAAACATATTACGAAGCATAAGAATGTAAAATTAAACAAATACTTTAAAAAAATCATTGACAATATTAACACAGAAAAAAATGTTCAATTGTCGAAAAAACATTACCTGTCCAAAAAATCATAAATGTATGTATAAAGGCGTCATCTATAAGGTTAGCATAATGACGAGACAAACTTTTATTTCGCTTTCACAGGCAATCACTGGAAAACCCAACATTGATACCATGATATATATATATATATATATATATATATATATATATATATATATATATATATGTAAAATATGCAATATAAAATGCCACGGCACTCTCAAACTTTTAATGGGATATTAAAACAGATGATTATACACCAGTAGTAAACTGGAATTTCATCACCAAAACTAAACCCTTTTCCGGCTGCGGTGATCGATGCAACCTGTGTCTAAAAAGAAAAATACATTTATCATCAAAAATATTAATGAACGAAATCTAACTAAACGAAACGAAAACATGTTAGCTTGCAATCACAGAAAAAAAGTCTCAATGAGTATTTTAATTCTTGATAGATAAATTATCCAAATGTCACATGTATTTACATATTTAAGGTTACATATAGATTAGCCGCCTTTAGTCATTTTAACGTCTCTTAATACTTAACTAGATACCAGGTGTTTCCCTTTTAAACTTTAAGCTTGCATCTTACTTTTCTTTTACACCCTAATAATATATTAAGTTTATATTAACTTTGACCTCTGAATCTGTTTTTTTTAATTTAGCTTTCCTCCCATGAGACGCAGTATTTGTTTTAAAAAAACAAAAATAAAAATTCATGCCTGATGAAAGCATGAAATTTAAGTTGCACTACGAAAAACAATATGTATATTTATATATATATATATATATATATATATATATATATATATATATATATATATATATAATTATAAATCAATTGATTTAAAATATGTTTTTTTCGCTAGAGTTCTAACCAGGTTTCAAAAATGGAAGCTAAAAGCTCCGAATTTAATTTGGTAATTAAATTAAAGACGTTAGTTCCATTTCATCCTCAAGCGAATTTTTCTTACTGTTCTTTCTTTTTATATATAAATACACACACACACACACATATGTGTGTGTGTGTGTGTGTGTGTGTGTGTGTGTTCTGTGAATATTGCAACAAATATATAAATGGATATTAAAGTAAACTAATATTTTTTGTAAATATGATTATTCATATTTACTTTTATACATATATTTAAATACATACATATATATATATATATATATATATATATATATATAATAACGAGCAAAATAATTCATCCCAAATAAGTAAACGAATTCCATTAAAATAACCGCCAAAATGTACTACCCACAATGCACCACTGACCCGTATATAAAAATAGCCGAGAAACATAACAGCACTCGTGTCTAGTATGAAACAGACTGTCGTCCCTAAGTGCTGACTTCAATGTTCACATATATATGCCTAAAATTGATTGACATGGGCAAAGTGTGGCATGGCATTGATTATTAATTTTATATTATTTTATTCTAATTATCCATTGGTGTGTATTTTTATTTTTAATTCAACTTTGCTTATCTATGAAATTTAAATCGATGTGCATGTTTTTTTTTTCCTGAGAGTGCAATTTAACTTGACTTGATGAGTTTATGTCTAATGATATGTATGCCTTTGTTTCATATATATATATATGTGTGCATGTGTGTGAGTATATATATATATATATATATATATATATATATATATATATATAGAGAGAGAGAGAGAGAGAGAGTTGCAAATTAAAAAATAATAATGCTTTTATGAAAGTATTTATTTTTTTATATATATTTGATGTTTGAGATCGACCTCGATCTTTCTACAGAAATAACTGTTTTTAGAGGATTGTTTACAAGTAGCGTCTGTCGCGAGATGCGGACGTCACGTGATATGGAACGCCACTGTGTTTGAATATTCTTAACGTAAATCTAACTGTAATAACATTTTAGATGTTGTTTATATATATATATATATAAAAAATGTTTAACTATTTAAATATTTATAAAGATTTAAAATACCCAATCTTTATTTAACCCTAGTTTATATGTATTAAATTTTAAAGTCCAGTATTTTTCTTTTTTTCTGCGTGTGTATGTGGAACTGAAATAAGAATTTATCAATAAACATTTACAGTTTTCTAATGAGTGTCCTGATTGATTAAAGTGTTCAGCTATGAGGAAATAAGGATTGTTTTGACGTATGGTTTGTTTATCATTGTTGAAGCGAAATCTAAAATTATTTCCAGATTCACCAATATATCCACTATTAGGACATATGGTAGAGAATAAATAGTTAGATTTCTTTTAATTTTCAACTTTTTCTATATATACATATTAAGAAAGTATACGTGGCTTCTTCATTATGCTATATATATATATATATATATATATATATATATATATATATATATATATGTATGTATGTATGTATGTACGTATAAAAATAAAAGGCCTTTTCATCATAGCTATGACCAGATATATTTAAAATTATTAAAATTATTGAATGGTCAGATAAAAAATTGCGTAGTGCTTGAAACTCCGAGTCGTTCTAGCGTAGAAAAAATGTGTTTCTTTATTAATATAGACTTTATAGTTCAGTTATATTGCACTCAAAGTGCGAAATATATATATATATATATATATATATATATATATATATATATATATATATAGTTTATGAAAAAATAGGTAATCCGTATGGGTAACCTAAGTAGGATAAATCCAGAGAGCTCAATGTAAATCCAGAGCTAATAATTTAAATAAAAACAGGCCACTTTAAGGTTCCATGTCATAAATCATTTCACCACAGCCCTTTTAAGGGACTGTGGATCATCAGACTTTAATTCCAAACAAAAAATGAAAGGAGAAATTTACACATTTTTGACGGGACGTATTAAACATGTAAATTAACGAAGTGAGTAAGTGAGAGGGAGTTAGCATATATTGACACATTTAAACAGTTAACTTAACGGAAGTTATATATTAATATCGAAGGGGTAGAGAAGAAAAAACCCATAGAGAGAAAAAGAGATAAGGAAGTTAAGAGAGAAGATGTCACTAATTTTTTTTGTAAAAAAAGCTAGAAACAGACGCTGTTATTTTCCTTTACTTTAAAAGTGTTATTTTTGCGTTTCATAAAGATTATAATGTTTGATATAAATTTGAATGTCTCTAAACTGTCTACAAATGATTTAACTTGATGTTTGTTAGTGATTTAAATTTTATTAAAATTTGGGGATTTTCTATGAAATAGTCGATTAGAAAAATATTCATAGAAAGTACCTTAAAAGAATAAAATTTTATTTTAAAATATAAGTTTACTTCTAGTAATCTTTTTTTTAATCTCTTTAAAAAAATGTTATTATTGATTATTAAGTTGACATCTCTATCTGTTTGAATTTTGTTCATGAATTTAACTCGTGACTGTTTCTAGATAGGTAATCTCTTTTACTTAAATTTTAGTTAAGTTAATATGGGGTAATATTTGAAGGTAATATTAAAGATCTTGCTCTGTCATATACTGTATACACACCCATGCAAATATCACATATACACACTAATTAACTATTAACTTCGAAAATCAACCATTTCTCACCATCTTGAGCAATAGATCGGATATGTGCGTATCGTTTGAGTTCTGGAATGAGCTTGGATCCCAATAGACTTTCAAATCATGGAGCCTCCTTTATCCATCATGACAAGAGAAAGTTTATTTTGATGTAGATATATCCCATATCGCCAGATATTAATAATATAATATCATTTTAATCTAGGTATACCGATATGGCCAAATATTAATAATAATATATTATTTTAATCTAGATTTCCCCATATGGGCAAATATTAATAATATATCATTTTAATTTAGATATACCGATATGGACAAATACTAATAATATATCATTTTAATCTAGATATACCCATATGGCCAAACATCAATAATATATCATTTTAATCTAGATATACCCATAGGCCAAATATTAATATATTATTTTAATCTAGATATACCCATATGGCCGAATATAAATAATATAAATAATATATCATTTTAATCTAGATATACCTATAAGGCCAAATAATAAAAAATATATCATCTTACTCTAGATATACTCATATGGCCAAATATTAATACTATAATAGATAAATATCCAATATAGTTAGATATTTTTTGCTATAGTTTATTAAAGCCATTGATGTACTCGAATAGCGTGCGATTTTTTATTATCAGTTTTTTACTGAAAAAATAGGCGGTCGCATTATACACTGGTAATTATTTCGAAGAGGTTAAATATAATTCATTTTGGGTGACCGGTTGCACTATACACAGATAAATGTTTTCTGGAGGAATTGCAAGTAATGCATTTTCGGTGACCGTAACCTGGTACACCTACATTCTCATGTAACATATGGCTAACCTTAACAGCCTAGAGTAAACAGCTACTTTAATCAGACGAAAATAAAAGAACTAAATTTTTGCATCAGAAAAAAAAAGATGAAGACTATGTATTTGCTTTAAAATATGTCAAGAATTATGCCTTTTACGGCAATATTTGACTCCCGTAGGCCTACTAATATTGCTCAGGAGCCGGGATAAAAACAGGTTTTTCACAAAAATATTCCAGGACGACGGACAATACATGAGGTCGTCTTATACACGAGTATATACGATGTTCAAAAACCCCGTAATTTATTTAATTTGCAATTATTCGATATAAAAAGTAAAAAAAAAGATATCCAATATTACACAGGATTTATTCAGTAGTTTAGTTCAGATATTTTCGTTATTTTCTTTCCCATTTGCAGAGATCAACCGCGAAACAAAGAAATATTTCATAATCTTATCCATAATGTTATTTTTAACACATGGCTGACCATGTTTTTGATTTATGGTTTTATCGAATATTACAGAATATTGATAACTGACGAAATACAAAGAAATGTTGTTCGCAATAAACTAAATAAATGCTACTTACTGAACGAAATAAAAACGTTCAACAATCAGCAAACCACATTACTACGTAAAACATTATAAGATTTGAGGGTTTCGTTCAGATAACAAGTACACACGTATGGAAATGCACTCATAGTGTTTGGTCGGCCATTTGACGTATAGGAACTCAAGTAGTTTCATCAATCTTCTTATAAATGAGTAAATAGCCTTTAGGATTTCTTTTGAGTTTATTCAGTACTTCGACTTCTTCGAGATGTAAAAGTAAGAAAGACTGTGCTAATTTTTCGCTTTTTTATTATTTGTTTTGTAAAGAATCATACGCTAAGGGAAAAATGACGATTCTCTTAGGAGAAAAGTAAAGCGAACTGTACATCTCAGTTAAAGCAGAAGATTGAAATTATAATCAAAATTAATCACATATATATATATATATATATACTATAACCTCTCATAAACGCAATCAGATAATCACACTTATTATTTAAACTATTTGCATTCAGATTATTGTCCACATCTTTGTTGTTTTGAAATGAGGACTATACTCCGGATTTAAATAGTGTAAATTATAATATCTCATCACATACATTCAGACATTATATCAATATTTGCAATGTATATTAGCGTCTCAATGCTGTACCAATCTAAGAGATCAGGAAAAATTTTAGTGTGTTCAACGAAGATTCAAATATGTTTAGAAAGTTTTTTAATACAATCATGATTCATTAACGTTTTGTCATTCATATCAACAAAGGATAAAATAATTCTGTGTTGTTGCAAGTTTTCGAAATTATGTTCATTCTGAAGGAAACCCTTTTTTCAATACCAACAATTCGAAACCTCTACATCACGACACATTTTATTTGATATTTTTGACACATTTTTCATCTTCTTCTTCTTCTTCTGCTGCTGCTGCTACAACTACTACTATTTCTTCTTCGATGTGCCGTGTCTTTTCAGAATCTGAGAAACCAAGGCTCTCCACGGCTTCCTCTTCCGTTTATCTCTTTCTTTCTTTTAATAATTTCACCGCAAGCAACGTAATAAAGCAGCTAAGACGCAAGGTGTTACTAGTGTTAAATATGATAAAAGCAAAAATATTATTAAGGGGAGAGAACAATAAAAGAGCAGGAATTAAGAAGACAGCGCATAAAACGCATTTCAATGTTTGAAGATCAAATTTCTCTTGAAAGCAAGAAACCAGAAGAGAGTTCCACGCGCGAGAAGTGCAAGAACAGAGATAGTTAGTATAGAACTTACGGTTAGATCAAGAAGTTTCAAATATAGAATGATTAGACTTAGCTGCCAATCTAGAACTCCGCTTAGATTGTAGATAATAAAGAGGAAAGCATAGACAAAGAGTAATTACCGGGAAAATATTTATGGAAAAGGCACTGGGAAGCTGTATTGCCATGGTGGTGAAGTGACTGAAGCTCAGACGCCAGCTCAGGACCTGGTTATTGAAAAAAATGGTGAAACTCGGGCAGTTGTTCTACATACGTTCCTAACGTTTGTCATTTTACTATATCTTCTGTTCCTCCTTCCGCCACCATCCACACAAGTTTGTCTTTTAGGTGACACGCTGTCCGCTTTTGTCCCTTTTCTTCTTCGATCTCCCGAAAATATGAAATTCTGCAAGTTCTCCTGATTGAGTGTCCAATAAATTTCAGCTGTCTTTTTTTTTTCTGATTCTAAGTTCATATTTTACCATTTTCCTTAAGACCTTTT
This sequence comes from Acanthosepion pharaonis, assembly GCA_903632075.3. NCBI lineage: Eukaryota > Metazoa > Mollusca > Cephalopoda > Sepiida > Sepiidae > Acanthosepion > Acanthosepion pharaonis. The sequence goes on along the minus strand of CAHIKZ030005518.1, from coordinate 1,492,136 downwards.
CATCCGTTGGATTTCTCATTATCCTTGTACAGAACCACATATATGACGCCTCCATTATTTTCTTCCTCAGGTAAGAAACCATGAGTTGTCCTGTAATCACTAGATGTTACCATATTTCACCAGAAACGTTATGTTTAAGGTGTTCACATGAAATATAATTTTATTATATATATTTTGAATGGCAGATTAGTACGCTACCTATTTGTCCAAATGTCGTAGATTTTCTTCAAGACAGCTTTCTCATCACGACCATCACCTTCATTTACGTTGGTCGGTGGACTAACTTTTGAAGAAAACTTTTATAATTAGTACACGTTAAAATGACACAAACGCTTGATACTGAAATTAATTTAACAAGCCAATTGCTGAACAGTTAAGGATAATAGTTAAGTCCTTTCGTTATATGGATTGTGGACAAACTCTCTCTTCCAGAACAAAGCTTGTCAACATATTGAAGAGTTATTTTGTATTCAAATTCAACTAAGATAACCGGTACGTCACTCTGGTAAATGTGTTTGCATATCATTCCTAAACTCTACTCCGTCTATAAAAATGATTTTCTTTTGCTTTAATAGCTTTAACAAACTCTGACAATAAAACAAGTTTGTAAGTTAGAGGGTGAAGGTTGTATTCTACTGCCTCAGCCACTAAACAAATATAATTATAGTGTTACAGAATACGAAGGTTGTGGTCAGTGATTGGAGAGAGAGATTCGTGGGCGGGGCATTCTGACAGTGATAGATGTTGTCTAGGTTTTGAATGTAAGTCCAAAACTTCGAATTCAACAGAAGGTCTAAAGAATTCTGAAGCGACGATATGTCTCCCACATCCAGATTTGAGACCGACTAATACTACCATCAGGGGGACGCTGATCCAAAGTGCGACATGCGTTCCTGTCAGTCTTACTACTGCCTTTTAGAATCCAACCTGCCAGGATTAATAAAACGAATCCGAAAAGTAAATAAGCTTTTTCGTTCAAACACTTTTTGTTAACAGCGTGGAGATCCGGAGACGACACAGAATACCACAACAGGAACAATCATAAATATATAGATTAAAATAGATAAGTTTGGAATCTTTTCCCCTAAAATAAAAACAAATGCAGAACATAGGGCGAGGGACGGATTTATGGGGAAGGTTTTGTGAAATTAAATTTATTTCAAAAAATAAACCGGATTCAAACCAAACTCATTTCAAAACAACATTAAGATGGTCTGTATCTGATTGGTAAATAGGATTGTAGCTATTTGCATATGTTACGTTGAAGTGGAGTAAAGGATAGCGGCTCGGATTGAAGAATAGGAAAGCCGAGTTCGAATTCCAGTCAAGTCCATTACATTCACTTACGTGCTAATACCCTTGAGAAAGGTGTGAATCCTCTTTTTCTCCCACCGGCTATATGTAAATAGCAGGACAGACAGGGTTCTATAGCCTTAGATGGAAACTGGTCTACTTCAGAAAGAAATGGCAACCTACTGTAGGAAAAAAAAACCCACAAATCTGCCTCGTCAGTCATGTATCGAAAGATACATGATCACCTAAGCGTGTATCACGCATAGCACATAACTGACTGAATTAGAAAAGAAATAAAGTGCGTAGTATAGAAATAGACAAGGGGACGTTGTTAGATCCAAATATTTGGGTTACAAATTCAGAAATTAAATTAAGATGGAACTGTGTCTTAATAATTATGGATCTGGAATGATAAAGGTTACACAATGAAAAGAGTGAAGTTTTAGGAATCAGTGCCTGATGCTTTAGGTCTGCATAAAAAGCGTTGGTTCAAGACGATAGCTTGAATAATACCAAATGAATCTTGTTTCTGAAGAAAATTGTGATAGCAGCCTTGGAAGAAGCCGAACGTTTTTGACATTACATAGCTCCACATCAGAGCAACACAACAGCGACTTCAACACAACAGCGACTGATTGATGAATGTGTCACAGTATTAAAAGATTGGCCAGATTAGAACCCTGATCAATCAAATGTTGACATAACTAATGAGAATTCATCAGAAGATCACCGCGATAATGATTTGTAGGAGCACAAACAAGGGGAATGGTTATCTAATAACTCTGAAGGTGGTGACGGATTTGTATGCATCCGATCCCAGGCAAACTGAAGCAATTATTCAGGTTTCTGTAAGCCGCATCAAATATTAAACAATCTGCATTAATTTCTTGAAATGGACATTATATAATACATTTTCTTTACAGGTATAAATGGTTCTAAAACACGACATCTGACTTGGTTCATGTGAGGTGGACGAAATCTTTTGAAAGTACATTTTTGAAAGTCGCCTCGCTCATTTTACGATCCTTCAAAACCCTTTTAGAAAATATGATAATTAGATGTGAAAATTACTCCAGTTAAAGCAAATTCTCGTCTGTATGTAGCACAATAAACATATATGATGGCAATTATTAAAACGTTATAATAGTTTAAAATGTAACAAATTTGACAAAGAACTGTACATGTATATAAAGAGTGTTCCAATAACTTGGATCGATTTTGAATTCAAATGAAGCTTAAAATCAGTGCAAATTATTGGAACAATATATATATATATATATATATCAAATATGTGGTGCAGTTCAATTTATATTACAATGAATCATTCATACAAAAATTAGATTAGTAAAGTTAATGATATAAAATGGCAAAAAGCTTCTTCGCAAACAATTTTTTTAAAGTTGCGTTAAGCTACGTCTTTTTTTAATCTGCTATAACTTATACTTGTAGTTATTAAAAACAAGGATCATAACATTCATCGAGTGATTCGTAGGTTAATGCAACTTTAAAATTTTGTTTGTGAAGAAGTTTTCGCCATTTTATATCATTAACTTTACTAATCTACTTTTTGTATGAACGATTCATAATATTATATATATATATATATATATATATATATATATATATATATATATATATATATATGTGTGTGTGTGTGTGTGTGTGTGTGTGTGTGTGTGTGTATTATAGAGAGAAGGTGACTCAAGTAGAAAGTGAATTTATATTTTGCTAAATATATGTCTTATATAAATTTCTGGTATTATTTCAAATCATTTTCAATTTCTTTGGCATCACCAGGTGCCCCTTATTTGGCTGATATGGGATATCTTTTAATTCATGTGATATTGTTTAACGACCAGTTCCAGAGATTGAATTCCTGAGCATTAGATGACAGTAACACATCTGTAAGCAAGTCCTATATCCATAACATCACCGTTCCATTAGTGGTGTGTTTTGTGGAGCCTTTTGTCTTCACTCTTCCATGTCAGGAAGTTTTGATATTTGGTTATCCTGGCAGATTCGTACCAGTTAATCAATGGTTATCAGATGGTACTTCGTCGAAACGTCGTGTCTATAATAGGGTTTGGCGTGGCTGTTTCGCCGTGGCTGATTCGGTATCTAGCCCCCCACCACCACCACGAGGGTTGCATGTGGCACAAGGCCGAGTTTATCGTGGGTTTTCCGAGCCCGTAGGCTCGGCCAAAAATGTGCCCGTATAACCCGTATAAACGAGATCGGGTTGGTCATTTCTCCCCGAACGAGATTCCGCCCTTCGGCGGAATCTCGTCCGGGTTCCTTTCTGCTCAAAGGCAGAAAGTTCGACCGTCAAGTCGAGAAGCTCGGCTTGATTCGTGGCTGATTCGGCGTCAGAAAAATAATTTGACTATTCGTCACAGCCGTTTAGGCATCAAACTGTTTCTACATAACTGTCTTTGACCGAACGCACCCCCACCCACAAAAGAAGAAACGCATTAAAAATACATAGTCGTTAATATAACTTTTTATTCATTTAAGGAAATAAGGATCCCATTAAAACACTAATGAAATAATGTAAATTAAAAACTTAAATTAAAAATATCGTATTTAAAAAAAAATTAAAAACTTAGTAAAGCTATTAAATCTTAGAAATTACTTCTTCATTTCGTAATTATGAGCAACAGCCTTCAGGAATTGAATAATGATTCAATTTCCATTGTGACTTTTTTGATTCGTTCGTCAGCATCTCTTTTTTGTGTTAGCTTTTTGTGGGGTGGATATCCAGCGATCAACTTTTCGAGAAAGATAATGATTTAAAAATGGCTCTAACTACTCTTTTGCTTAAATTGGACTATTCAAGCATATAACGACGAAGTACTAATTTGACTACTAATATATATATATATATATATATATATATATATATATATATATATATAGAGAGAGAGAGAGAGAGAGAGAGAGAGAGGGAGAGAGAGAGCAAATTTGACTATAACGACGAAGTAGTAATCTGAAGGCTAATCGTTCCTCTGTCGAAAAATCCCTTTGTCTAATCGGGTTCGCCGAATCAGCCAGGCCGAGTTAGCGACGCCAAATGGGCTACACCGGGACGTCCCATTCCCTTTATCAAAACATCGTAAATCAAGCAATATGAGGACAAAAGTTCGTATAGAAGAAGATTGAAAATTACTCATCTCAGAAATGAAATAGTAAAGACTGATAGAATTACGTAATTCATTAAAATTTTACGCAATTGCACAAAAGAATTTTGCCCAAATACATATTCCTATATCTTTATTTGTAAATAAAAAACATTGCTCCTACACAACATTCATCATTTACCTACACTACCGACGCATATAATGGGCTCGAAGTTTTTATCTATGCTCACGTTCATATTTTCTTCCTTCTCTTTATTTTCATAAGCCCGAGCCTCTCAATAAATATTTTGTCATTGTAATACGCATTTGCTTTCCAATAGAGACAGACGAAAACCTTTTAAATCACAAAGCTTTTCGACGAAACAATGAAATAAAAGAAGAGATCTGTATTTAATCGATTACCATTTGTTTTTGCAGAGAAATATAATCACCAGCCTCGGAAATACTAAATAACAACTAGTCAAACCAATAAAATGCCACTAAATATTTATTTGTATCGAAAAATACATCAAATATGTCACATACCCAATGCAGAGTGAAGTGCTAGTCTTGATGTGTCCTATCATTTATGTTATCCCTATCACTGGCGAGATCATTAGACAATATTTATTTAACCAAAATAACAAATACTTACTCTCTCTGCTGCAATTACTATAGAACCAAAATTCCTCTATGAACTCCTCACTCGTGACCATATGTACAAATATTGTAATTGTGAGATGATGACAACTTTTCAAAGTGTACAATTAATTCATAATTATATTTACAACGCAAGAGCAGAAAATAATTTTTTAGCAATTGTAGTGTATACAGCCTCAAGTGTCGCAGAAATAAACTTTACTCAGGCGAAATAATGCGGGTGTGAATAAGAAACCATTCCCTTCAACAAGCACTCAGAGTATGACGCCATATTCAAACGCAATAGGAAATACGAAACTCACACCAGAAATTGTGAAAGTCGTTCTTAACCCAAGAAAGAACTGATATCTCTACACACCGAATAAAGTTACTTGCTAAACGGAGTTTAGATGTGGCACAAGGCAGCAAATATGCAGCACCCATATTGGATCCAACTCTATAGTCACTCTGTATAGTTAATGATTCTTGATAAAATCCAAAGAAGAACCAGTAATATTATCAGTCCTGACCTGGCATCTCTGATTCAGTCACCTTCCCAGCACTGTAATGTAGCTTCCCTGTAATATTTCTATAACTATTTTCCTGGTAATTGTCCTTCAGGAATTAAGTCTTTGGTACCTTGATATACGAATTTAAGCGCAGTACTAGAATTGTAGCTAGGTCTAATCATTTTACAATTAAAATTGTTAGATGTAACCGTAATGCTAACAGTTTCTTTACTCACACTTTCACTCTTGTGGAATTGATTTCCGGCCTCTTGCTTCTCAGTCAAATTTGTGTTACGTGTTGATAATTGTAAGAAAGGAAAAAAATGATTTACCACAACACAGAGCTAAATCACAAACAAATATTTAATTTACGAAAACACAACATAAAATATATACAAGATAAACATTTGTGGCCTACAAAACAGAAAACACAGAGTTACTGGCGAAGTTTTTACGAGGGAGAAGGAAAGGGAGTCAAATATCTTTATCACTTTAGGGCTAGTGAAGTAATCTAAGTGCTATATTTGGAAATCCACAAAGGTGTGTAAATAAATATTAATTTTTAGTTTGGTCAATGAAAATTAGTCAAAATTCTATTTACCAAATTTGTTCCATGAAATTCTCTTTTGGGTTTTGGTTGGTCGGCAACTTTTTATAGAGATTCTTTCGGCTGGATATAATAATCCTCGAATCAAAAGCCGGAGTTGATAACAGCAGAAATTCTTCTTCGTCAACTGACAACCCTTTTCTAAAATCCCATCTTTATAGGGGCTAACACCTAATTTGCATATTTCTAGATGTTTCTCGAATCATCTAGATTTTTTTTCGAATATACTAGAATGATCTAGAATCTTCCAAACATTCTATTTCTAATTTCTCTATTTTACAACTACTTCATGAATGAAAACTTTTTTTGTAATAACAAGTAGAACTCAGTGGAATCCCTTATTATAGAAATGCATCCTCGTAACATTTGTAAAAGTAATATCGATCTTTCTATTTTGTGTTCTTAATACCTATTCTTTTATTTTTCTTTCTCCTTCATAATGTCCTTTTTTTTTTCTTTTTCTCATATGCACTCAACTTTAGTAGAACCATGCACCTTTGTAGCTTTCCTTCCTTGCTTGGAATAAAATGATTAAATAATATAGATTCACTAAATGTAGAAAAGATGCGGCATAGAACCGAAAATATGAAACACTCCCTCGTCAGGTGTAATTGATTTAGCTAGTCAAGCTTGTTAGCTAATAATATTGTTAAAAGCCCCTACCCCCTATCCTGAAAGCAAGATTTGTTTTAAGATTCTGTAAATTTGAATGTCAAATTATGTAACTCTTCCTTTTGACAGTATGGGTAAACTCGTACGTTTATCTAGTTGAAGAATTCGATGTGAAAAGATTCTCAAGAACAGATTTAACAAATTTAGCAGCTATACCAAATAAAATCTTTTTTTTACCTCTATGACCCGATGCTGCTATGATAGTGGTAATGTTATACGTTTCCTAATAGGAAAAGATTCAGCATTTATTGATTGAACGGCTCTTGCACCATTCGGTTGAAATTTATAAAATCTTTCTGTTAAAATATTTATATTAGAAAAATAGGATTTGCATCTCCACTAACTGTTATTGCTCTTTCCATTAAGAGCTTCCTTTTTAAAAATTTGGTCGAAGTTGGAACAACAATATCTTGAATATGTCATTATTTTCTCTTCAACATAAATGTGGTATTAATTTTTCTTGTTGCTGCTGCAGAAATTTTTCCAATGATGGGTGTGAGGAACGAGAAGACTTACCTCCCGGAAAGCGAATTTGCATGACGTGTTAGGTCTTGTTGAAAGATCGCGACCAGCATTAAAAGAGAAATGGATTATTCCGAATTTCCCATATCGCGGACAGGCGTAAAAAGGTAAAAAAAAATGACTAAAAATTCAAACAAGCTTGTATTTATAAAACCGGAAGTCTCGGGCGAACGCGAAGTAAGTCTCGTATGCAAATTTTAGCTGCCCCCGACGCGGGCATAAATAACGATCTGGGAGGAAGACGGGAGAAAGCATTATTGGCGTGACGGCGTACGTACTAACGAGACTGAGAGAATAAAAGGCCACTAGCAACAGCTCGGTAGACCGGAGGACCGGACGAAAGCAAGTACTTTAATCCATTACAGTCATCGCAAACGACGGGTGATCTGAATTACCCACTGTGGGATCGTTGTGTTTTGCTACAGTTATTTGTTTGTGATTATGTTTCGTCAGTTTGAAGTTTGAAGAAAGGCTGTACCTTTCTGGGATATTAGCCATCAAATAAGACTGACCTACAATTCGAGAAAATTCAAGTGAAGAACTTATTTGTGACATCCAATAATTAGCTAATTAACAAGTATACCTGATGCTAAGAATCAATTATCGATCAGTTAGCAGATGAAATATGCTTATATCAATCAAGCAAGAAGGTGTCATTTAACAGCGCTGTCTTCAAGAATGCGGGACAGTGTCCTTCCCCGTCTCGGGTATCGACCCATCAGCCTCTTAATGCCATAAACAAACTTTGAGTCTATGATGAACAAGGAGGTTGTGGATTACCTCAGCAGAAACAAGCTCCTGGGCAACAATGTGTACTACTGATGTCCTACCTGTCACAGCACACAGAATCATAGAAACACTCGATAATAAATTAATCATGTGGTCGATCGCCTTAAATATCTCAGCTGACTTTGGTAATATGGGGGATAGGGGTTTGCTAGATAAACACTCTAACTACGCAATCTCTGGAAGAGTCCTCGTAAGCATCAAGTCCTTCCTATCGGGTACGTCCTTAAAGGCCATTATCAATTGTCCCTCTTCTGAAGCCCATGAAATCCATTCAGACGTTCAACAAGGCTCACTCTAAGGCCGTGCTCTCATTCTTTTTTAGTTAACGATCTACATAATATGGTTTGTATTACCGTTAAGGATATAACAGATTATGGGTGAAACTCCTAAATGTGTAGATAAGAAAAATAGGGCAGCCAATTTGCCCTTTGGCATAGCTTTGATACTTCAGTTAGGAAAAAGATAGATAGATAGATAGATAGATAGATAGATAGATAGATAGATAGATAGATAGATAGATAGATAAAAAAAAATACTAAGATAGATAGATAGATATAGATAGGTAGATAGATAGACAGATAGATAGATAGATAGATAGATAGTGTTATTGTCCGGTTCCTTGTACCACGTTGATAGTCCAAGGTAGAACCAATAAAGAAGAACTCGAAGGCGGATATGGAATAACACAGATATATTACAAACAGGAATATATACAAAGAAGAAAGGGTTAGTACAAATAATCAGGTTTAGTAGTAATTGTCTGAACACGGACTGCCTCTGACTCGACTGACTGACTCCTGACGGACTTCACTCCAGACTTCAGACTGAACTCTCTGCAGACTTCAGACGGAACTCCCTGCTTCCTCTTGAGGCGCAGTATTTATTACGTATGGAATAGTCCATTATGTTATTATAGGTAGGGTCCCATAACAGATAGATAGATAGATAGATAGATAGGAATAGACTGAGATAGATAGATAGGTAGATAGATAGATAGATAGATAGATATGAACAAACTAACTGATAGATAGATAGTAATAGACTGAGTTAGATAGATAGATAGATAGATAGATAGATAGATAGATAGATAGATAGATAGATAGATAGATATGAACAAACTAATTGATAGATAGTAATAGACTGAGATAGATAGATAGATAGATAGATATGAACAAACTAATTGATAGATAGTAATAGACTGAGATAGATAGATAGATAGATAGATAGATAGATAGATAGATAGAATGATTGTAGTTTTCAAATGTACGTATATTTGTTTATAGACTTCATTTTCTTCTCGCATTTGAATTCAAATGCCAGGATTCCATCGATCTCCCAATTCCTTGTCGACAGATCGCTTCAATCAAAAGAAATGTTTTCCTAATTCTTAAGAGCTATCAAATTTAGCGTCTCCGCTTTTGTAATGGTTTACGATGAGAGTATCCAGTCGGTGCTGCCATAGTTTTGATCGGTACCTAAAAGTTGACAAGAATTCCATGGAGATTTGAATGCAGAATAAAATCACAGTTTTCATTTCGTTTCCTTTTTTTTTTTTTGTTCTTCTTCAAAACTCCAGTTATATGCCGTTAACATCTGTTGGTTAAATCCATCATTACTGCTCGATTTGTTTCTCAATTTCTTGTGCAGTTGCTGCCTCATCTACTTGTAGTTCAGTTCGTTGTTGAGGATTGTGATAAATTATAATGGCCTGCATGATGGGATTTTTTTTTTCGCGGGCATGCCGATTGGGTAAGATGTCCCTGACGAGTGAATGTTTTTATTTGACAGCCGTTTTGCGGATCTTTAAATTGATTTTTATCGATCCAGACCCAGGTTGTTTTATTTATTTATTTTTATTTATTTTTTTTTATTTTTTTGAAGAATTCGCGGACATTTTCAGATACAGAATTCATGTGACGCCAAACGTAATTTCTCAGGAAGTAACTTTCAAACCGTTGATGGTTTCGTATCTAGATTCTATCTTCTCTCGAAATTTAGCCCTAGTAGTTTATTTCGGATATTGCTGACCCTGATATTTTTTCTTAGATGCTTGTGCTTTCGTTGGCTCGAAAAGAAAGTTTTTTTTTAACGAAATACTACGCTTGTAATATTGAAAACCTGGTAACTATAGAATATTAGGCCTCTTTCAAATTCCCCTTTGTTCATTTACATGTGGTCTATGAGTTATTAGAGTTTTAAGCATGAGTGCTTCCTCGTGGGACAGAAACTGCCTTTCTGCTGAAATGGTATTCCAAGGGGAAGTTGTCCTTTTTTCACTCATTTTTCCAAACTGTCCGCGAAGATCATTCTAAGCACCAAACTCCCGACCTAACAGACTAATAAAAATATCATCTCCAGAAAATGTTAAGAAAAAAGGTGTAGGTCTAAGCAGAAGCTATCTTTCTTACCTGGAGTATGTGGCTTACTGCTTACTCTTCAATGAAAAGCTATATATGATGGTGCGGTCAGAGGGGGCGTCTATAACGATCAACTCAGAGCTGTATAGCATGTCGTACTTTTTGAACTCCTTCATGATATCTTAATTTGGGTGACAGATATAGCTAATACCGAACTATGTTATGAGGACTAGAATTAATACGCTCATATTATCGGGGAAGCTGAACAACTTCCTTACTGATGAAGAAGAGACTTCAACCAACAGATGTGCGAATCTACTGAGGAACGTTAAAAAGACCACTGGCAGAGAATGCGAGCAACGAGGAACGGGTAAAGGAATTAGGGGGAACAGGATAACGTACCCTTACTATCTGAAAGAAAGTGGAAGTTTCTGGGGATATAATAAATAAAGCTGGTCTATATAATTCCACATTCAAAGTTGTTAACCCAGGAGTTTGGTTGAGAATAAGACTTGTTTTTATAGAGCATCTTAAAAGACAAAGAAACAACAAAAAAATGCAGCCTTACAGAGGACGGTAAGTGCAACACTGCGATACGTAAGCGTATTGAGATGACTAATGACGAATTTAAAAAGCTGGACAGAGTACTGCAAGACAGGAGGATACCTTCGGTAACAAAGAAAAAAAATACTGAACTGTTACGTGACATCTGTCCTTCTTTACGGCTGCGAATGTTGGATGATTTCCTCCAAGATGAAGAAGAGACCTCAGGCGACAGAGATATGGTTCTACAGAAGGATGCTAAGGATATCATGGACCGAGTGTGTGAGCAAAGATGAGATCTTAGAAAGGTTGCAAAAAAGGAGTAGACTTATACTTAATATCAGGAAGAGGCCGCTGAAGTTCCTGGGACAGATAATGAAGAAGGACGCCATGGAGAATCCGATACTCACGGGTTGAATAGAGGGAAAAGGGAATCAAGGGAAAACAACGCGTGACATACCTGACGGACTTAAATAAATGAATGGCAGAACGTAGTCTGGAGGAGGAAGCAGGGGGAAGATACTTGTTAACAGCTGCAAGGGATAGAGGGAGGTGGGGAGCCATGATCGCCTACGTCCTGAAAGGACATGGCACATAAAAGAAAAGAAAGAATGAAGATAAGAGAATATGTGAGAAATACTGATTACCCTATTTAAAGTGTTTGTGTAACTGATCAGAAAGTGTGATGCTAAATAATTTTAAATTATTTTGAGTAAATTTAGCGTTGCAGCTCAGGCCAGGCACCAGTTTCGTTTGCAAAGTGCTTGTTATTCTAGTCTGACGCTTGTGTCTTAATACAAGGGAAATTATAATTATTTGCTCGGATCGTTATCCATCACCAGAAAAAAAAGAAAGCTATGATAGGAAAATGTAGCAGTCGGCAAATTTTATTGCGTTGCAACCTTCTTGTAATTACCGGCAGTAGGTGAGAAATGCAAAGTGATGCGATATGTGGGTGTGGGAGCGAACAGTCTAAGCGGCATTTGCCTTCCTTTTCTCGCGCCAATAAGCGGTCCTCTTTTGTTTAGGCTGCTAGGGACATCTGTCTTATAGAGTACCATACTCCTTTGTCCTGTCTGCTTTAGTCTACAAAATGCATTCCTCAAACAACACAGTATTCTTAGTCGACTCCATCCGACTGATCTTCTTTGTAGGACAAAACAATTTTGCAGATGCCTCCTTAAAATGATATCAGCAGAGAACTTATATCGCTACACAACTAGTGGTAGAAAGTTGTAGAAAGTCCTGACTGATCACGTTCTGAAAGAACTTGGCTTGTAAAAGAAGCTGTTAGAAAAACAGATTTTGCCCTTCCTAAACCTCTCACAGAAGAAATTGTATTCGCCCACACTTTATGATTGTAGCGTATCGCATGAGAAAAGTTGTGCATGATTTAATATCAATGTTCAATTATTTAGGCTTAATGCATAAGTATTTCATCATCGAATTCTGAAATCATTTTCTTAAATTTTTGGAAGTTTCTTTGATAAAGATTTGATGCTCATTGTTTTAATATTTCCTTTGGAACTGAAGACTACTTTTGACTTCTGGTAGCTAGGATTTAAACAAGATTCTCAGAGAAGATAAATCAATTACCTGGTTAATCCCTTGAAATTGGATTCACTCCGAATAATTTATCTGAAAGCTTCGATTGACAAACCTACAAATTTGAGAAAAATACCTAAAACATTTTATTGACGAAAGATTATACAATTCAAGAATACCAAGTATAAAATCGAATTGAAAATAAATAAGAAAAAAAGGTCGTGAAAAGATGCTCTTATGATAACAGTCCAGTGACGCCCTGAACAACCGAAAAAGCCAGATTTAGCGACGAGGGCTCCAAAAACTAAGATCACCGCATGATAGAGCGATTTAGAATTGGGTGGTATTATTAGAAAGAGCAACCAAGAAGAAACAAAGACGACTTGCAATATCGCAGTGTGATGTGGCGGAAGATTCGAGACCCCAACAGACACAGTACGCTATCCTATCCATTAGCTAGGTCACTGTGGGAACACATGATCCAGCATCACGTACACACATAAAAGAGTAGCTTATTTTTGGTTTAGACATGTGTGCGCAGGCGGATGCATCACTTGTGGCGGTTAAAATAGATGCGAACAAGTTATTATACGTGGTGAAGATATGCCCGTACGGTAGCTGCTAAAAATGGAAGCCATTTACGAATGGAAAAGGATATAGATATACGATGAATGCTCATTGTGTGGATTGCTTGTGGTCGAATATGAGGAGCAGGATCTGAATTTAGATTGTAGACTAAATAGAAATGTTGGGAATTAAAGAACTTTTTCGACAATCAGTTAATCTTCCTTCAGCCTCAGATAATTATAGCAATTATATATTGGATTTTATTTAATGAACATTGCAAATTAATGGTAATTTTTGTCTTGTTTTTCTTCTAAATTATTTCTCTTAATTTTACACCTAGGTGGAATAATATTAAATTGTTTAATTTTCTGAGATGATGTGTTTTCAATTATTATTTACTGTAACTATCATTTTAATCTCATTTACTCTTAATTTTACGCATAGTAATAGTTTTAATTTATTTAATTTTGTTAGATAAAGCATTGTCGATTATTATTAATTGCTCCATCTTATTTATCTTAATTTTACACTCCCTGGAAAAGGATTTAAGTTGATTAATATTTTTAGATGTGTCGTTCACAGTTATTATTAATTTTGAATACTTTTTTTTTTAATTTTATATTTCTTAAAATTGCACCTTCTTAATAGATTATTACACGTAGCAATAAATATCCTAATTCCCCTAGTAGTAATAAAAATATTACACCGAATAGCATAATTCGTTCAGTGTTAATAGACTTTTACACATATCAGTAATAGTCCATTACTCCTAATAGTAATTATTCATATACAATAGTAATACAGTGTAACCCGGATAAAAGAGACCCGGATATAAGAGAAACCCGGATATAAGAGAGATTTTCTCTGGTCCCAAAGTGTTCCCATACTTACATAAAAAATAGACCAAACCCGGATATAAGAGAAACCCGGATATAAGAGACTTCTTCTCCAGTCGCGACAACTCTTTTATATCCGGGTTACACCGTAGTAGCTACTATTAGTAGTAATCGTTCATATATAATAGTTCATATATTATATCCCAATTCACCTAGCACTAATAACCTATTATACATAGTAGTAATAGTCTATTGATTCAAATAGTAATATCATATTACACTAAGTAGTAATAGTATATTACACCTATTGCTAATAACCTGTGATACCTAGTACTAATTGTGATAACGTAATCGGGAGTAATTTCACTTGTTTCCTGATTACCTCCCTTTGGAGAACTCTTTCGTTTATAGAAGACTATAATTAGTTTCTACGCTGGTATCAATTTTCCTAAGCATAATAAGCCTAGTCTTGCTCTCTTTTGTTATTATACTAATATCCTAATAGTACTAGTCTAACGCTGCCTAAAATGCTTGGATGATGTTTTGTCAATGATTATTCAGTTTTGTTTTGTATTTCTCCCAACTTCCCTTACTTCTGCATTGGGTTGTCGTAAGTTATCTGAAGTCATCAATTGAGAGATCGTTAATTATTAATAGTTTTGTGATTAGCATTTCTTTCGTCTGATTTACGCCTCGTAGTCATAATCATATACAGCTTAATTTTCAATTATTATTTTCATCCATTATTTCTTCAAAAATATTTCTGTTTACTTTGCACTCAATAATAATAATAATGTTAAATTGTTTTAATATTCACTTACAAAATTGATAATTAATTTTGTTTCAGGTCATTCTACGAGTGTTACTAATAATATGCAACGTAGTACTAATTGCGTTATAGTCGAGTTACGCGCGATTAAACCCTCACCAGTTTTTTTTTCTTTGGATGATACAGTGTAACCCGGATATAAGAGACCCTGATATAAGAGAAACCCGGATATAAGAGAGATTATCTCTGGTCCCAAATTAGAGCCTGTGTTAATGTATATAAAATAGACCAAACCTGGATATAAGAGAAACCCGGATATAAGAGACTGCTTCTCCGGTCCCGACAACTCTCTTATATCCGGGTTACACTGTAGTAGTTATCTAACCCTGAAAAACAAGAGAGAAAAAAATCTAACACAGGAAGATAGACAAGATTCCATAGTTATGTATGCAGCCTCTGCATTGATGACACAGCGAAGAGCTTACTAGATTAAAGTCAACGACCCAGATGGATGGTCCACATTGATGGAATCAACAGCTCCGTGTCTCTCACCAAGTTGAGTTTTCAATAAATCGGTTATGGCTTGACATGTAGAAGATGTGTTCAGCCAGGTCTCCTTGTCCGTGGAAACTGGCCAGTTATTCAGCCACGCAGAGACCCTAAGACCACACCCGGTCATAGGATACATGATGATGGTGATGATTAGTAAGCTTTTGTATAATATTTATATCACCTTATTAATCTTGCTTTTTACACTGATACTTATTTATGTTGCTTTTTACAATAGTCTTATTAACCAGTTCAAATAAACTACTACTAAAAGTAATAATATTATTATGGTGAAGGCGTGTACCTGTAATGTATAATGGCTCAGATTGAGAAATCGAAGATCACGTTAAGAATTCCAGGCGTGTGCATTTACTTTCACTCCCGTGTAAATAATACCCTTCGGAAAGGTATGAATCCATCTCGTCTACCTCCATCTAAGGTTAAATAGCAGCATATTACTTTAAGTGGCAAGCAATCTACAAAAAGAAAATCTTTGAATTCAAACCTGACTGGGCTAGTATTTCTTTCATATTGTTTCTTCTTATACAGCTATCTTACATGATATTTTATTTGAATTCATTGTATGTAGTATTAGTCATTTATTATGTAAGTTTAAGATTATTTCTGTTCATTTTTATCACAACACCAGTTATGCTATAGTCAGTCCTAAGAAATAAGTTTACTGGAAATACTAAGTAAAAATATTCACAATGTTTCAACCAATGAAATTCTAATAAAACAGTTTCGAGCCATATTTATACACATAACGAAAAGTGTACTAAATATTATGAAACCTAAAATTTTGATTCTATATTTAACCCCAATTTAATTAGTGAAACACGATGGCAAAAACAAGATATTAATCCAAAATCATTCTGAATGTTTTGTAAATAAAGATTTTTTTTAACATGGACGGTAAAGATTTTAGCGAACAATTTATTATACAGCTTACAGCCGAATTACGTTAAAACATCAGTTCCTGCGCGATCATCGATGTTAAGCAACGTCGAGCCTCGTTATTACTTAAAAGGGTAACCGCTTGTGAATACCAGGTTCTGTAAGGGTGGAAATGTGTATGGAGTGTTGGATAACGATTAGAAATTGTTAATCGGAGAGCCGAGTTCCAATTCACGTTGTGTTCTTTATATTCCCTTATGCACAAATAGCCTTGGGAACGGTAGGAATTTACCTCTCCCCCCTGCTATGGGATAATTACTAAGCTTTATATCACTTAAACATTATTATCTCAGAAAACTCCTTACATTCTTAAAATATTTCCTGCGTTTAAATAACCTACAAGGTCCTGATAAGCCGTAGAAAACTGTTGTGTCGAAAAAAACAACCGGCCTTCTCTACACTAATTCTTGAATATGGATTCGTCCAGCCGCTATGAGTAGAATGCCCGTTCATTGGAACGATCGTCCTAAAGTAGTTCGCAAGGCATAGCGTTTGAATCGTAGGCAATAACCCTATCCCTAACACTGCCGAACTGAACTATGATATTATCGATTACTTGTTTTATTAATCTATATCTCTCATGCGATTTAAACCTGTTCTTCACTCAGCCTTTGTCTAGCGTTTCCTTACAGTATACTAAACCAGAACTACGAGCCTTATACGGATTATATAACAAAAACGAATCACTCTGTCAATCCATCAAATGTTTCGCCATTTCAATGTAAATAAACTGAAAATTTACATTATTTTTATCGTTTAGAAAAAAATGAAATTTATATATTTCTTCAATGTGCATCATATTTTATTAAGAAAGCTCAAGTGTTTCAATTAAGAAAATCTAAAATAGTTTGTTTTCCTTTACGAGGAAGGTCAAAATCGGATAGAAATTTGCCAGCTATATCCTTCTGTAAGAAATTAATCATTGTTATTTTGAAAGAGTAAAGTTTTCCGATTCGTCAAAATCACCTCGTAACTGCAGATTATTTGAACTAGATGAAATAAATCCACGGAGAAATAGCCAAGTAATACGTTCAGTCAAATTATACATGATATGATTTTGATAAATATTGTGATTATAGGTATTATCAAATCATAAAATTTCATCAGGAAAATGTGGTATGCTTCCAATGTTTTATGAGTTATGTTCTTAGGAAGGATCACAAGAATACAACACCGAAAATTACAGCAGAGCTTAATGACCATCTTGAGAACCCAGTCTCCTCAGAAACTCTAAGAAGGAAGCTGAACAATGCCAGATTTCACGTGAAGGCTGCAATCAGAAAACCCCTCCTTTCACAAAGCAATATTGCAAAGCGTTTAGAGTGGAATCGAAACCTTCACAACTGGTGCCTAGAACAGTGGAAGAATGTTATTTTCTCAGATGAGTTATTTTTTTACCTTATTTCCGACATCTGGTCGAGTATACGTATGAAAACAGCCTAAAGAAACATTTGATCCAGACTGTCTCCTTCCAACTTTTAAACATGGAGGAGGCTATGTGGTGATCTGGGAGGGGGGGCTATATCTTGGAAATCTGCCAGTCCAATGGTTTCCCTTCATGGCAGGATCAAAAGTCAAGACAATTTTAAAATTTTATCAGATCAAATTCATCCTATGGTCCCGGAATTGTTTCCGGAGGGAAACTCAATCTTTCAGGATGATAATGCACCAATTCACACAGTTAAAATTGTCTCTGAGTGGCAAGAAGAACATTCTAGTCAAGTAGACCATATCTGGCCACCATAGTCCCCAGATCTCAATATTATTGAAAATTTATGGTTATATTAGATTTTTTTTTTTGCAACACGCTAACGCGTGTTAAAATCTTCACAATATTTTGAGTGTTGAAGTCCGCTGCTCATTTGAAACTCACCTTACTGTGTTTATATTTCCAGTGCTACAAATTCTAGTATATAAATTCCTGTGACTTCTGTTGTTCTGCCTGCCCGTCGCACCCGACATAAAATCACCGATCGAACCCTATTTTGGGAAGAAATACAAATAAATAAGTGGGTACGATGTACAGTTTTTTGTTTTTTGTTTTTTGTTTTAAAAAAAAGGGTGCGTAGCTTAGTACAATAAAAAGGGTGCGTAGCTTAGTACAATAAATTTCATTATTTGATTTGGAAATTTTTTTTTAAAAGAAATGTAAAATTTGTAAATCTCAACACAAATGTTAGCGATAACTTCAACAGTATTAAATATCGTGATGTTGTCAACATGCGTTTCTATTTGTCATAAAGTGCCACAAGCATATACCTGACAGAAATAAAAACATTGATTCATTAAAATGTTTTTACATTTTGTTAAAACCTCTTCTATCTATGATAAATTTAAAATATAGATTAATTATTAGATTAATTTATTCTTTGATTATCGTTTATCTCAATTTAAGATTTGAATTAAATCTCGAAATACAACATATTATTTTTAATAAACATTATATGTCCAAAATACTTACTCTAATCTCTATTGTTGCGCTTATTACTAGATACAAATTGACATGCCGGCCTATGAGTCGTTCTTTTTTTTTTACAAAGATGTTCACCCAGTACAAGAGGCAAGAGCCATTCGAGATAGAGTATTACTGAGTAAGAGGTAAAATTTCAAGAAAGGAGTTAATACCACCAAGACTCAAGGAGTCCACCTGAACTGAAAGAGAAGAAAAGTACTTTAGAGTCAACAGGGTACCCAATCCTAAACAGGAAACAAGGGGTAAACATCTACAATTATTCAAAAGACCTGACGATAGGTAAACATATCTTGTGCTATTCAAAACATGTAAGTAATTGGTAAATAAAAGTCTAGAGTTTTAGGTAGAGAGGTTAAAAGTATACAGCTTAATTGAGACATTAGATGGAACTGCTGACCAGGAAACAAGCGATAAACCTCGACTGTTCAAAACTCCATGGATGAGTGTGAACCGGTCTACTATTAAGAAAAATAACTAGTAAGTAAAAGTTCCATGTATTAGACAATTTTAGAAGTATGGAGTTAAAACAGAGTTTAGTGAATTATTACATATGCTTTCTTACCAAAGTATATAAACATATCTTTCCAGCAAAAAAAAAGAATGAACTCGATATGGTTAGATTTGCAAAGGGTTGGTTTTCGTTGTATTTTCGGTGCAGAAGACAAACTTCTCAAAGAAAAAACATGAATTTCGTTGGCAATGTAATGTTACCTGTATTTATAGTTGGTAATAATATTATTAAGCTTTCAAAGCATTTTAGTCTTAAAGAATTATGTTCTTTTTTAATAACGGTAGCATAAGTAAAATCAAAGTTATGGCCAGTTTTGTTCCTCTGTATTACGAGAGAGTTTGAATGATTGTCCAAACGTTTAAAAAGCATCTAACATTAAAAAATAAACCTCTTCCTATCACTAACTAAATTCATAGAAATCTGTCAATCCATAACCAATCAATGGTATTTTAAATAACAATACTTTTAATACATTATTTACATTATTCGGACTATTGTCCTCATCTTTGTCGCCATATTTATTCAAGGACACATGGCACAGTGGATAAAAGGCGTTAGTTAATTCCAGTGACAGGACCCAAAGACTTCAATAATCGGTTAAGGCCGTGGAGAAATTTCAAAGGGAAATTAGCTGGAGATAACTGTTAATTGATGTCCCTTAAACATGGAACTAGAACAGTCTACACCAGTGAGCGAAATAAAGGGTTCAGTTCGACATTCCAACCACCAGGCCGGAGCGTACAACGGCGGAAACGTTGTAATAAATATGGCGACAAAGATGAGGACAATAGTCCGAATAATGTAAATGATGTATATAATACCCAATCTCAGAAAAATACGTTTTATAAACAAAAATTTGGATTACAAATAGGTTCGCCTTTGTGGGGTTTTAGCGCGTATCGTGTTGGACCTTTCTTTCCGTTTTTTGGCAAAACTATCACTATATTTCCGATACACTGATGAGGCCATATCTGCCCGAAACTACTTTACCTAACCTTGTAGATCAATAGACCAAAGTCGAATATAAGATATATTCATTTACAAAACAATTCTTTATATTCCAGAGAGACTATGTTACACCATAATGGCAAATAAGCGAATAAAAATAAACTAAAATTTCTATTCTCACCATACCAACAAAATAAAATACTGATAATCATAGAATTCGATTTTAGAGCACACAGAATGTGGAGACGGCAGTATTTATATGGAAGGGAGACATATATTGAAAATAATTTTAAGCTCCTCCCATACCTTACGTAGTCCATGCAAAACAAGTGTACTAAAATATTTCAAAATAGAGTAAAGAGTTACGACAAACACAACGAATCAAAATATATTCTTCTTCCTACCAACTCTGTAACAATTAAAATCGAAAAGAATTTATCGAAGCTTAACATTAAATTTGTTCTAAAACAATAAAATACTTAATTATTACAAAATAGAATAATATTAAGTTAAAAATTAAAGGAGGAATTAACCTCATCACCTGCTATAATTGCGACAATGAATACATAAGAGTAAAATCGATAAATTTAAATTAAAGATCATGTGAATGCAAAAGGGAATCTTTCTCAAAACGACACACACAATGCATTAGTTTGCCCATCGTAATTAAGATTTATAAATGCTACTATATATATATATATATATATATATATATATATATATATATATATATATATATTGTGACGTCGCCCCCTGGTCGCAGCGTCGACTCTGTCGTTCGATCTCGTTCGCGGTTCCAAATTAAAACGTTCTAACCCTTTGGTTAGATGATTACCAGCCTCGCCGTTCCCAACTCGCTTCCAACGCCTGGTTACTAGGGTAACTGCATGATCTCCGGTCTGCCTACCCACGTTGTGATTAGATCTTAGACAGACGGGATCAAACAGGGCTGGGGCCGTATGCCAGCTAGGGTTCAACAGGGGTGATAACACACAGTAAAAAGAAAAAACTCACGAGGCCAAAAAACAACTGATAAAAAAGGGTAACAACCTTTATATCTAAATGTTCGTTACATAAAAATTATTCCTACTTCCCGACCCGCTTTATGGACTGTGGCACCAAGCTTCTACCATACAACTTAAAGACTTCGAGTTGCCTACTCTCTAGAAATTTGCATGTCGGGGTGTGGTTTGGTTTCGACACTGGGTGCTGGTCTCTACCAGTCATTCACGGCTGATTCTTCTCGCCGTCAGTGCGCGAATTGACTTCTTCTCTTCGGCTTGAGTTGGACGAGCTTATTCACTTCGGCTTGAGTTGGATTTCAACTTCTTCTAAGCGCAACTGCAAGTAACTCCTTCTTCGTCCGCCCTGCAACTCTTCTCGTCAAGGTCCGAACTCTTCTCTCTGCCGTCCGGGGCTGAACTCTTCTCTTTATCGTCCGGGGCTGAACTTTAACTTCTCATCGACTTTCGGGCTGCAGCTCCAACTCGTCAAGGTCCGAACTCTTCTCTCTGCCGACCAGGGCTGAACTGAACTCTCTGTCGTCCGGGGCTGAACTTTAACTTCTCATCAACTTTCGGGCTGCAGCTCCAACTCTTCTTAGGCTCTCAGGCAATTTTCTTCCACTTCGACTTGGGCTGGGCGAATTTCTTCCTCCGGGTTCTCTTGCCCGCAAAGGGGCGAATAGACCGGGCCCGACACTCAAGCTCCTTCGCTGTCCGCGGTCCAGCTGCAACTGATTTCTGTCGACTGGGGTCCTGCTTTTATTGACGCCGCAACAAACTGGGGTGGGTCTGTCGGCGCCAGGGTTTTTCCTGATAATTCCAAAAGTCGCATTATTTCTGATTTCCCATTATCGCTCTTACTTTCCTCCTACTTCCTTACAGTGCCTCTGGTGGGGAGGCGCACACCCATTCCCCTGGTCTCTCGTATGTCAGGTGACCGCTTTCGACCAATGGGGTCCTGGTCGAGCGTCCTTCCTTTTTCCTCTCACATCACGTGACCGCTCTCGGCTAATGAGATTCTGGTCGGGTGTCTCTCCCTCCTTCGTGGCGTCTCCAATCGGGCGTGGTCAATCTGGGGCTTTGTTCTGGGGAAGAAACACCTTGTTTAAAAAAACAAAATTTAAATTGTCCTTTTCGTATACGTGGTATTTGTCAAAATAGCCCGCCGCTAATTAGATGTGACTTCAGGAAGAATTTTTCTCGTCCTGCCGGCGCCCTCTGTGAGCTAAAACAATTGCTTTCACCTCTTTTTTTCGCTCAGGCCTGTTAGCAAAATCTTAATTATCTGAATTGAAAATATCTTCACTCATCATCGTGGGTGGTTCTTATCTTCAACTCTAGAGCTGGTCAGGATTTGTATACTAATGGTTTTTTGTTTTCGTATACAATTCCAGCGGTCACTTATCAACTCAATGACACCCTTTTCGTTTGTCACTTATTAATATTTCTTTTTTCCATTGTTCTTAAAATCTTTATTGCTTCAGCCAACTTTAACAAACTTCCATCCTACGCGGACACGGAATTAGTTCAAGTGCCTGACCTGATAATTTTGTGCCGGTCGAACGTGTGTGTTTTCGCTTACGAACTTGTTTCGTATTATGTTTCTGTCTTTCCTCTTCTTTTCTTTTTTTTTTTTTTTATTTTATTATCTCTAAACTCTATTTCTTCAACCAAATATAACAATTTCTATTTCCCTGGATTTCGGTCAGGTACTTTGACCTGGATATCTTTTGACACCTGTTTTGCTTATGACCGGGTTTTGTATTATCTATTCCTCTTTCTCTTTTTATTATTTCTTTTTTTTTTCTTTTTTTTTCTTTCCTTCCTCTTTCTTTCGGATCGCCTAAATACAATTAGAGAATTATTCTCAAAACTCAATTATTCTACGTCTCTAAATAACTAACAACTGGTTAATAAACCGAATAAAAATTAAATCATATTTCTATGAATATCTCTCTTCAGTTTTCTAATAATGCAGGGTGCCACATATATATATGAGAAAATATATTTACATATATATATATATATATATAGATAGATAGATAGATAGATAGATAGATATATATATATATATATATATATGAGAAAACATATTTATTTGTGTGTATTGTACATACTATATATATATATATATGAAAAGTCTGTGTATATAAATATATATATATATGAAAAAACATATATATATATATATATATATATTTATATATATATGAGAAAACATTTATTTGTGTATATTGTACATATATATATATATATATATATATATGTGTGTGTGTGTGTGTGTGTGTGTGTGAATGTCTGTGTATATAAATAAATAAATAAATAAATATATATATATATATATATATATATATATATATAATTATTTATATATTATATGCTCGGTACTTATTAGAAAGCGCTGAATTACAGAGATAGAGCTAACATATATATATATATATTTCATATATATATATTTCATATATATATACATTACATGGCAAAAAATGAACGGGCCCTTAGAAAGTTGATTTTTGTATTTTACCAAGAGAAGTTAGTAATTAAATTCGTTTATTAATACAGGGTTTTAATACAGGCGTATATATGTATATTATACAAGTCAAAAATGATTTAGTATTTTGTTGGGTAAACTTTTGCTTTAATAACAGCCTTAATTCTTCGTGTAATGCTATAGACTAAACTCTTTTTTAAGTCTTTCGCCAGATTTTTCCTCCATTTCTTTAATTTGCTATAAAGCTCACATTCTGTGTTAATTTTCCTGTTACGGTTACGCTTGTCTATTATGTAATACAGATAATGTTATATATTGGTACATTATATATGTACCAAAGTTTGTATTTTTATAACCGGAATGGTAGTTACGACATGATCCCACTGTTTATAAAATGCTTCTGTGATAAGCGTCTCAAATTGCCTCTACAAACTCAGCCCTGCACCAAACTGGAGAATGAGCGAAGGCGGAAAACTGACGTTTCTTAACCATCTGCTTCGCGTGGGAGCATGACAAACCAGGCAGAAAAATCTGATATTTTTCGGTCATATTCGAACTAGGAAAAGGTTTGAGAGTAAATCCACACAGATAAATCTGACAACTTTCCGGCAAATATTGCAGCCAAGCCGTCCTCAAATAAAATTCCCTGTATTCTTTTGGATGTTGTCGATACGGCCAAGTGTGACGGGTACACACCTGGCCCAGGGTCGAATCCATTGGTTACGGCGCCAACTGTGACGTCGCTCCTCCTGGTCGCTCCTCCCGGTTCCAAGCGTGCCGCTCCAACCCCTTGGTTAGATGATCACCAGCCTCGCCTTTCCCAACTCGCTTCCAATACCTGGTTACTGAAGCAACTGTACTGATCTCCGTCTGTCTACCCACGTTGTGTTTAGATCTTAGACAGACAGGACCAGCAGGGATTAGGGGCCGATACAAGTTGAGTCCGACGGGGGTGGCAAAACACAAGTAAAAGAAAAAAAAAAAAACTCACGAGACAAAAATTACCGATAAAAAGGGTGACAACCTTTTATATCTAATGTCCGTTACACAAAGAAAAATTGTTCTTATTTCCCGACCGCTCTGTGGACTATGGCACCAAGCTTCTATCATACAACTTAAAGATTTCGAATTGCCTACTCTTCAGAATTATGTATGTCGGAGTGTGGTCTAGTTCGACACTGGGGCTAATTTCTGTCAATCATTCGCAGTTGATTCTTCCCTTCGACTTGAGTTGTATTTCTTCACTTCGATCTGGTTGGGTCGAATTCTGTTCTCGGCTGGGCTTGATTTCAACTTCTTCTTCTTCTTCCGTCCAGTAACTCTTTGGCCTTGTCTTCGACTTGGCTGCAACTTCTCCGCGGCTTTCGAGTAATCTTCTTCTTCGTCGACTTAGATGGAACTTCTCTTGTCTTCGACTTGGGCTGGAAGGATTTCTTGTTTTCGACTTGGGCTGGAAGGATTTCTTGTTTTCGACTTGGGTGGAAGGATTTCTTGTTTTCGACTTGGGTGGAAGGATTTCTTGCCGCAACTCAGCCGCAACTCTCTGTCGTCCGAGGTGGTCTCTTCTCGCTGCCGTCTGGGGCTGAACTCATTTTTGTCGATTGGGGTCCTGCTTTTATTGACGCCGCAGCAAACCGGGGGTGGGTCTGTCGGCGTCAGGGGGAGTTCTCTCGATAATCCCAAAAGTCGCATTAGTTCTGATTTCCCATTATCGCTATTATTTTCACCCCTACTTCCTCACAGTGCCTCTGGGGGGGGACGCATACCATCTCTCCCGGTCATTCGTATGTCAGGTGACCGTTTTTCGACCAATGGTTCCTGATCGAACATTCCTCCTCCTCTTTCCGCATGCCACGTGACCGTTTTCGACCAATGGTTCTTGATCGAGCATTCTCCTCCTCTTTCCGCATATCACGTGACCGCTTTCGGCTAATGAGTCTGTGGTGGGACGCCTCCGTCTCCAATCAGGCGTGGCTTACATCGTTCTTGTTCTAAAAAAAAAAAAATCTAATTTGGCCTTTTCGCACGTACGAAAATGATAATCTTGGCTTTTTCTCACCTGGGTTCTGTCAAAACAGCCTGCCGCTAATTAGATGTGACTTCAGGAAAGAATATTGGCGCTATCTGTGAGCCGAGACAATCGTTTTTTTTTCCTCTTTGTTTTTGGTCAGACCTGATAGTAAAAAATCTTAATTATCTGAATTGAAAATGTCTCCGCTTCATCATCGTGGGGTTCCAATCCTTAACAGGTCAGAATCTGTATACAGTTCCACCGGTCACCCCCTCAACCCAAAAGACACTTTTCTCCGATTAAAATTTCGTTTCCATTGTTCTAAAAAAAATTTACCTTTCTCCAAATTGATAATGAGTCTTTCTACGCAAAAGTCGGTCATGTGCTTCGACCGATATTTTTTTATTATCAATACACTCTTATCAAGCATGGTCCCTTCCACTCTCTAAATGACTTTCCCTTCTAAATAACAAATCCCTATTGTCCTTCGAAATTCGGCCAACATGTTGACCAAGATATCTTTCTGACACCTGTTTTCACTAATGACTGGGTCATGCATCATCCATCTCTCTTTCTTTTTTTTCTTTTTCTTCCTCTTTCTTTTCTTTTTCTTTTAGGATCGTCTAAGTACAACTTAGTGAATTATTTTCAACTCAATTATTCTTCGTCTAAAAAAAAAACTAACAACCTGTTTAATAAACCGAGTAAAAAAAAAATTAAATCATATTTCTATGAATATTTCTAATAATGCAAGGTGCCACACGAGAGTGTGGCCATGTAATCTGGACAGTACACGGCCTCTATAAAGCATCGCTCAAGACTCCAGTTTTTACCACCAAAAGACTGAATTTTGACAATCATGTCGCTACATTTATCTCACGATATAAACGGATGCCTATTATGACATATCTTATAATTGTGCTTTTCCCTCCCTTCGTTAATTCGCTATGCCCGACCACTACCATATAAATAATGGACAATTCCGTTTTGATCACGTGGAACAAAAACACGTATCAGAGACGCTACTTGGTTTCAAAGAAATAAATAAAAAAGAAAGATAGAAATATCTAACGTCTTCTAATAATACCTCATAATATATGGTTTGTTATTGATTGCATCAGAGGACAAGGATATCAAAAACATGGTTGCAGTGTGAAAAGGAAATAATGAATGGAAGATAGAAGTGTTTAACGTCTGTTACAGTGAAATAGAAAAAGTTCTCAATTTCAAATCTTATTCATTTGTACCCCCTTACTTCTTAAAATAATGACCAGCATTCATATTTATGATAGCTATAGCAATATTGTATTAACGTTGTTAAGCTCAAATATTTAACGATGCGATAGGAGAAATACGGATATTTTATTGGTGTAGAATTCGCCATCAGCTTAAACAATCATTTGCTTAAGAATTAAAATTCATTACAATATTAAAATAGAAAAACCGTGAAATTTTCATGGGTTAAAAATAGTATTATATAAACGTATATCTATCTATCTATCTATCTATCTATCTATCTGAGGCTGCTTATATCTATCTATCTATCTATCTATCTATCTGAGGCTGCTTATATCTATCTATCTATCTATCTATCTATCTATCTATCTATCTGAGGCTGCTTATATCTATCTATCTATCTATCTATCTATCTATCTGAGGCTGCTTATATCTATCTATCTCTCTATCTATCTATCTGAGGCTGCTTATATCTATCTATCTATCTATCTATCTATCTATCTATCTGAGGCTGCTTATATCTATCTATCTATACACACACACACGCACACACAGACACACACATATGTATATATATATATATAGAGAGAGAGAGAGAAAGAGAGAGAGAGAGAGTGATACCTAGATAGATATACGTTTATATATTTACGTTTATATATATTTACGTTTATATATCTTTATGTTTATATATATATATATATATATATATATATATATATATATATATATATATATATATATATATATTTGGAGAAGTTAATCACTTAGCTGCGAGGTGTTGGAATTAGTTTCGTGATCACATCAAGATAACAGGTTCACTCTTCAGGGCATGTGAAGACAATATTAATTCTATTAACACTCTATCCTAACTTTTGTTATCGATGATAAATATCACTTTATGACAAAAAAAGAAACAAATGAGTGATTTTTTAAACAGTATGAATTGCATTTCTCGGTTTGAATGTTCGAAATTAACAGACTCAGGGTCCGTTCCTATCAGAGAAGCACGTATTTTCTGGCTGCTAAATGTAATTGATATTGATTAATGAAAAAAAAAACAGATGATTTATTTAAATAAATTATATATATAACTATCTATAAATGTAGGATGTGTGTGTGTGCAATGAATGCACGGCCGCAAATTTCGATGGATTTGCACCAAAATTTACATGCACGTGCTCCAAATTAGTGGGAAGACCAAGACCGACGTTGCATTTCCCAACTCCCATCGATAGTCGAAATAATTGGTTTTTCATGCTTCTACGGCAGTTTCCATGTAGTTTGCGGCCATTTTCTACTGGCCAGAGTGAGAGCCCAAAGCTGGCTGCCACGAATAGGCAGGAAGATTCTATTGGCCAGCGTGAGAGCCAACAGCTGACTGACACGAATGTTAACTAGCATGCAAAAGAAATCGATAGCTGCATTCGTCAAAAGTGGGAAAAATTTAAATCTGCATGGCACTTTACTCCAATTGGCTCATTCGCTTGCTTAAACTCAACGTTGATTCTAATTCTGCAGAACTGGATTGGGTGTGAAAAATTATTTGTTGTTAACATTCTTTTTTCATTCGGATTTTCCAGTTACGAGTCCTTTTTTAAAGATGATCGTTTTGTGTTCATTTTGTTTAGGTCTTTTTTTGTAACAGATTTAATGTTTAGTATAGAGCTTAGAAAAAATTCGCAGCGTGAGATAGGCAAGAAGTAAGGCATGTAGCAACATCAGCACGGCGAAGGGCACTCCTTTAAAGGCAAGGAAGGGCAAAAATATTTAAGTCAAGTGATAGCGATTGCTGTATGAGTCGTACAATTTTTGAATCAAGCACGGGCAGCGCCGAGCCATGCTGCTGGTATAAAAATAAAGTATAAACGCAATATATATATATATATATATATATATATATATATATATATATATATATATATATATATATATACGTAATGTATATAATTAAACAGATTATTGCATCAGAAAACTTAGCACCCCGTAAAGCACAAGAAAAAGATTTTGTATGAGCCATACACTGACCTGATGTTTCAAGATATTCTGATCTATTTCTGTACTGCTGAGTAGGTAAATACTTTTGTCACAAGCAAATTATAGCAATCGATTGCCAATTAGATATAAAAAGATCAAGTTTTTTTCAGTAACCTTCGCGTCGTCTCATGAGTAATAGTTTTCATCCACAATCTACGACCAATAAGTTATTTTTCGATTCCACTGAAAAAATGGACAAATTTCAAATGTATTACGTGGGGGCGGAAGATTTCTTCGAA
The DNA here is from genome assembly GCA_903632075.3 of Acanthosepion pharaonis. Classification (NCBI taxonomy): domain Eukaryota; kingdom Metazoa; phylum Mollusca; class Cephalopoda; order Sepiida; family Sepiidae; genus Acanthosepion; species Acanthosepion pharaonis. Next base: position 1,462,919 of record CAHIKZ030005518.1, on the reverse strand, counting down.
AAAAAAATGCTTTCCCATTTTTAGTCTTTTTAGAAACTTTGGATAATATGCGCATAAATAATGAATACAATGCAGAAAATGCACAATCCTTAACAGAATAAAAATACTTTGATATTTTACTTTTTAGTCTGTTATACGCACACACACACACACACACACACACACACACACATATATATATATATATATATATATATATATATATATATATATATATATATATATATATATATATATACATATAAATAAATAAAAAAGAAGAGTAAGATATATAATCCGGTGTTCTTATAGATATTTTTATTTTTACAAAATAGTGCTCAATGTAAATTTACAGAACATTAATATTATAAATTAATTGATTCAAAATGTGTTTTTTTTCGCTACACGGTTCTAACCATGTTTCAATGTTGAAACATGGTTAGAACTGTGTAGCGAAAAATCCATATTTAGAATCAATTAATTTATAATATATATATATATATATATATATATATATATATATATATATATATATGAATTGGGCACAATTATCGATCGACTGTCTTTCAAATAAAAATGTTCACTTGTCTGTCTAGAGAATCTTTTTTTGGGGGGGGAGAGGTTAATTTGGTTTTTACCAGCTTTCGGATTCTATCCACTGATTCTGACATAAAATTGCAACTAACCATTACATAGAAAGAGAGATATTACTATGCCTTAGAAGTACAATGGATTCAACTTCAATTTTTTTCTTTCTAAAGAAATATTCTTAATAAAACACCTGCTTAATGTTTTCCAAATTTCATGGCAATTCTATTCACCGGCTCCCAATTTAAGAGGATGCAAAACAGTCTCATTACATTCAGGTGGGGAAACATATCAAACATTACTCATGATTTTTTTTTTTATGTGCCGTGTCCATCTCAAGACGAAGCCGATCATGGCTCTCCAAATTTTCTGATTTTTGTTTCTCTTAATAAATTTTGTCTTTCTATTATTTCCATTTACTCAAGCTCCCCAAGGATGTTATATGCTGTTTTCCTCTGTCCCTCTTGCACGTACTGTATTCTGTGAGTACACATTTCACAAGCCATAAAAATTTCATCTGTCTTTTCCTACAGGCACAATTTAATAAATCCAATTTTTTAATAAAACCCCAACCAAGAAAAAACGCTCTTTTTGAATAAATGAGAATGGTACATTCGTATATATGGATATTGGATACGTCATTACCACAGGGATTTTTGTTTTTAAGCTATACTTTTACTCCTGCCATAACTGGACCACAATTCCATCTTCACAAGCCTTGATATTTAGGTTGCTCACTGCGCCAAACTCTGCATTTCTTGGCTGAGTTTTAAATATACTAAGACCATTCCTCCTATTATGTCTCTCAGAAAGATCAATTCCATTCTCATCCCAAGAACAGGTGCCCAAGTTCCTTAAAACTTCCTTGTTGTCCAAATTTCTAATCCATTATACTCTCTACATGCCTCTGTAGTACCACATTTCAGATGCATTGTCTTCAAAATCCGTGGGAAATATTTTCTAGTTAGTCACTGTCATTTTCCATATAATTTATATCACCAGGAGCAAGTCGATATAGTCAATAAGATTCAAGGGGTTACTGAGGATAAGAGAATATGAGAAAAAGAAAACCTTAAGGAGAGTTAATAATAAGAGGAAATGAATATAACCATTGAAATTGCATTTAACTTTTGGAAGATCATAGTAGACAGAAAAGCATGAAACCGGAAGAGACTTCCAAAGGTGAGAAGTGCCAGAGAAGAAACTCTTAGCATAGAATTTACGGTTATATTTATCCATTCGAACAATAACATGATGGGATCTTACCGCCAATGTAGTAGAACACTTAACTTCATGGTCTAAGTAACAAGGAAGTAAGTACATCAGAACAATTATCAGGAAAATAGGAGGATATATATCATATATTAATTCAACACTTTGTTTTTTTATACTAATTCGTAGCTTATTTTTGACAGGTCTTGTTCCAATGCACTTTCGAATTTCTGTTATTGTCTGTTAAACCCCTTCACAGATAATTAAATTTCTGTTGTTCTCGATTTTCACATCTCCATTTTGGATGGTGTATCTCGCTATCGACCAGCCATTCTCGCTTTTGCCTTTACGATTTTGTTTAGATGTTACATCATTTTTTCTGTGGGTTTCCTCAACATGATGTCATGTGAGTATCTTATATTATTTGTATCTGATAATAATAAATCCAGGTAGAATTTCTAATTTTCTTTGGATTATCTTGAAATTAAATTTTATTTTTTGATTTGTAATGATTTTTCTGTATCTTAATTCGTTCCTTATTTTTGGCAGATGTCTTCTGCTATTCTGCTGCACATTCGAAATTCTGTTATTCTCTATTAAAACACTTCGCAGATTTGTTGATTTTCTCTTCTCCAATTTGTTTTCCTTTTGTGCCGTTTCTCTTGCTAACGACAATACATTCTCTATTTTCATTTTGATGGTTAGTCATTTCAGTCTTCTTTTTACTACTTTATTTATGAGTTCCAGTATATACTTTTTTCTGTGAGTTTCCGCACTATGGTGTCATTACGTATCTTATATTATTTGTATCTAGTAATAGTAGTTGCTGGTAGAATTTCTAGTGTTCTTAGTATCAAAAGTCGGTGAGAAAACGACTGTCTAACGCGGACTCTTATTTTTGTATTCACGTTAAATTCATTTTTTCTATTTGTTTTCTGGTTTGTTCCTAGTAAATGTTGTGGGTAATTCTAATACCTTTCCAGAATGAATTAAGTTTTCGTAGCAATTCAAAGAGGTCTTTATGCAGTATCGAATGCTTTGAAACATAGTCGATTTAATTGCCCTATTTTATATGAAGTAATTACATAAATATATTCTCATTATTATTATTTACCAAACTGACTTATTATAATCTAGTCTGATATTAATAAAGATTTGCATTAAGATATTCCAACATAATAAGAAGGTTGTTAATCTAACGATCTGTATTCTTGCGAAAATTGTAAACGCAAAGAGAGGAATTCACAAACAAAATAAAAAAAAGGTCTGGATCCGACTTGAATTTGAATTCATCACGTTTCTAAATATTAATTGTAATTTTTATTCAAGACAAGGTATATAACCAAATTTAACCCACCAAAGGAAAACATTGCTATAAAAGATTCCTTTTTAGTTCATTCCTTTTGTAGAAGAATCTGTTCCGATACCATCGATTGTTGTGCTAGCAAGAAATCATAAGTCACTGTGACTGAGCGATTACGTGTACTGGCTTTGTTCAGCTACTGACCTCACAAGACTGTACGCACCCTCCCTTAAAAATCGACTAGTTTCCGATTAGCATAGCTGCAATATAAAAGCTTTAGTTCAACAATCCAAGACCCAAGAGCCAGTCCATGTAGAGCATTAAGGAGTGAGATTGTTATAATTGCGTAACGGGACGGAAGAAGAGGTGTCTGTTATGATGATATGTATGTTGATTCTAGACGTGAAAATATTAAAATTGTAATGGTCGAGAAAGTATCCTCGTGGGAATTTATTCCGCAAAGAAAATTGACTCGGGTAGAAGTTTTCTGTTTGAAATTTGCTCCTTACTAAAGAAATATGAAGGGACTGCTGAATGTTTGAAACTGTGTACGTGACATGGAAAGTGCTAGCTGTGAAGGTCTGAGCTGGTGGAACTAAAGATAGTAACCCATTAAAATATTTACCATATTAATAACAGATGCTAGCGGGATTTCATCTGTGGTTAGCGTTTACAGCGAGATACCCTAGGGAATATGTATTCTCAGAAAAGTGTATCCACTCAAGACTGTGCGTGTGTGTCTTTGATTTTCTAGAAAAGATTGTCTTCCTCAACGAAAATATTGGCGTAACACATATACTTAGAATATTGCTGCCATATATTGCCGGTACCGCCTTACCTTGAGTTTCTTGATAAAATCCAAAGAATCAACATTATTATTTGTCCTGATCTAATGGTTTGCCTTCGATCACTTGTCCATCGCCGTAAGGTTGCCTCTAGGTGCCTATGCTATAAATAAATTCATGGTAATTTTTAGGACGAGCTCTTCGTTATGTATTGTAAATACACAATGGGGTTAGATTATAAATTCTTGTTTTATTCTCCTTCTCCCCGACAGACAATGAATTGCACACATGAGGACTATTTAGGACTCCATGAAGATTCTGAGGTATTATGATGGATGAAGTTAGAATGGTAAGTAAGAATGCAATGTTTTGGTGTAAGGAAAAGTTATGTTTGGGTCAGTGTTTGTGGATAGCTAAGTTTAACGTTAAGAATGAAGATAACCGTCCTTTTCTCAATTGCCCTTTTTTGGCTTTGTGCCACATTTTGTGTTTTATATTTTTACAAATAAATTATGCTCTTCGTTATGTTACCTAGACTTTTTTAATTTAAGCACAGACCTAGACTGACGTCTAGATCTTAGCAATTTATAGTTGAGTTGCTAGATGTATCCGCAAGTTCTATGCTAACAGTTTCTTTTCTCGCTTGTGGAACAGCCTTCCGGCGCTATGCTTCCTAGCCTGCTTTAATCTGCAGAAATTTAAATCCGATGTCAATCGTTATCTATTGTCGTCTGGATTACTCTTTTTTTCTTCCCGCTCATTATTAATGCTTCTGTCCCTAATTCACCCAAACACTGTAACTCATTGCGTCTTAGTGGCATTACTGCTTTGCATGGTGGGATACCAATTCAAAGAAAAAAGCTCTATCATCTTGCGTTCATGTATTCAATTATTCGAAACTGAATAAATCTCTAAGAAATATATATATATATATATATATATATATATATATATATATCTGAGATGAGTTATTATGTGCATTATTTACATTATTCAGACTATTGTCATCATCTTTGTCGCCATATTTATTACAACGTTTCGGCCGTTGTACACTCCGGCATTCTTCTGGTGGTTGGAATGTCGAACTGAACCCTTTATTTCGCTCACTGGGGTACTCTGTTCTAGTTCCAGGTGCTATGTTTTTTAATGGATGTCAGTTATCAGTTATCTCCTATCTCCTGTTAATTCCTCTCCCTAAGTTCTCCACTGCCTTAACCGGGTACTGAACGCACACTCTTTGGGTCCTGTCACTGGATCTAAGTAACGCCTTTATCCACTGTGCCATGTGTCCTTGACATAAAGGGTTCAGTTCAACATTCCAACCACTTGAAGAAGGCCGGAGCGTACAAGGACCGAAATGTTGTAATAAATATAATGACAGAGATGAGGACAATAGTCCGAATAATGAATATATATATATATATATATATATATATATATATATATATATATGTTTGTATGTGTGTGTGTGTTAGAATCTAGATCGCGATATATTTTAACTCCCAATATATTTTGCTAGCGAAGTTTTGACAAAGTCAAGTAGATAAGCGCACATTCGATTTTTGCGTTCTTTTGTTACTTTTCGAGCAATGCATCTACGATCAGTCAAATGGATGGTAGTCTTCACGAACAGCGTTGCACGAAAACGCTGTTCCGCCACCTTGTGGTGATATCCGCCGATTCAAAGAATCTACACGGCCTCAGATTTGTTCGCATGCACACCATCGGATCATTAGCGATCGATGGAACATCAATTTCTTACCGGAAGCGGAAATGTGTTGTTAACGGCACCCTGCTCAAATCCTTATCGGACACGTTCGGCTTGTGTTTCATCCCATGTCCCCAAGCCCGTTCTTCCCTGAAACTCACTTCAATAGATTCCATGCGTTTCCAGTGGTGTTTCCGGAGTGACCTTTTCCTTACCCTTCTTTCCGTGCTTAACGATTACTTGTACGCTAAACGAAAATGTTGTTCTCTCCACCTGTTCAAGAAAAGTTCATTCGGATTTATTGCGAGTGGAAGATGTTTTATGATATCCGATTTCCTTATTCTTAATCAATAGCTAAGCTTAACGAATGTCCCACGGTGCTGCAGTCGTTAGCAAAAGAATCTCGCAGACTTCTGAGAATATGTGCGTTCGATTCTAAGTTCGTGCCCACCATTTGTATCTTTCTGTCCTGAAGAACTTTTAAAGAAAATGGAAAATAAAAGATACTCAATATCAAGAAGAGACATTTGAAATTTCTAAGTTACGTAATGAGAAAAGGTTTGGAAAATTATCTACTTACAGGCCTGATTGACGGCATTAGGGAACGATGAAACGCATAATATGAGCCTGAGCTTGGTGAAGTAAGTTTTAAGAGAGATAACAAAAAGGTAATATTTATTAAGAGCTACAAAGGATGGAAATTTTGGAGAACCACGGTCGCATTCCTCCTGAACGGAGGCAGTACATAGAATAAAAAGAAATATAAAATGTCTACAATAGATTCATGCTTACCAAGATGGCGACATACCAGTCTGAACAAATATGTAATCAAGCGATACGTATATAACATAGCAGTTATCCCCGCTGAAATGTGACTGATGTGCTGCGTTCCAATTCTAACGGCGGCCGACACGTTGCCTTTCGCATAAATACCCTCAAAAGTTATAAACACATCTATCTCTTTTCATCACTCCGACAATAAAGAGGTTAATGAGATTTCAGACGTGCCGATCTAAATTGAAATGGCCATCAGCCGAGAAATGAACTCCCAATGGAAAACTCGTTGGACGATTTTGTTTCTAATGGATTTTGCCTGTTTCTGAATGGTTTGTAAGGTCTTGGAATGCATATTTCGCTCTGCAAAATAGCCTTCGGATGTCGGGATCACATTTTCCGGTATCTGTTTTAACACTACCAAGACAGTTAAATATGTGCGCTGGATTGATCCTCAAATTCTTAGATTGCATACTCGACTGTTACACATGATAATGCGTATATATTAACTTTTTTGTCGATTCTTACCGATTTATATGAATAAATTACAAAATTGGAGCTTAATTTTCCCACCGATTCTGAGGTTAAAAAGCTCCAAATCTACTTTATAGCAATTTCATATTTACTCGAACCCCTCACGATGTCGTGTTTTGACACAAGATCGGTTTAATGTGGAGAGCCCGAGCGCGTACACCCAGCCTTAGAATAGGGTTTGCCCGAGCCCCGCAATCGTCAATTACTCTGGCCTCGGTGCGAGCACCGATCCCTCTCTCTGACATAATGATAGGGCACGGCCACTGGCAGCTGGTTCCCAGGCTTGTCACCTCTTAGAATATTTTTCTCAGCCGGGAGCGCACTCTGCCCAAAGACGCAACTGAGATGTGATAAATAAACGTGTTACAAAGTACTTTATAGTAATTTGTATTTATTCAACCCCTACGAGGTCAGGTTGTGACACAAGGTCGGTTTAATGTGGGAAGCCCGGGCGCGTACACCCAGGCTAGAATCAAAAATAGCGCGAGCACCCTGAACCACCAGTTACGATGGCCTCGTTGCGCGCACTGATCCCTCTCTCTAGTGCAATAAGAGGTCGCGGCCAGGGCCGGCACATCTCAGTATAATTTTCCTCAGTTGCGACTCTGTCTTTTGACGGAGCCGCCTCTGATTGCACTCCTCCCAAGGACAGAGAAGCAACTGAGAGATGATAATGTGTTACATACTACTTTAGAGTAGATATTTACTCAAATGCCACGAGGTCAGGTGGTGATACAAGGTCGGTTTAATGCGGGGAGCCCGAGCGCGTGCGCCAGGGCAAGGAAAAAAAATTCCCCGAGTCCCCGCAACTGTCTCTTGCGCTGGCCTCGTTGCGTGCCCCGATCTCTCTCTCTAGTGAAATGAGAAGGCGCGGCCTCGGGCAGCTTTTACCCAGGGCTGGCACCTCTCAGTATAATTTTCCTCAGTTGCGGCTCTGTCCTTTGACGGAATCACCCCTGAGCGCACTATGTCCAAGACAGAGACGCAACTGTGAGATGATAATGTGCTACAAACTACCTTAGAGTAATTTAGACGGTATTTACTTGAACCCCTACGAGGTCAGGTTGTGACACAAGGTCGGTTTAATGCGGGGAGCCAGAGTGCGTGCACCCGGCAAGGAACAAAAATTTCCTGAGCCCCCGCAACCGTCAGTTCTGCTGGCCTCGGAGCGGGCACCGATCCTTCTCTCTAGTGCAATGAGAAAGCGTGGCCTCGGGCAACTTTTTCCCAGGGCCGGTGGCTCTCACTATAATTTTCCTCATTTGCGACTCTGACGGAGTCGCCCCTGAACGCACTCTACCCAAAGAAAGAGATGCAACTGAGAGATGATAATGTGTTACAATCGACTTTAGAGTAATTTAAACTTTAAAAACTCAATATCTGACTTATGTATTAACTACTTCTAGGAGATATTCCTTCTCAGATTTAACTAATTTGCATAATGATTTTAAAAAAAGTATATTTCATTAATGAACTGTCCTTCATTACTGTTCTTTTGTTCGAGAATTGTTTTAATTTTCATATAAAAATTGTTCTGTTTAGGAATATTGTCTTATATAGTGCAGAAAAAGTGCTTGAAATTTGATTTATTAATAGTCATTAAAAACATTCTCTGACTGGTAATGGTAACCGTTTAAAAACAGAAAACATATCTGTTAAAATCAATGAAATTATTGCAATAAGTACAGTCTTTTCTTTTTCTCTTGACCAGTTATAATGAAAGTTACTGGACTTTGCCTTATGAAATTCTGCTTTTCTCATGGTCAATTATATGTTGCCAGTTCAAGAGTTGGAAATGGAAGGAATTTATTCACACTTACTTGAAATAAAAAAAAAAACAATGTAATTTATCCTGCTGCATAACAGTAAGAATTATTTAAGAGAACTTCATTTTGATTTCAATTATGTTTATTTCATTCATGCAAATACATTAATTTTATTTCTGTTAACACCTGTTAAATATTAATCAGTTTCAGCGTGTTTCATATGTTTAAAATGGATAAAATTCTAATATTTATCTATCTGAATAAATACAAATGGTTTCTTTCATGCTTACAACAAATTTATGAATGCAATTTCAGTTAAAATTTTTCTTTAAAAGATTTCAAGTAGTGAATATATCTCACTTTGCGAAGCGATAGCGAATATGTAAATTCTGGTAAGGTACTATAGTCTCTTAGAGTTTCTGCAGTTTCTTGTCCTCTATCTACAATCATTACCGTGTCATGTATATTAGGGCAGGTTGGTTTTACACTTTTTGAGAAAATAAACATAGCACTCGTTGTGAAAGCTGGGGTCTGATGTGACAAGTAAGTACATCAAGGATTAGAATGATAGCTTCTATCAATTTATGAGCCTTTAGTTTTAAACATCGTCTGTAAAGAATGCACAGAAATACCTAATTTACGCAGGTTTTTGCTTACAAACTGATTTCGAAATTTTACTCTTTCCAACATAAATACAATTAAAGTCAATATTTTTATATTAGATACATTGAAGGGAAAATATATTCAAGCCAGAATTCTAATCAGGAGTCACCACAAACAAAATATGATTTCTTTACTGTTTTTGATAAGTAAAACTGTGTAACAAAATGTTAAAAGATTACAAAAAAATGTTACTCAATAAGATTTTTTAGCTCATTTGTTCGATCATTTATTAGATTAAAATTAATAAAAAAAAATAGGTAAAAGTGTATATAACGCTTTAATACTGCTAAGCGCAAATTATAAGATAAAATGTATTAAATATGTATAGTTTATTGAAATTCACACTAAAACTACAACACTTTATAACATATTACATGATAATATAGCTAAATTATTCAGTAAAATTTCCCTTTAAAGTAAATAATATTTTTATTTGGTGGCACAATGATTAAATAATAATGTTCTTGTACTATGCATCTTGTTCATATAAAATTTGTAAAGTTTCAGTAAATTGTAAATTTTATAAGGCAGGTGCTATAAGGCTTTCACTGATTATCGAAATGAAATTCCAACGCTACAATTTTGAACTTAAACTTAATCTTTTAAACTCATCTCCTCAAAAAATGATAATGATTTGGAAAACTATTTTGTGTCGTTATTTATGATGTCAAACCGCTACTTTTATATTGAGTGTGATACCACGGTTCCAAAATCGACTTGCCATAGGGTACATGTGTGCATATGTTAACTCGCTAAAATGGGCAGCAGGGTTTGTTTTTTTTTTGCTCACTGGTAAACGAAAGTGTTGACTCTTAGTTCTCATTCACCGACTCTTTCCTTAGTCAGCCATCGTGGCCTGTCAGTGATGAGATATTTATTGTCAAGATAACTGCCGTGGAGAGACGTCGTAGGGAGAAGTGGATTTGTAAATTTTGGAACTGTATAAGAGAACATCCGAAGCTTGTGCAGAAACTTCAAAATCCGTTTTTCGTAGTGATAACCGTTAAGACACCGTATTTACGGTTTATCAGGCACTTTCCAAAGATACGGCGCACTGGGATCGACGCATCCGGGCCGATAACATCAGGAAATCTCTAATGTTAAGTCTTTTTACTTACAAATCGACCATGGTGAGATTTGAACCCGAGTCTCATGTTCAGAATGCGAGCGTTTTAACCACTCGGCTACATGATAATATAGCTAAATTATTCAGTAAAATTTCCCTTTAAAGTAAATAATAGTTTTATTTGGTGGCACAATGATTAAATTATAATGTGCTTATGCCATGCATCTTGTCCATATACAATTTGTAAAGTTTCAATAAATTGTAAATTTTATCAGGCTTTACTATAAGAAATTCACAGATCACCGGAATTAACTTCCAACTCTCCGATTTTGAACCTAAAATTCATATTTAAACTCGGTTTATGAGAAAACAGAATGATTTTTTAAAACATATTTTATGCCCTTGTTTATCATGTCAACATTTCAAAGTAAGTACTGTATAACGTTTCCAGATTCTACGTGTCCTAATGAACAGATTTACTGGCTTTGGTTTGGTTTAGTTTACGCTATATCAACCGCAAGGTGTTATTTAATGCCGACGAGATTTTTATTGTTGGTAACATTTCTTTCCTTCAAAAATATTGCTGGCAATATTTTTTCCTTCAAAACTTATTACTCATAATTTTTTTTACAAAAATGCATTGCTAGTACTAAAACCTATTTTTACACTCTCATAGTGTTTTGACACCAATCTGGGGTTAACTGTTTACACATAGCTGGAACCCTAACAGGTGCTACCACTCTGGGTCCGGGTGGACCTGGGGACACCAGCATTTAAGAGTTGGTTCCACGCTCCTCAAAATCTTCTGATCAGAAGCCTCGCTGCCGGATATAGTTTATCGTCTTACCCAGGATGCGGATTTACTTTATCGCCTTACCCAGGACGGCATATGTTAATGTATTGTGAAGCTATCATATGAGAACTAGGAGTTTTATCAGTATTTATTAACGGTGATGACAATTTTAATATCGATAGATACATTTATAAAATATATTGTTGTTTGTTCCTGATAAGAAATCAAGGTTTTTGAGTTAGAATGTAATGCAAATCAAGGCTCACGATTGTGATATTTTCGCAACTAAATCTTACTTCAATATTTTACGTGCCATATAAATCTGACCATAGTAAATTTCTATAATGTTAAAAATAAGAAATAAATTTGTTTTATTTTGGTACTACTTCGTTTTATTATTCCTTCTGAACGAAAAAATTGTTTTATAAGGGTGGAGACATTACTTATCAACCAGATATACACTAGTTGGACAAGATAATTGGAACAGTTGCAAAATCCACTCTTATTTTTAAAAGCCCTATTATATTAAGAACTTTAACTAAAACTTTGTAATTGCAGGTTATATCTATTGTAAATACACTTATTTATCTAATTTACTGTTTTTGTCTTATTTATTTTTAGAATTTAGTAAAATTTAAGCTAAATACGTGACCCCATCGAGTTCGAAAAAGAGCACATTGTTCGGAGTTCTCATGGCAGGAGCCTCGATCCCTAAGGTTGCTGAACTGTTTGGTTTTTCAAGAGCTACCATATCAAGAACACTGGTGCAATTCGAGAAACAGGGCAAGACCTCTAGCAACCGTAGCAATTCGGGCCGGACTTGCAAACTTACTGACAGGGAGTGACATGCATTGAAACGCAATGTGGCAAAAAATTATCGGACAAATGCGGCCAAAGTGACTGCTGAGTTGAATAACCATCTGAATAGTTCAGTCTCTACTAAAACTGTTCACCGTGAGCTCCATAAGGCTGCATATCTTGGAAGAGCTGCTGTGAGGAGACCACTTCTCTACACTCGCAACATTCAAAAGAGTTTGAAGTGGTGCAGAGATCAAAATGCCTGGTCTGCAGACCAATGGAAGCAAGTCATATTCTCATACATGTCCAGTTTTTCTCTTTTCCCAACTTCAGGGCGAGTTTATGTGCGGAGGCAGCCCAAAGAAGCTTACAACCCTGACTGCCTTCTTCCAACAGTGAAGCATGGAGGTGGATCAGTGATAGTTTGGGCCGCCATATCATGAAATGTCTCAGTCCAATAGTCGCCCTGCATGGTAGAATCAACAGCCAAGATGACCTGAACATTTTGGGAGATCATGTTCATCCAATGGCCAAGACTTTATTTCCTGATGGTGACTGCATCGTCCAAGAAGACAATGCTTCAATACACACCGCTCGAGTGGTTAAGAATTCGTATGAAGAACATGAAAGTGAGCTAGAACACATGGAGTGGCCTCCCAAATCTCAAGATATCAATATTATTGAACATTTGTGGTGCATTTTGGAGAAACAAGTTAGGAGCCGCTATCCTCCGCCGTCGTGTTGTAAAGAGCTGGAGAAGGTTTTAATGGAAGAATGACTGAAAATTCCTCTGGATGAAGTCAGGAAGCTGTATGATTCCATTCCTAGACATATTAACGATGTCCATGAGGCTAAAGGAGGACCAACTCCATATTAAATAAATTTTCTTTGAATTTAACAAGTGTTCCAATTATTTTGTCAACCCCTGTAGTAATTCTCAAGATCAACGGACAGTTTCATTTGTGATGAGAGTTTCCTTATCTCTTCTGGTCTAAATATCTTTTTTGAATCTACAGGAGAAGTTATATAATGAATCGAACCTCTTGGTTTGGAAAGAAAATACACTTGCTTTATTTTGGTAGTAATTTCATGATTCAATCTGATCTGAAATTTCTTTTATGGTCTTCAATGATTTGATCGGTGGAGTAATGTATAGCAGCTGGAATTGAGGAATCGGAGAGCCAGGTTCGAATTCCAGTCGAGATTATTATTTTCATTTACGTGCTAATACCTTGTATGAGGTATGAATCCATCTCCCCCCCCCCATCGGCTATGGGTAAATACCAGGGCAGACTAGATCTTATAACAGACATAGGAGAAGGGAAATCTCTGAATTCAAAACCAGCCTAGAGAGGATTGGGCTTGGTCAGGCTCTGTTGCCTAGGTAACACCACAGCTGTTTTAAGCATCTCATGTATAGTACTGGAAATTTACTTTTATGCATTTTTACTTTGTTTCGACTATCGTCTTCATCTTTGTTGTCATATTTATCATATAAATGCATTGATAAATATAGCAACAAAGATGAGGACGATAGTAACAATGTAAATTGTGTATATAATACCTCGTCTCAGAGATATAGACAAATTTATACATTTTGATATAAAATTTAATTATTGCATCAGGTCTAAAATGTGTTTTTTTTTATGTTTGTAAATTACTAATCAACTAACCTTCATAATATTGAAAAGAAAGAAATCTTAGTTTATTCTGAGACCAATTTATTGTACCTGATCAAATGTTGACATGGATAATATAAATCTTATTTATCAATCTACAGCCATTATTTCGAGGAGAAAATTCATTTTGATACCTGTTTCATTTTTCTATTTGATCTAAATTTTGTTTTATGAGATTAGATATATTACTAATCAATCAACTCTTCTGATTTTGAAGAAAAAGACATTTACTTTATTTTGGTGTCAATTTACATATTTCATCTGGGCTCAACATGTTATCATGTTATTGCTTATCAATCAACCTTATTAAATATGACGTGAAATACACATACTGTATTTTGATATCTATTCCATTATTCAGTTTGATCTAAGTCGTGATTTGTAAGGTGGAGACATTATTCCTCGATCACCTAGCATATATTTATGTCACTTAAATAATCATCAATAAATTGCTATGCTAATAATCGAGTGAACACAAAAAATAAATAAATAATCAAGGGAAAAATATTTAAAAGCATTCTGTCCACTGGAGACTTAGTAATTCGACTTCATTTTTTTCCTGATACGTTGAGATTTTAATATTTAGTTCTGGTTTTTATTCAAATGTCGAAATCTGTATTCTATCGTTCGTCCCTGTATTAAACTAGTTACTGCTGTTAACTGAATCAAATCAATATAAACTTAGTGAACTCTGAAAATTCCAAGTCTTTAATTATAGGTTTTACACGTCGGTATTCGATCTGCGATGATTACATTCAACCCTAGTTGATTAAATTGCATGGAGATTATTTTAGTTTTGAGTAAATTACGTTTCATATTCTAACTGCAGATTTAGGCGATTACAGTTTTGCTTGTTGATTAAGTTATTTGTTTTGGTTTTCTTCACTGCACGTCTTCTTAAGTCAATCTTGCTATCATTCAAGATTGGCTTGTTTTCCTGAAACATTTTCGAAAACTAAAAATCAAAATAAAATCAATAAAAAAGACAACATGTAAAAGTAGAAGTGTAACTGTTATTTGTATCTCAAAGATGATCTACTGTTATTAATGTTTTGATCCTCTTTTATAGACCAAGTCCTTTCAACATGGCTCTCCACGATTTCCTCTCTGCCAACTATTGACAGAAATTTATTAGTTAAGCTATATCCTGCTTCCTCTGTCCTTCTTGTCTTCATTCTGTAAAAAAATGTTTCAAAAGTGTTCATGTCTGAAGGATTCTTGAATATATCTTTGTTCAATATTCCTCATCCATTCAGGACATAATCGATCATGGTCCTTCACTAGTTCCGATTCTTTGTGGCTCTGAGCAGTTTTAGCCAGTTTGCTAAAGCTTCCGTCTGCATTGACTTATGTCTTTTGTACTCAATATCACCCATGAGGATTATGTTTTCCAAGCCCTCCAATTTCGTTATTTGTGACTTGTTTATTAGTATGTGTTCTTTTTACTGACATTTTCTTTAAGACTTCCCTGCCCATGGAATTTGTTTCAGTATCCATCTGCTTGTTGCGTGATACAGATCATAATAAAGAAGAGTTAAACTAAACGTTATACGCATGCAAAACAACGGTCGTTCACATTCTACAAAGCTGAATATTACCCACCTTGCCAAAAATGTCTTTGAAATGTTTTACCGTCTCCAGAAAGAAAATAATTAAACAACTTGTTCTTCATTATTAAAATAGATATAGATGAAGATAGAAAAAGATATTTAAGTCAGGAATATCTCAAAAAATAATAAAGAATATCACAAGAACGTAATAAATAATATCTGAAGAACATAATAAAGAATAACTCAAAAACGTAATAAAGAAAATCTCAAAAACGTAATAAATAATATCTGAAGAACGCAATAAAGTATATCTCAAGAACGTAATAAAGAAAATCTCAAAAACGTAATAAAGAATATCTCAAGAACGTAATAAAGAAAATCTCCACAACGTAATAAAGAATATCTCCACAACGTAATAAAGAATATCTCAAGAACGTAATAAATAATATCTCTAGAACATAATAAAGAATATCTCAGGAACGTAATAAAGAATATCTCAGGAACGTAATAAAGACGTCTGTAAGGAATTTTCAAGTGGAAACTGCAGCTAAATTTAAAAATGTCAGAAAGTCAATTTAAATATCCAAAATGATAAAATAGTAATTTCATCCTATAAATAACCTTGTTCCTTTCATCACATATATGAATTTCGGTCATCTGTCTTTTAGTGTGTTTTCTTAAAGAAGAATATGCCATGTAGTTTCTTGTAAAGTTTGTATTGTTCTTATGTCTCCTCGTTCCCGTTTTGCCATCCATCGACAGAAAGTCATTAGTTAGGTTATACCATACCTCCTCTCTTGCCTTTATTCTGTATAAGTTTCCAAAAGCTTTAAGTTATGAATACATCGTTCTTCTATATTCATTCTCCCTTCAGGAAAAAGTCGATCACAGCTCTCCACATCTTCCTTCTTCTGCTAAAGTTCGCATCCGCATTTTCCACCATCCATTCACACAAGCTCCACAGGTAATTAAGTAGCTACCGTCCCCAATATCTCTTGCATTCAATATACCCCATGAGAATGAAGTTTTCTAAGCCTTTCATCCTCGTTATGTGTCTCTTCCTGGTTATCAGTATATCTTATTTACGATGTTATTTTCATTAAGATTTCCTTATTGTTTATTCGCTTCGTCCATGCAATTTGATTCAGTTTCCATCTAAGTTTCACCTTTCTAGTATCTTTCCACATTCCTGCTCTGCTAAATAATTACAAAAAGCTTTGTGAATAGGATATGCGCTTCACTATGTTCTGTGAGTGTCAAATAATCTAAGTCCTTTTTCCGCATTATGTAACTTAGAAATTTCAACTTATTCTGAGGCTCTTTTTCCAGAAACTTAAAGCTGCGAGCCTATCGTTATTCATTTGCTTTTTCTAAGGCAAACGTGAAGATAAAATTCATTCTTTCGCTTAACCAGTTAAGAACATTACACCTAGGACACATCATGCTACACTGACAAATCGAATTACCCTCAATCAATTCACACTGCAAATGTAAGAAGAAAATTCTACTGAAAACCCTTTTTTCTCCAAGAACTGTTAATTTGTGGAACAGATTCTACTTTGCGTGTTTCTTTGAATATCTCCCCCTCATGGGAAACGTTCTTCATTATCTATCCTCCTCAACCGCGTAATCTTTTCTTTCTATGACCTTCATTTTAACTAATAAAACAACTTGTTCATTATCATTCTAACACCAACCACTATCTTGAGATACTGTCCAACCTTGTCTCGTGTGAAAATCAATATACAAAACAAATATGGACAAATTAGTTTTAATATCTTCGTCTAAGACTTTAATTCATATTTATATATATGGACATGGATTATATGCTTAAATAGAGTCTTTCTAAACCGTTCAATTTCTGTGTTAGTTCTTTCTAGTAAGCCTTCAACTCAATCATAATATCCGTTTTGTTGGTCGAGTCAAATTCTACACGAACCGCATCATAGACAACAATTCACTGTAAGCTCTATATTTATGGTCGTCTCCCAAACTGATAAGAACTTTCGTTTTCCGATCTTCAAACACGGGTTTGAATCTCTTCATGGTCGATTTGTCAGGAAGGGGATTTCTTGATGTTATCGTCCTGGGAAAATGATCCAAACATGCAATACCGATTAAAAGTATCTGTGTTAACACAATCCTTGTTCTTGTTTTATTTATCGTTACATCTGCCATCACTATTCCTCTTTCCTTATGGCTAAATCATGTTGAAACGCCGGTCGCTGAAGTTAAGCAACGTCGAGCCTGTCAGTACTGAGATGGATGACCTCTTGTGAATTTCAGGTACTGTAAGCTTGAATGTGCAGATGGCGTATTGGATAATGACTCGGCTCGGAATTTTTAATCGGAAAGCTGAGTTCCAAATCAAGGAAACAAAGCGTATGTATACAAAAACATGACCAAATATCTCTTGAGCGTAATAAATAATATCCCAAAAACGTAATAAAGAATATCCCAAAAACGTAATAAAGAATATCTCAAGAACGTAATAAAGAATCTCTCAAGAACGTACTAAAGGATATCTCAAGAAGGTAATAAAGTATAACTCAAAAACATAATAAAGAATACCTGTCTCTAAACATATCAGCTGTAATATAGTAATATTTATGCTTTTTTAAGCTTTAGGAAAAGATATTCTCTTCAAACATAAAAAGTAATTGATGGAATTTTTCAGTTGACCAAATGAATATACAATAGCGTTTCTAAATATAGTAAAAAAAGGAGGAACAGTAAGATATGTAATCCGGTCTTCTTATTGGCATTTTTATTTTTACAAATCAGTGCTCAATGTAAATTTATAGAGCATAAATATTATAAATTAACTGATTTAATAAATATGGTTTCATCGCTACACAGGAATTACAATGTTTCAAAAACAGAAGACCTAAACTTCAAATTTAATTATTTTAAATAAAAAATATTATTTCTGTTTCATCTTCAAGCGAATTTTTGCTTTTGATTTAATAAAACTGAATTTTAACTTTGTGTATTCTGTTTTTGAAAATGGTATTTCCTGTGTAGCGATGATACCATATTTTTAAATCAGTTAATTTATTATATATATATATATATATATATATATATATATATATATATATATATATATATATGAATTGTGATGAAATACAGGGCATAAATGAATCATAATCCGAAAGAATGATAGGATAATGAAAACGTAAGAAACGTTTATAAATCTAACATGTTTTATTTTCCTAAAGCTTCATCCGACTTAGAAATAAATAAATAATGCCAAATACATACAAATGCACTTATAAAAATGCATTATCATCGGAACCCCACATAGGTAAAACTAGAATTATGATACACTTATATACATAAATCGGTATTTCCGGGGGGGGTTCCGTTAGGCTTGGAATAAGTTTCTTGTAGCTTCGAAAGTTCAGAATATGAAAACATATACTAACGCTGTTTAACAATCATATGCACGTGAAGCCTGCTGAACCAATGCATATCAAACAACAAAAACAAAAATACTAGAATGTCTTTATTTCGTTCAATCTCCTTATCCAATAAATATTTAATAAAAGTTAATTTGCCAGTAACCCTTTTTAGGCATATTTTAATTGATATCAGAAATATTTCTGTTATTAAAAAATAACTATAAACAGCAAATTGTTTTGAAGAGAACAAAAGATGTTTTGAATGGTTTGGTAACTAAACCATAGCACAAATTTCTGTCGCCTCTCATTCAACACAGTAATCAGAATAACAGATGCACTAGAAATCGGTTACCAGGAAAACTTTTTAACAAAAATCCCTTTGAAAATAGTTAAAGTTAGTTTAAATAAAAGATTTCTACATTCTTGGCAGATTTTCTGTTATCACAATGGCGGTTATTTAAGAATATATATGATAGAAACAAAAAGAAAAATAATCAAAATGAAATTGGTTAGAATATAAGCCCAAAACACATTGATTTTTTTTTTCTAAATTTAAAAGTTATATATATATATATATATATATATATATATATATATATATATATATATATATATATATAAGTTATATTTTATGTATATATTTTTTCTAAATTTAAAAGTGATATATATATGATTTCTAGAATTACGTCCAAACAAGTCAATTCTTGCTTCGCCTGTCCATAATACTATTTTCCAATACGATTTCAACCTGGCGTCTCTGTGTCTTTTCAATAGCAGTGGAGTTTTCCGACGAGAGAGTGGTTTTAGATTGTTCCTATGAACTTTATTACTTATTGTCCGTGTAGTGACAGATTCCTCATGAAAGCAAATCATCCTGCTAATCCCGATGAGTAACCATTGGATTTTTGTCTAATTTGAGACATTAATTTCTTTTAGGATGTTGAAGGAATCTTCGGTGGAGCACCTGTTCTTCTTTGGCTTTCAACAATTTTGTGTTTTTTAAAGCTTACAATGAATGAACATATATAGGAAATGGAATATTTAGGTTGTCTGCGATTTTCCTGTAACTTTTGTCGCCTTTCTAGAGCTTTTGGTGAATTTATCAATTCTTTACAACTTGTCATGATGATAACCTTCTTGTACGAATATAAATAACAGAATGTTCTGTTTGTATTTTTAGGCAAAGAAATAACTACTGATGACATTATTGGAACATTCAAGAATATTCAACTTGAATAATCTAGAGTATTAAAGAAATTTAAAAGTTTTAAAATCTGAAATTTACATTGTACAACTTCTTTTTCACCCATTAAACTGGATAAATGGGATTTATTTCTACGAATTCAATCGTATTCTCTTTTCTATACATATTCAGTTACTATGCATCGGCGTTGTACAATTAATTATATGAAAAATATGCTTATTCATCAGCTTGAAATACAATAAATTTAAAAATTATATGTGCTCGAATATTTGTTTTCGCCACTGTGTATACACACACACACACATATATATATATATATATATATATATATATATATATATATATATATATATATATATATATATACACATACACATGGTGGTACTCGTTTGGCAAAACCTCGGATAGTTTAACTTGTATTAGAAAAAATCAGTACCTGAGGAAAATGGGAAATAACAAAAGAAAGAACATTAAAACAAGGCGAAAACAATTGTCAGGTGTTTAAGCTCCAAGTCGGAAGAAAAAAAAACAAAACGAGTAAAAAGGATAAAAAAATCAACTACGTAAAGTGGTCTATACACTAAGTAGAGCGAACCTAAAGTAATCCTAAGGAGTCAGGCCTGGCTCCTTAGGATTCATTTTATATATATATATATATATATATATATATATATATATTTGAATAAAAGACAGACCACGTTAAGATTCCATGTAATAAGCTATTTCACCATAACCCCTTTAACAGGGTTCTGGATCATCAGACTTTACTTCCAAAAGCTGAAATGAAAAATGAAAAGAAATTCACATGTTTTTTACGGTCCTCATCAAGTATATGTAAAGTTAACGAAGTGAGGAAGTGAGGTGGGAGAGAGGATATGAGTGTGTCATATGTATCATTTCAATTTCCTATTTTTAACCCCAGTGTGTCGGCTAGATGTTGCTCAAATTTAACGCGTCTCGTCTTTAGATACAGATGGCTAAGGGCTGAATGATAAGAACGACATTAAAGGAAGAAGTTAAAACAACCCCAATAAAGTACACGACAGGTTTCATTCAAATTCTCTATATATATTGCGATGGGTAAATTTTCGCCATTTTACATTTTAATTTTGCGCATGAACGTTGCTCGTTTTTGATTTTGTTGTCTACACTATATAGTAACGTCAGTTGGCCACATTCTATAAGAAAAAGAGCACCATGACGCAAATCCCTCCGTAGTAATTTTTGGTAAATGTCAGTGTTATTTTTATTTTTGCGAAATTTAGATGGCAATATATCCATCGCATATATATATATATATATATATATATATATATATATATATATATATATATATATATATATATATATATATATATATCAGAACATGCGTGTATAACGAAGAATTACAAATCTTCAAACATGGATCTACAAATTTTCATTGATGGAAGTATTATTTTTCTTTCAATTTGAGAGAAATGAATTACAAAAATAGTTTGGGAACATCATCGCACAAAATGTTTTTTTTCGTGTCCTTTTTTTCTATTAAAACTGAATGAATTGCTTTAGTGCAGTGAAAACAATAATTCGTTTATATGTGTGCAGATATATGTGACGGGTCTCGCAGATTTATCTCACTGGTCTAACGTGTATGGATTTCAGTTGTAGACCTTATGAACGAGTGCGAGAAAACGCTAGACGTTACCGTTCAGTTTATGCGGTTGTATAAGTGGCAGGTTTGCATTGTTTGAACATTGTGTATAAATTCTAGTTGTAGACTGGATCATATATATATATATATATATTCGATTCTCGGTAGTAGATGCGCACTGCTGATAAGACCCAAAAAGGATTCTTGTTCTAGACTCAATGAATTTTATGTGGATTTATTCAAATCTCAAAAAATGTCTATCACAAGCACACGCACACAGACACACACACACACACACACACACACACACACACACACACACACACACACACATATATATATATATATATATATATATATATATATATATATATATATATGAATTCGGAGTCTTGAGTCTTTACATGTATATTAAGGAATTCCTCTTAAGCATATAAGAGGCTGCATAAAAAAATGTACATTTCAATTAACACCCGACAGATACATTTATAATACCCTTGTTTTTTTTCTCTTCCCCCAACTTCTTCTTCTTCTTCTTCTTCTTCTTCTTCTTCTCCTTCCTTCTTTACATCCTCCCCCCCTTTCAATTACACCCAACGTCGTGCGTTTGATTATTAATTTTTCAAAACACTAATAAAGCGTTCATTTTTTAAAAAAAGAAAATGCGTTAAGTGGTCATTTGATAAAAATCACCTGAGGATACCGTAAGGTTGAAACCAAGGTAGCAGATTCAACTGACTTCCTGATTTTTTAATTATATATATATATATATATATATATATATATATATATATATATATATATATAGAGAGAGAGAGAGAGAGAGAGAGAAAGACCGATTTTTATGTCATACCGGCTAATAAACTAGAGAGAGAGTGAGACAAAATTTGTTGCAGAGAGATAGAAATGCAATTTCTTTTTTAATGTGGTTAAAAGATTTCAGCTAAATGATTTTGTGATTAAAATCGTCGTTAATAAATAAAATAACACCAAATTCAAAATATTATCTTGTCTTACTACAATGTTAATGTCATTATTTTTGCGCGTCTATATTTTTTAATTCCTGTCTCTTCAATTTATCTGAATGTTGACCTTTATTTTCTCTCTGAATCCTCTTACCATAATCCCGAGTGTCGCAGATTACAATCTTTTAAACCTTATTGTCTCAGGGTAATTTCCTTTTGACAGTTTCTCATATACTTTAAGTTGTTTACTTACATCTTTAATAAATGATAATCCGAAAACTGAAAACTTGGTCACCATAACAAGTTTTTTTTTTTAATAATGTAATTGTTTGTAAATCTCTTATGGCTGACAATATCTGGAGGGAGAATTTGCCGCTACATTATTTTGTATAAATTAAAAGTATCGTTATTGAGTCGGAAAACTGAATGAGTCTGTAAACAAAGGACTTCCATTTGCGTACATGAATTGAAACTTCAATGCTGTCGTGGGTAGTTATAGATCTTGGTATAGTCTGGAATCATGAGGACACTGTGCATGTCTGTCGGAGTAAAAACAAGACAATCTTATGGGTCTATTAATCGGCATTTTGACTCGCCCGGAAAAAGATTTCTTTTTTCTCACATGTAGTTTATCGGTTATCAGCGTGTAAAGTGGAATTATTCAAGTTTTCCTTGTCGTATGCTTTATATCGTATCCAAAAATTTAAATTCTCCTTTGCTGATCACATCATTTATGATGATGGCGTTGATAAATAAATTTGCCGCCAACATGCACGTTGAGCACTAGAAGATTTCAGCTTCATCAAAACATGCACCAATCATTCATTCTCTATCGTCGTTTGACTTTCCAAGAGTTGGTTGGATGTGAAGACTATTAAATCAGAGTAGAAGAAAGTGCCGATTGCGTGAATCTATTTACGGTGCATCTCGACTTGCCAGGAAATGAGCCAGTTGCTTGATTTTATGACCTTTCTCTGTATCACATATGAAATGTGACATGCATAATCCAGTTATGAAACTGCAACGACCTGTCGCTGACTTCGAGTAACGCCTTCTGTAATATGTCCGTCATGCGTAGCCCTCTTTATCCACTTGTCCAATCGTTGATAGCTGTTGTAATCGTCATCCTTTTGTTTGTCAGTAGAGGTTTTTTGGGTTGATCACGCTTAGTTTAAGACCCAATATTTTATATACAGTGTCACAATGTTCCCTGAATTATTCAAGTGTTCCGTGTCGTAGGCTTTATATCGTATACGAGAATTTAATTTCTTCTTTGCTGATCACATCATTTATGATGATGGTCTTAATAACTAAAGTCGCCGCCAACATGCACGTTGAGCACTAGAAGATTTCAGCTTCATCAAAACATGCACCCATCATCCATTCCCTATCGTTGTTTGATATTGCAAGAGTTGGTTGGATGTGAAGACTATTAAATCCGAGTAGAAGAAAGTGCCAATAGCATGAATCTATTTACTGTGGATCTCGACTTTCCAGGAAATGAGCCAGTTGCTTGATTTTATGACCTTCCTCTGCAGCACATGAAATGAGACATGCATAATCCAGTTATGAAACTGCTACGAACTGTCGCTGACTTCGAGTAACGCCTTCTGTAATATGTCCGTCATGCGTAGCCCTCTTTATCCACTTGTCCAATCGTTGAGAGCTGTTGTAATCGTCATCCTTTTGTTTGTCAGTAGAGGTTTTTTGGGTTGATCACGCTTAGTATTATATATACTCCGTTTTTCTTTAAAACGCCAAAGTTACTAATAGGTGCGTACAATTCCGAAGAAGAAAAAGATAACATCAACAGTACACAGTTATCGGTGACGTAAGCACAGTTTCAAACTTTACAATGATGATTTAAAACAATGTAATAATAACGCTTTCAAAAGTCACCGATTAATTTGTCACTGTTTTCTTTATTATAAACCGGACATCACCTTCAAAAATGAAATCAAAATTCAATACATTTCGATTCTAAAAAATGTCTTTCGTCTATGGGATGATTATTTATTTTTAACGAGCGAACTAGTTAATTTTAAAAGGCCCGATAATATTGTTTGTTACTTATTTCTTCTTAAACAAACAAAACTTCAGTCGAATAAGCAACTTGCATTCTTCATCGAAGAAAAGCCTGAAGTAGTTTTATCTCCAAGGAAAAATTAATAAACGTTAACTCTACGGCCTAAATATCAAACAAAACAAACAAACAAAACACAAGATATAGAACATTATTCATAATTTCGAAAAGATACGAAAATAGATTCTCTCAATAAATGATTTTAGATGTATTCCATCGGCACACAGGCATATACACGCGGACAAAATTTCATATTTATATTCTAATAAATTCTGGAAACATTTCTATGGCAGAAGACGTCTTTATAAGTATCTGACCTACTTCCTGTTTCAGGGTATATTATTTTCCCATGTTTTATTACCATATAGAAGCTATATCTATAAGCGTAGATGTCATCATAATATATAACATCCACTTCCACTCAGACAAGTAGAAAGAATTTATGGCCAATAATATTGCCTGGTCTTTTTTTTGGATGCTTTTTTAAAATAATTTATTGATCAAGATTTGACTATTTAATCCGGGAATTTCCATCTTTTTGGAAGCACCATTATTTTGGAAACACCATTAATTTGCTTCGTATTTCAAGGAAGCTTTATTTCTTTCTTCTTTTTCATTCATTTGTTTGTGTAAAATGATCATCTATTTCTATGCAAAGATTTGTATATATAAATCATTTACGAAACAGTGATTTCAATGTTTTATAAACAAATATATACATTCTAAATCAATGACAGAAAGCTTTATAGAAAGGAACTGATTTCAGCGCCCTCTACTATCTTCTGCCTTGCTAATCTGTGTTAAAAAATGTAGTGTCATTCATAAATCCTGTTTTGCTTTTAAGAAATGTTTGTTCAGCCTTTTGTGGTCGATTCCGATTTATTTTCAAGTTTGGGTTCAGAAACGAGGCCAAGTTTACGTCAAAAGCATCCTCTATAGATGACCAAAAACCCACCAGAAGACGCCATTATGCAAAAGCTTATAGACCTAAATACAAATGACCAATATTTACCTATTCCTGAAACAAGTAGCAAATTATGTAGTCAATCAGTTATGTGCCATACGGGATACACGCTTAGCCGATCATGTATCTTTCAATACATGACTGACGGGGCAGATTTTTTTCCCGCAGAATGTTGCCATTTCTTTCTGTGGTAGACCAGTTGCCTTCCAATGCTATAGAACCATATCTGTTTTAGGTATTAACCCGTAAGTGAATGGATTCGACTGGAATTCGAACTCGGCTCTCCGATTCCTCATTCCGAGTCTATATACATTACTCCACCGTAAAACACGATTTACTTCTTGCCGAATGAAGTAAATCGTCCTCGACCCAGATGTAATAATCCTTGAGTTAGGTTCTTAAATAGCCTCGTCAGATCGTGACCTTCACATGGATATCATGCTGGGTTCCACACTCGTTTCGAGATATCTAAACTGTCTACGCTATACAACCGCTCACTAAGATAAATGCTTAAAAATGGTTTTGGGCACATGAAGCCTATGGATGGTGGCGAAGACCATCCTTCTCCGAACCTTGTGTATCGCGCGCTACAGAATCACAGACAAATAACCGTAACAAATAACAGAAACCATATCACTTTAGGTCTCTCAACAGAAGCAACAGTTACAATGGATATCACATGTAACACGAAGAGAAACTAATGGCATAATCTTTTCAACAGGCGTAGTGTTTAATCCCTTGTTCCCTGTTTGAGACCAACTTACCAGTTCCGTCTAAAATTTACTTCAACTCTATACATCTAATGGCTTCGCCTAAAATTCTGAATTTGCATTTAATATTCAATTACTTTTTCTTCTCTCTCTGTCGCTCTCTCTCTCTCTCTCTCTCTCTGTGTGTGTGTGTGTGTGTTTCACACAGACATAAACGCACGTACGCACATTCATACACACTATACACAATATTAAAATGTCCAAAATAAAGCTTTTCTATTCTTGTTTGCATATATTCGACTGTCTCAATCCTTACCATCGGCTTAATTTATTTTACTGAATATAATCCGATTCAGACCAGAGAGCCACTCAAGTAAGACAGTCGAATATATGCAAACAGGAACCGAAAAACTTGTATTTGGGACATTTTAATATTGTGTAGAGTGCGTATGAGTGTGCGTACGTCTGTTTATGTGTTTGTGTGACAGAGAGAGAGAGAGAGAGAGAGAGTCGGAAAGAGAAGTTATTTAGGTAGATAGATATGTAGGCAGGTGAAATTAGTAGATTTCTCTTTGCAATGCATGCGTTTGCTTCCACTTTTTCTACCATTTATCTATTATGTGCCTAGATTTTTTTATCATCATTTCACCTGTCTTTTTAGCCTAAATGTATCCCCACCCATCTCCCTCGTCGTCTAGGGAGTATATTATAGTCATCACTGCAAAAAAAGCAAGAGTACGAGAAAATGGAAATTAATCTACGCCATACACAAGCAAAGCACCGAACGTCTTAACTCTTCCACCCTACCAGACGCTTCTTATTGGCTCAATTCTCATCAAATCAATAAATCAATTCCAGGAACACATTTTAGATTGAATTAGTTGCAATTTGCCCCGTCCGGACCATTTTACTCCGCGTAGTAATCGAGTTACGCTACTTGGGGTCGATTGTGGCGTGTTTATCAATTTTGCTATTTGAACGAATCGGTTAACACTTCACACGTTATATTCCCGTTTCATTATAAAAGTGCACAATTTTCAATAAGCCACTTTTTATGCCGGATATTTAAATAAAACCGTAAAGATCTGCACTATCGAATATAAGATAAATTGAACCAAAAAACATATACTAATGTTTTCCGGCTCGAGCAAGGAATCCGTCCAAAAAACTGTCATTTTCCAGGGTCAATTCCACGGTAGGGTAGGCCGAGATAATTGTACTTATTAGTAATGGCTTCCCCCGAAAAATGAAAGATATTTAACCTTTTTTTTTCTGTGACGTAAGATTGAACTTTAAATGGCCTCGTTGTCTCTTGCTGAGTGCTTCTCTGTTGATCCATTCTGTATTCGTCCCATTTCCGTTTATATTCCCATGTCTACGCCATGTCTTCCCATATTTTTAAGAGAAAGTGTGGGAAGAATGCCGTAAAACTACAAAGCTCTATATCAGTTGGAGTTTAATAAAATACCTCTCTTTCATAAAATGAAAAGGCATCAGTGTCTATTCTGGATAAATGGCTCAATCCAAGGAGACAGGTTTGACTTCGGATAGAAGTTAGGCAAGATGAATAATAATGGCGATAGTATCCTCAAGTTCGAGACGGACTGGGAAAATATTATAATATTCCAGCATAAACAGAGACTTCGTCCAGCATTCTTGTGCTGGACTAAATGACATCTCTCATTCTTTAAGGTAGCTAGACTTTTACAAGTCAAAAAGACAAAAAAAAATGGCTTTAGAAATGATAAATATTTATTAGCAAATCAATGGGAGGAAAACTACCTATTTCCCAGAAGCTAATCCCGATGAAGTGTAGATTATTAATTCACACGTATGTTGAATTAAGAAATGATTCGACTGAACACAGCTGAAAAAAAAAACAAAAAAAAAACGTCAAAACTACCACACCTAGACAAAAAATTTTAGCCAATAATAAATTTCAGATTCATAAGGATAATTAATTTCTGTAAAAGGGGATTTATACGATCTTCTAGGGTTAGGACTTCGTGATCACATCAGTTTAATAAATACAACTTGTAATCTTAAAGGTTGCAAAAATGCCTAGCATACACACACATGCCAACTTACACACACACACAAACACACACATATATATATAATACATTGCATATGTATATATAGTACCAGTGTTAATAAAACAGTGCTCGATGTAATACAACTGAGCTATTAAGTATATTTTAATAAAGAATGAACATATATATATATATATATATATATATATATATATATATATATACGGATATAGATATATATAATACATAAATGTTTAATAGTCGAGTTGAATTGGACCAGAAAACAGGAATATTAAAAAGTACTCAATGTGAAAATAAATAAATAAATATGTAGAGCTTTTTACTTGAATAATTAGAACTAATCTTCTAATTTTACAGCATTTATATATATATATCTGTGTGTGTGTGTGTGTGCGCGCGCATTGGGGAAAAGTATGTGATAAACTGAAAAACATGTGTGACGCGTTTGAATTACTGAAGTCATACAATTCCCACAATACTGTTCTTGATATATAAAACTTTGTATTGTTAACTCATATCTATCTATCTATCTATCTATGTCTACACATTCACACATCGTACGCAAACACGCGCACATATTTGTATACATACATATATATATATATATATATATATATATGTATGTATGTATATGAACAAATATAATCTTAAGGTGTGCTACGTTAGTGGGATAAAGTGTTCAATATCAGAGATAGAGCTTATGTAAATATAAAAGTGAACATTGAAGTCAATGTTCAATTTATATATATATATATATATATATATATATATATATATATAATTATTTTTTAAATATGATTCCATCGCGACACAGAAATTACTAAGTTTAGAAATTGGGCAGTATTATTCAGGTTTAATTTCAATATTAAACATTAACTACCGGGTGGGAGTTTCATCCACAGTCGATGTTTGGAATAACTATACTACGGAATGCTTTACTCATTTATAGTTTTGAAATGGAAGCGTGATATAGGGTTTGTTTTTCATTATCAAGGAGTCACTGCTTTGAGTTAAGTAGGGGTGCCAAGGTTTTGGAGTCTTTTAAGGTTGTTTTTCTTTTTTTTCTCTCTGGCTACAATGGCTAAACATATCCGACTCACTGCTAAAATGAGTGATGTTGTAGTTAAAGATTATGATTGGGTTTTGTATTTAAACCTATTGTTTTAATTGAACTTGCTAATATATTTAGAAATTATTATTTTAGTTTTTCTCTATTTATAAAATGCTAATTATTGAAGGCGAATATTTGGTGGTGTCTGCAAAAAACCGTTATCTTATTTCTTTGATTTAATTCTTTTTCGTTTTTTAGAAACTTAATAATGTGTAGTTTTTATGTAGACGTGAAGGGCATCGGTCATCCCAGGTTTTAAAAGTTATTGTTCTAGAAATTTCCGGTTTTATCAGACTTCACCAGTACTTCATCTATTTCGTTGATGTCTTTTACTATTTAGTCCAATTGTTTTTGGAAGTATCTTTTTTTTTATTTGAAATGAGATGCTGTTTAATTTATTGAATAAGTCCATTTCAAATTCAAATAACCATTCGTTAAATGGGGCTGTTTTATTATTTTCATTTTTTGGGTTTGAAACTATAAACTTCAGCTTCATTTGTTGAGTTATTCCCTCGAAGGAAGAAAAATGCTTTCTATCTCATCCTTCTTATTAATTTCTCTGTTTTTTTTGCATTAGTTTTACGAAACCACAATTTTGAAATAAAATGCTACTCTGATTAAACAGAATATTATTCACTGAGACGAAAATTGTTTAGAAAGTAATCTAATTACAATTCATCAACATTGAATTTGCGTAAGTTCTTCCAACATTTCACCATTCTTGGAAAATCTGTTGTCACAATGTTGGCTATTTAAGAATGAATATAATGGCAGCATAAACAAAAAGAATCCTAATGAAATTGACAAGATTATGTAAACAGAATACAGTAAAGAAGAATAAACCCTTTTCTAAAATTTAAATCCTCAGTGACTGTTTTGTTTTTAAACCTATTGTTTAAATTGAAATTGTTAATATATTTGGAAATTATTATTTTGTTTTCTCCATTTATATAATGCTAATTATTTAAGGGGAATATTTGATTGTGTCTGCAAAAAACCGTTATCTTATTTCTTTGATTTAATACATTTTTGTTTTTTAGAAACCCAATAAGGTGTAGTTTTCATGTAGGCATAAAATAGCATGGGTCATCCCAGGTTTTATATGTTCTTGTTCTATTTATTATTTTCTGTTTTACTTTTGGTGTTTTATTTGTTTCTTTTAAATGCCAAAAATATTTAGATAGGGATGTCTGATTTCTGTTTCTAATATTATTGAAGGAGTTTTTATCTTA
Organism: Acanthosepion pharaonis; assembly: GCA_903632075.3. Classification (NCBI taxonomy): domain Eukaryota; kingdom Metazoa; phylum Mollusca; class Cephalopoda; order Sepiida; family Sepiidae; genus Acanthosepion; species Acanthosepion pharaonis. The sequence goes on along the minus strand of CAHIKZ030005518.1, from coordinate 1,432,364 downwards.
TCAATATTTGGATACTCAATGGATGATATTGTGTATTGGTATACCACAAATTCTATGTGGTATCTATTATTCAGAGGGCAATTTTCAGTGTTTCTACAATCACATAATTTTTCATTATTTTGGTTTAATTTTAATTTAATATCTTTATTTATTTGATTTTAGCATGTGTATTTTTTCAGGATTTCATTATTATGTTTTTTTTTTTTTATAATTCTTTCTAGATTTTCAGTACAGCTATAACTTAATGTTATGGTGTTTTTTTTATTAAAGACTTGCTAAGTTTGTTGTTATTAGGAAAATGATTTTCGATTAAAACTCGGAATTTTTGTCCTAGCTTATTGATAACCATTTGGTTGAGCGGGAGGTACCAAATGATTTTTTTCTGTTTTTCTTCTGCTTTGTACTATTGTTTTTTTTATATAATTGATGTTACGGTGTTTGTTGCCACTATTTTTTAGAACTGTGCTGTAAAAATTACTGTGTTTATAGAATAGTTCTTCATTTGCGGAGTTCCTGCTGATTCTTTTTCTCTATTGATGAGGGTATGTGCATAATTATGGATGGAGGATAGTTTGACATGGGGTGTGCATACAGGAGATTAGTTTTAGGTTTTCTGTCGGATAGGTATATGTTATTCGTTAAGTCTAAAGTTATGTTGAGAAAGTTTAACATTTACAATTTTGAGTTGATCGTAGTTTTCAAATTTAGGCTTCTGGGTTCATTATATATTATCTTTCTTTTATCTATTTTAAAATTTGTTGAAATTCCTAGCTACTATGAGGCCATCATATCTGTATAGCCCTATGTCTTTAATGTGCGCGGTTAGGTTGTATAATATAAATAGACCAACAAAGTGGGAAGGCGATGCAGAGTCTAATGACCCCCATTGTGGTGTCAAAATGATCCTCAGATTTTTTAATCCATTGGTCCCAATTTTCAATGAGGACAAATCATTTTGCAGTATCTGTCTATATTTCTGAGATGAGGTATTATGTACATTATTTACATTATTCGGACTATTTTCCTCATCTTTGTCACCATATTTATTACAACGTTTCGGCCGTTGAACGCTCCGGCCTTCTTCAAGTTGTTGGAATGTCGAATTGAACCCTTTTTCTCGCTCACTGGGGTAGACTTTTCTAGTTCTATGTACCATGTTTAATGGATGTCAGTTATCAGCTATCTTCTGTTAATTTCCATCTGAAAATTATCAACTGCCTTAACCGGGTATTGAACTCACACTATTTTGGTCCTATCACTACATCTAACCAACGCCTTTATCCACTGTGCTATGTGTCCTCAAGGCATGTTTTGCATTTATAATTATTTTCTTCTTCTGTTAGGTCTGAATATATAGTAGCAATCTCTAGGGCAGTCGGGAATAGATCTCTTGATATTGATTGAGAATAATTTTCAATATCAAATGGTAATAGGGTGTAATGTGGCTTGTTGATACTGGTAAACAATTTGATGACCTCTTTGGTGTTAATCCATAGTGTTAATCCAAGGTAATCCTTAATTTACTTGGTGAACCTTTCTAGAATTTTTTTGCTTATTTTTCCTATGTCGGGTCGGGTCGGGTTGTATTTATTATTCTAGTAATAGGGTTCTCTTCGAAATCCGATTTGTGGTCCTTAATAGTGATGTAGCGTTCCTTTTCTGTAACTATTCGCTTCTAATTTATAGGGATGTTTTTACTACTTCTGTTTATATTCTCTACCATATTTACATTGTTATTATTTGCTTTTTTATAATTCCTTGTTATTTTTTTTAAAATTACCTTGTAGTTCTCTGCTGTTAATTTCTAGAGATTTCCGGTTTTATCAGACTTCACCAGTACTTCATCTATTTCGTTGATGTCTTTTATTATTTAGTCCAATTGAATTTGGAAGTATCTTTTCTTTATTTGATATGAAGTGTTGTTTACTTTATTGAATAAGTCCATTTCGAATTCAAATAACCATTCGTTAAATGGGGCTGTTTTATTATTATCATTTTTTTGGTTTAAAACATTTCATTCTTTGATTCCCTCGTTTTTCTCACTCCTTCTTACCTCTGTTTTTTTGTTTTTGTTTTTTGCATTAGTTTTTATAAAGTTTTGAAATAAAATGCTGCCCTAATTAAACATATTATTCACTGAGATTGTTTATTCTAATTTTCATCCACAGTTTTACGTATAACATTTCCCATTCTTGTCTGTTATTTTTTTAAAAAAAAACATTGGCAGCATAAAGAAAAAAAAACCCCTAATGAAATTGGCAGTTCTCTGACAGTTAATTTCTAAATTTTTCCGGTTTTTTCGTGCGCATGAAACCCTTCAAAACGAATCAGTAACATTTGTACTTTGTCATATATCTTTCATTTCTGTTGATGTATTTTATTATTTATATATATATATATATATTTAAAAAGTAGTCATTTCACTTTATTTGAAATATTCGAAGATTTAATAAAGTTGTTTGAATTACGTTTGTTTTAAAAAATTGAATGGATTAGATCCATTTCGAATTCTTTTTTTTTTAAATAACCATTTTGTAGCGTTGTCGCAACACTAAAAGTTGGAGAATTTTAAATGTTTGAATATTAATATAGTAATTTCACAAAATTTTTGTTATTGTTTTATCAGTCAACATGAAAAATGGTTCAATAAAGTACTTCAGGTATATATTTGTTATAATTATTCCCTCAAAGGAAATTTGTTTAAAATGTAATTCGACTTTGCATCTCATCCCTTCCTTTGTATTAAATTCTGGTCTCTGTTTTTTTCCTGTTTGAGGGCGCTTTTATTATCTTTTTCTTGGACATCCAGACCAGTTTTGTAACAGGTTCATTTACTTTATAAGTTTCTATATAAGAAAGTTTTATAAATATAAATATATATATTTCAAATTGAAAAAAATGTTTCAAATTATTTGAAAATATAATGTTTTATAACGAAAGTTTTATTTATTTATACAGAAAATATTATTCTGTTTGTTACAAATAAATTAAATTACGAAAAAGTAGCGTGTTTAGAAAGTGATCACTGTTCGGAATTCCTAACTTAAATCTGTCATAAATATTTAAAACAATTTTTACTATATCTAAAAAAAAAAAAAAAAATTGTAACTATTGTTTTTCCAACCCTATTAGTTTATGTGTATTTAATTTTAAATCCAATATGTTTCTTTTTTTTCTGCGTGTGAAAATAAAATCAAAATCTATTAATAAACATTTGCAGTTTTCTAATGTTGATTGTAGTGTTTAGCTGTTTATTGTTTGTTTATGATTAAAACGAAATCTAAAATTTCCAGATGGCCAATATATCCACTATTAGGACATAAGAAAGAAAAATAATAGATTACGTTATGGGTATGATATTGGTGTTGGGTACGGAAAATGTATTAAAAGATTAAGCAACGGGTTTGTTACATTTGACAGTTTCCTGTTTGGTTTCTAAGTTTAATTTTTTGGTAGAAGGATAGCTTCTAATTGTTTTTTATCCGGTTTATCGAAAGTCTTTGATCTTGTTGTCTAATTGGAGGTTCTTGTAATCATTTTTGTTCAATGCGAATATTGATTGTGGTTAAATATATATATATATATATAGGAAAAATGAACCCATGAGACAAAAGAATGATTGACAGACAGCCGAAGGTAGATCGAATGACAAATTGACCCTCGATTTTTCTAACCACTGCTACGTTATAGTCTGTATTTTCGGGTGACACAGACAGATAGCTGACGTCCGACAAAGTTGTTCACAATAACACTTGAAACAGGTGATCTTTTTTTTTCAATTCAGTTTTAACACTCTAAAATCTAAGGAGTAGAACACTCAAAATGATTCGCAGTATCTTCGGGCTCCATGATAAAACATATTTACAAGAGAAAAACGAGTATCCTAAATCCAGGCCATATATATATATTTCCTGGATACTATATTTCATATAAATGGTAATCTTCAAATGATTGATATATATATATAAATATATAATATATAATTATTAGAAATCATTCGTCAATAGATTTAATGACAATCGCTTACTCTCAAATATTACTCTTCAACACAAAATCACATTACAGACTTATTCTAACCCGAAAAAAGTTGGATTTACAGAAAAGAAGGTTATTAAAAGGTTTATTCGAAAGTTTTTTGGAAAAATTTAGTAAAGTTTCATTTGAAAACATTTGAACTGAATTATTAAACATTTTTTGGACAATTTTCCTGGAAGAATAGTGAAAATATTATCCACACATTAAGTAGTTAAGTAATTTAGCGGGTGGTATTTGTTTATTAATTAGTTCTCAATTAAAAATTATTATAATACAGTAATTCTTAAAGGGCCTATAGGAAAATATTGTCCGTCTGAAGTTTATATGGAAATCACATAAACTGCAATAAGACGAAATTGCTTTGAAATATTTTTGTCAAATTTTAAACGATTAATTTGGGCTTCAAAGCAAAGGTTTAGTTAAATTTTTCAGATAGTTTCGACACGTTTTATTAAAGTTATTTATAATATTTCAGTATAAAATATATCGATAATTTAGTGGTGGTGTCCACTGAACCAGTTCTTGTATTTTCGAGAGTTTCTAAAACCATCGAGTAAATATATTTCGAGAAATAATGTATTCATGATAAAATATCTTTAATATATTTGCATAAATGGAATACACACAATTGTGAAATATGAATATTGCAATTGCAAAATGGTTTCAGCAACAAAAGATAGATATAATTGCTGAAAAAGAACAAGAAGAATTTTAAAGTCTGCAAAGCTTAACATTACATTAAAAATAGCTTAAAAATGAAATGCTATTGACTGTGTTAAAATATCAAATTCTATACAAAATAGCCAATAATTAAGATTACAATTTCATTTTACAAATTAAATATTTGAAATAATGAAAACTGTATTTGGAAAAATTTACAAATTGTTTATTATATGAATATTTATATATATATATTCTAAAATGAAAATATTATTACAAGCATTAGAAACCAGAGAAGTTCTGTTTATAGTGGCGCTATCAAATATAATGTTTTTATATGTCTGTATTATGAGAAAAGGACCCAATACCTAACAGACGACGGTATGTCCCCACTACAGTATTAAATCGAAGTTGGTCAGCAGTTGAAGATACGTTTCCAACTGAAGGCAGAGAGGACCCAAGACGAGACTATGTCGAAGGGTAGAGTCTCGTCTCGAGAAACAGACACCGTTTTACGGAGGGTCTATTTTTTTTGACCGAACATTCGGCCTCGGATGCCCCACATTAAATTCGGCTGTGTGCCACATCTGCCCTCGTGGGGCGGTTGGTAGATATCCTGCAGTTGGTGATTCATTGTGGAATTCGCTTGACTCACAATTCTAGCAGTTGACTAAATCTATGCGCCGCTGGTGAATCTTATATCTGTTGTTCGTGTCCGAAGTTTTATCGTTCATTACCAACCTTCGTTCGATTATTCTATTCAGTAACCTTCCCTAGGTTGCAACAATTAGATAACACTGAAATCAAGAAAGAAAATACAAATAATTCTCTTAAAAGTTTTCATTCCTTTATCTCATTATTTTGGGAATTATATCATTATATAATCAGATAGCTTTACTTATCTTGAGGTTTTTCAAGCGGTGGAGATAGCACTGAAATCAGTAAACTAATAGAACGAAAAAATTACCAGCAAAAAGTAAGTCTGAATAATTACAGACATAAAATACACTGTTCAACTTAAATAATTCTGCATAATCAATCGACATAAACAGACTTGGTCTATCTATCCTAAATTCTTTTAACACTACCCAAATAACTATGACATTCCATCATTGGGTTGGTTGAGAATGTTTCAGCATATCATGGTATTTTTGATAACCTTCAGAAAGTGTGGATAGTGGAGGAAAAATAAATATGTAATTGAAATTATATTTAAAGGAAAGACAAAAATCAGAAAATCAATAATTGTTAAAACATAGTTCAGATCATAAAACTGGATTTTTCATATCTTGAATAGAGACAAATATATAGAGCAATGTTTGAAAATTTGTTTTAAAGATTAAATGAAACTAATTCTGTAAACAAAAGCATCTGTACAGTATATACATTAAATCTTGTAACTACAAGAAGCACAGATATACTTGTTAATGAAAATGCATTGTGTCTGTATACAAAAACATACATATGTGGCACCATGCATCCTGACGATTTGAAAGAAATATTTATAGATATATGATTTGCTTTCTTACGGTTTATCAACCATTTGAGGATTATTTAAGGCCGAAATGTATTTTAGGTTTTAAGAATAATTCTTTCTTTTTTTTGCGAGAGGATTGAACCGCCATGCATTCAGGCGATTTGGGGAAAAGAAAGAAAAAAACGAAGAAGAACGAGAGGAAAAAAAGTAATACGAGACGGGTCATAGGCGAACACACACACACACACACACACACACACGGCTTAAGAGACGGGAATAAGGAAGAAAAGAGTTATTGTTGATAGGTATCAAATGTCAAAAATATCTAGGTCACCTACGAACAAGCGTTGACCGATTTCCGCTTTTCAGCGAAAAATGGAATTGTGTTATCAATAGATGTCACCAATTAAGAAATCCATTTTGAAAACGTTAGATTTTGATAATGGACAAAACGCAGATGTAGCTTGCAGTCTTGACTGGGTATGGAAAATTAAAATCCCACACAAGTAGTTCTCACTGGCTAAGTTTTTCTTTTGACAGAATAGACTTTTGCCCTGCGATAATAAAAATTTTGTTATCAACACATGAGCCGAAGGAAACTGACATATTTTTATTTCTGCTTGGGAGACGCCAAGTTGGCTGCAAACTTGGAGAAAATTCCTTTCTTAGACCATGTCAGATAATCCAGCTGTCCAGTGAATTGGCGATAATTGACAAACGCCACGTGTTGAAACCGCGAGTTGTCACATCAACCGCTCATGATAACGGCGATTTAATTAATTTTTTTTAGTTAAGCAAGGTATTTCTTTTCCAAAATAAAGCCACGGGTTGTTCACGCCCGACTAAGACGTCATTGGCCAAATGGATCACATGACGCACGAAGGAGGAGGAAAGATACCCGACCAGGACCCCATTGGCCGAGAGTGGTCACGTGACGCACGAAGAAAATCAGTCGACGCCCCCATCCAGAGTACAAGTATGAGAAGCCGCTACGAGGAAGTGGGGAGGGCAGTTCACGCCCCTCAGAAGCATAATGAGAGAGTGGGAGTGAGAAAAAAGTTACCAAAAATGGAAAAGAGTGGAAAATCCCTAACCAGAAATAAGAAGGGTGGATACGTATTTAGAATTATCGAAGAACCCCTGGCGCCGACAGACCCACCCCAGTTTTGACGGCGTCAATACAAACGAAGCCCCACCAGACAGAAATCAGTTCAACCCCGGACGGCAGAGGGAAGAGTTCGTTCGCCCCAAGCGGGCAGAAGAGGCCAGTTCGTTTGGCCCTGAGTGCCGAGTTCGTTCGACCCAGGCTGGAGAGATGAGTTCAGCCCCGGACGGCAGAGAGAAGAGTTTGGACCCTGGCGAGAAGAATTTCGTTGGACTCTGACAGGCAGAGTCAGTTCAGCCCCGGACGGCAGAGGGAAGAGTTCGTTCGCCCCAAGCGGGCAGAAGAGGCCAGTTCGTTTGGCCCTGAGTGACGAGTTCGTTCGACCCAGGCTGGAGAGATGAGTTCAGCCCCGGACGGCGGGCCGAATTCGTTCGCCCCACGCGGGCAGAAGAGGCCTGTTCGTTTGGCCCTGAGTGTCGAGTTCGTTCGACCAAGGCTGGAGAGAAGAAGTTTAGCCTCGGACGGCAGGCAGAGAAGAGTTCGGACCCTGGCGAGAAGAAGTTCGTCGGACTCTGGCAGGCAGAGTTAGTTCGCGCACCGACAGCAGAGATGAGTGCCCAGTGTTGAAACTGCCTCAAGATAGCTGACCACATTCACGCAAAAATTTTGGACTCTTCTTCAACCAAGAACAATTAGTTTGAAGAGCGACTTAGAACCAGACAACAGAAATAAGTTTTTCGACTTTCGTCCCAAGACACACCGAAACACAAATTTCTTAGAGAGCAGACAACTTGAAGCGTTAAAATTTGCCTAGCGAAAGCGTCGTGCCACAATCCACAGAACGGGTCGGGAGGTAGACACAGTCCTATGTACCGAACAACTAGACATAAAAAGTTTGTTACCTTTTTCTTTGATACTTTGAACTTTGGGAGTTTTCATTTTATTTTCTTTTATGCGTATTTGTGTGTTATCACCCCCGTTGAAATTAGCTTGCATTACGGCCCCAACCCCTGTTTGATCTCGTCTGTCTAAGATCAATTCACAACGTGGGTAGGCAGACTGGAGATCAGTGCAGTTACCCTGGTAACCAGGCGTTGGAAGCAGGTTGGGAACGGCGAGGCTGATATCAAATCTAACCAGATTCCTACCCGAATCACAAAAGGGTTAGAACGTCACGCTTGGAGCAGCGACACCCGGACGGAGCAGGGAGGAGCGAACAGCTGGCGCCGCCGCGAAGACGTCACAATTGGTGCTGTTTAGGGACGTCACAACTGGCGCCATGGTAGATCAGGATAGAACGTCACAGTCGGCGCCGCGACCGGGGGATGACGTCACACATATAAAAAACATTAGAAATCACACAATATCTGTTTATAATGTCACTATCAAATAAAATGCCTGTATTATGAGAAAAATACTTTATAACAATATTCTAATCCTTACCTTAAATTAAATAGCACCGAATCAAGAAAACAGTGATACAAATAATTTTCTCTAATTTTTCATTTCTTTATCTACGTTACAATTTGGGAATTATATAATTATATAATCAGGTAGCATTACTGATATTGAAGTTTTTCATGCTGTGGAGATAGCACTGAAACCCGTAAGCTAATATAATGAGAAAAAATGTTGCCTGTTAAAAAGTAAGTCTGCCTACTTACAGACATAAAATGCACTGTTCAACTTAACTTTTCACATAAAAAAAAAGAGAGAGAGATATCAAAAAGTGAAATACCATTGATGAAGAAAAAATATAGTATCATTTAAAAGCCATCAGAATAATTGTGATTTGTCTGCATCGGAATTGGTTAATGAATGTTTTAGAATTATAAAAAAGAGCATATTTTCAATTAACGTAATATAAACTTATAGGAATATGCATGACAACTAAACAATACTAAGAAGAGGAAATTAGAGGCAAGAATTAATTTTAAGGGTCTTTGCTAAAATATAAAGGAGTGTTGAAAGTTCTGACCTGACCAAAAAGAAGGATTGATAGCTATGGAAAGTACATAATATTTGATATTCTACATAATTAATCGACATATAAACAAACTTCGTGATTTTTCTCAAATTCTGTTGTGGCCTTGTTAGGGCCAGATTTAAATACACAAGAGAGGAATTGAGTTAAACAAATATATTAACAGAAACAGTAATACAAATATAGACAAACGAGACTATTAAAGCCAGAATTTTCGGTCAGACAGTCAGGCTGACTGCCGGAAACTCTACCGCCAAAGGGTCGAACCTGCTTTTATTTATAGCTGGGAGAGTCCATGCGTGCGTGGGTAAATTACCATAACAAATTACTTTAACGCTACCCAAATAACTATGATATTTCGTAATTGGTTTGATTGATATATTTTCAGCATATTATTGTATTATTTACATCATTCGAGTCTTTGTTCTCATCTTCATTGCCATATTCACGACGTTTCGGCCTTCTTTAGACGATATAAGTGGGAATTCACCCGAATAAGGCCGAAGCTTACAACAGCCAAAACGTCATGTATATAATAAGGATGATGCGGAGAACAGTTCGAATGAGTTAAATAGTGTAAAGAGAATATATCATTGTATGAGTTGGTCCTTAGATACAATCACAATACATGTTAAATCGAGAGACAAGTAAATAAATATTGTATTTTTGATAACCTTCAGAGATTGTGTTGCAGCTCAGACCAGACACCAGGTTCGTTGACAGGGTGAAGTTCCTTTCAGTCAAAAGCTTGTGGCTTAAAAATTACCCTTTGGCCAGATACCCACGAGTGAAAAACAAAACAATTCCTAGCAGTAAACCATATTTTATACTTAGGTAGTAATTTACTAGTATAAACGAGAGAATGTGGGTTAAAGTATGTGATGGAGGAGGTGCGCAGTTCAGAGGCTGTCATCTATGTCTTTCTATGTGGCCCCTTTCGTTCTCTCTGTTTTCCTTTACGCGGGATGGTCAGATTTATAGAAAAAAATTACCTTGTCATGTCATTCTCATCTAAAAAAGCAATTAATATTGATTCCATCACTTTCTCTTAGTCTGACCCTCTTGCTCTTTTACTTTGAAGTTAACTCTCCAATCACTGACACTCATCGTTCGAAAATAAATGCTCCGAATCGAGTTGTCCGACATGTTCCGCTGTTATTAAATTTAACAAGATCTCCGCTTGATTCATATTGTTATATTAGAATGGCGGGGGAAATTGTTTAAAGAAGAACACAAAATCAGAATATTGCCTCGACATTCCTTCCACAAAACGTTTGAAATTTACTGCAAATTTTTACGAGGGTGCTGGTAATGTCTCTGGGACCAAGGAGAATTAACAAGTGCAATGATAAGCAAATGCGATTGAAATTAATAATCTTGTAGTTCAAAACATGTAGCATATTGTTACACATTAAGCTATCGAAGTATTTTGATTGTTGATAATTGAAATATCGATTTTTGAATGTGGGTCGGATTGAGAATAGTCAACATTTCAGACCAAATAAGTGCAGTAATTTTGCAAAGTAATTCTGGTATGTTTTTATATTCAAATGAACCAATATCCTCTGGTCAAAGTGACAAAGGCAACTGTTAATTAGATTCTGCATAGAACTTTTTAATTGCCTGTATGATGTTGGGAATAGTTTAGTAGAAAACAAATGTTTTGAAAGAGTATTATCTTCTGTATTTGTAAGTTCATGTATTTTATTATAATTTATTAGGATATGAATATTTCAGTAGCATCAATCACGCTATTCGAAGTATTTTAATATATGATTTTAGGTTAATTGAACTTTCTTTAACGATGTTATCCAAGGGAGCACGGCTTTTTAAAATGCGTTAGCAGCATATGCCACATTCTTTATCATATAGATTAGTCGACATTGGTTAAAATAGTGAAGTCTTAAATTGCAAACAAATACCAATAAATTTTACGTGTTGTCTCTTTCACTCCTATTTTTTATTGTAAAAATTTCTACAGCCAGTTCAAGAAGTAAACTGATTTGCAACTTGTACGTTTTTTGTAAAAATTTTCTACAGCCAGTTCAAGAAGGAAACTGAATAAAAGTTACGCAAAATCAATAAAAATACCTAAAAACTTATTGCAAAATTCATGAATACAAAACGAGCGTTTTTACTAATACTATTCATAAACTAAATAAATTAAATTATTAATAATACTGAAGTTATCCACCCCCTGTTGTTAGAAGGCAGATATACAGAAAAAATCAGGTTGCTAAATTATTTCTACAAGGTGACACAAAGGTGAAAAAAAAACATTGATTCGTAGAATCCCCGCAACATGTCAACAACGTTACCTTTTAAAATACATTTTAAAGCCCAGAATGATATCAATACGTGCTATATTAATTAAACTATCCCATTCTATCCATTTTAATACTAATCCCCTGCTTAAAAAGTCGTTTAAATTACTAACTAATCTGTTTAGCTGAATAAAGCTTCCTATGTTTATTTTCGGCGTTGTTTATTTATAACATCATCTTAATTACTGATTCTAAGTTTTTAAAAGTACGAAAATATATTATATAACTTCTTAAGCTATAACGAAACAGAGCGGCATTTTTCAGCTGCAGTAATTTGTGAAGTTACCACAATATTTTGAAAACGTTGTACATATACGGTCAGCTCGGAGTCAGGAAAAACGTTGATTGGAACGTTACAATAACGTTGCCATAATGTCACATATCTCCTAACCGAAATGCAACGAATCTGAAAAGAATGTCCCTTGTCATCGCACGATTGACTTTATCGTTGAAAAGCTCAGCTATCATTATTTTCCGTCACCAGAAGACTACACCACGCTCCAATAGTGTGCAAAGAGATGAAATAACTTCGGCATTCAGTTGTAACTATCAAAGTCTTTGCATTTATGGAATCAACTGCCTTTTGCTGCTTTGTTGTAAGTGAAGTCAGATTTAGCCTTTAAATTATCACGAATACTGCGACGTAGTGTTATCATGTGCTTTCATGACTATCAATTGTCATGATCACAAACTTTTCTTCTCTATTTTTCCATTGAATAAAGAGAACTCAAGACACCGTTATTTCCTTTTGCGAAAAAAATGCTTTTCACTAAACTGATCAATGAAATGAAAATGACAGGATGATATTCAATGCCCAGAATTGATGGCGAGGATTGAGAGAGAAGAAATACAAATACACTGACTCAAATTCCATTTCATACAACCGCTAAACCCTCTGATTACACCAGTAAATGCAGCTACAAAATATCTTCCCCTAATTAATTTACTTCTGAATTAATGGAATTTGTTAAAAATACTGATTATTTTGCGATGTCTCTGATGTTTGTCAGAAAAAAAACGCGAAATACATCGCCATATGTTATTAATTTCCCCAATTCTCTAATATGTTGTGGACAAAGATTCTTTGAAGAACATCAGAATCTTTACAACGTAGTTCCATCGGCTAATTTATCGTTCTGTACTCAAAGAACGCATGGTCATTACCACCCAGATTCTCAATGTTTAGATATACAAAATCTGCTTATGAAAATGAATACGTTTCATGACCAACTTGTAGGCTACTTTTTAAGATTCTGCTCGATTCCGTTCTGGTGACTTTGATTATGTAGTTGATCCAAGAACCTACCAGAAATATTCTTCTCTATATAAATATTCAATTGGACTTTGTGTCTAGTGTCAGTCAGTTTTCCTTCAGCAATTGAGAGGATTATTCAATATCATGGAGAAGTTAGAGATGATTATGACATTCCAGAATACACCGTTGATTACCAAAACATTATGGTTCTTTTCTTTGAAGAAAAATAAGCTTACTGATCAAACCGAAAATTAATCTAAAACTACGATTGACTAGATTGATCGGGTGATGATTCGGTTGTGCTGATAACAGCATTTTTGCTGTTTTTGCTATTAAATATCGCCACATCGTTACCTTGATGACCATGGCGTTTGGAGAGATTTCTCTCTCCGAATCTGATTACTAATACAGGTAGTAAAGCCCAATCAGACCAGCTTTGTAAACCATAACGATGTCAAGAAGGCGTACATTCAAAACTTTCACCCAGATATTTTTTTACGAAAGTTAACAATCCTTCTCGAATTTGAATTCCAAACCTCGATTAAAATTTTTATGCAAATTTCCGCATGTTAGTATACGCAAAATAAATTGATCGACGGATATTTTCATCAAATTTTGATCAATAACTATGTTATTCAAATATTTTTGAAGATATTCAATCATTCCGAATTTCGATATCACAGCCACGTGCCTGTTCTCAGTCGGAGGTAAGAAATTATTTTGATAAGGCATTGCTGCAGGAGTTAGTGTTCAGAGTATGTCAAATATTAAATCCTGTTCAGTCCTCAGTTTTAGCATCATTTCAGGTACCATTCGACACTCTTTGTCCTTCGTCTGGATATATATTAAATTGATCCTAAATTTTATGATTTTAGAATAAACGTTTTGTGTTCTAATAATAATTATTATAAGTGTTCCCCAAAATATATTATTCATTCCTAATGACTGAAATGACCACATTGTTAATTCTATATTAACTGTATATTAATCTCTTTCAGAATTTTACTTAATATACACCCCACAGCCTGAAACTAAAAAAGAAGAGATGCGTTTACATTTTTGCATGTGATCAAAATTGGTCATAATTCAACTGAAATTACTGCTAACATTAACGTTGCGTGAATGTTTCACTTGTGATCTTACAGTACGAAACTTTTCTGAAGTTCCGCAGTAGGGATACGAGACTTGAAGTTTGTTGTAACTAAGTAAATTGTTAAGGAATAACAAAAACCGGGTTTGCAGCTATATTGTATATTAAACAGTGAGTACACCAAAAAAGTATTACACGACTAGTGAGAGTGTATCGAATGATCTAGCGCTCAATCTATTCACAGTTCACTGTTTCATCTCTCCTACTAAACTTATAGTAGGCGGAGGAGTCTAATATAGACTCTTAGAGGGAGGACACCACAACAAAGATCAAGGTGGTAGAGAAAGTAAATGTGCAATTCACAATCAAATCTGAAAACGCTAGTCGTGCAAAGCCACGTCAAATATCAGATAAAAGTCTTAACTAATGGGAATCAGATATTCAACAATTCCTGATCCTTGAAAAAATATTGCAAGGTTAAAAATCTCGATAAATGGATTACACTTGAACACAGAGTTCGTCACGTCAAGTGCGTTCGATGATGCATCTTCGAAATTCGCATAACACAATTCAAGATCGAATAGTGACTTGTCATCAGAAATGGATCCTTTATTAAATTGTAAACGATCGACTCAATGTCTCGATAATTAGGATGTTCCAAAAAATAAATCATACCAACGGTTTATGGTTTCTGTCTGGTGGTCAACGGTTGGTGTTATCCTCTACAGCTTTCTGGAATCTAACCACAGAATCACTGTTCAGGTATACTTCCAAAATCCTAATAGTACAAAATTCCATACTTTGGCGATGGCGCAGAAACTTGAATGACGTTTATAACTTAACAAATAACTAAACTGGAATATTTCAACTAATTATATAACGAGTTTTCTATGAAATAGAATTACTGCAGGGCTTTCGTCGAACACCAATGAGAGAGGAAGACATATGGCAGATGTTAAGATTTCCTTTTGTTTACTTGGAAGATTTTTACAGACGTCTCTGTCAACGAAGCGCAAAGTGTTTCATAATTTAACGTACTACAAGTCAACAGTATATTGGTACATGGGGGTTATGATGGTGTTATTCCACCGTAGAACAAGTTTCCAAATATTTAACAAACATTAACATTCTATATCTGAAAATCATCTTAATAACAAATCATCATGATAGAACAGATTCCTAGTTATTCTAGTTATAATGAATGATCGTACTCAGGATGATGCTCGTTATCTTCATGCCAAGGCGATCCTAATACCAGGCCTGGCAACAATGCGACTGATGTTCCCAACTGGGAGCGGCCATATGGAGATTAAAGCACTACTACATAACAATTACTGAGAACATTATTTAGCAAGGGACTTGTTAGTAACCTCCAGTAATTAGATAATTATCAACTATATATAATATTAGAAAGCATTTTACATTTATTGAATTATTTCCATAAATACAAGTGTAAAAAGAAAAAAACAAAAGTACTATAAAATGTGTGAATGCACAAAATCACTTTATTCAGCATCAATTAGAGAAATTTTATATATTGTAAAAGTAATGTGTTAATGTATTTATGCCAACTGATTACGGAATATTTAATTGTATAACACAGTCAAAAATCAATTTCAACATTTTAAAAATCGTGTATCAAAAATGTCTGAAAATATTTTATAAAAATTTGAATTTCAGAGAAAAATATTTTTGAGAAGCTTTACAAAATTTATTGTGATTTTTGATACATGTACCTTGTTTTTTGCAAAATATGAAGAAAAAACTTATTTCGCTATGATACAACAGATATTGTCAATATTCACAGGTTTAAAAAATAAAGTCAGTTTACATTAACACGAATGCAAATTAATTAACAGGATAATTTGAGGAATTTGCCATCTAAATCTGAAATCACATTTTTCAGTCGATCATTTTTCTTAATGTCACAATATATTTCTTTGACACAGACAATTTTCACAAATTTTAATCATTTTTTAGTGAAATTAACTGTTTCTGTATCCTCCGCATTATTAATGGATGTGTTTTAATAACAGCTACATTTTGATCCCCAAAACAATTTAAATAATGAAAAACATTTTGTCGCCCAACTGGTTTGGTGTAAACTGCTATATCAGATAGTTTTAATAGCTTAACAAAGGGAGTTACTTCTTACTGAAAAGTTCTTTTACAATCTTCCATTTTGCTGCCATCTTTTTGCAAGCAGTAATTCAATAGTAGGATCAGAATTCTAATTACTCCGAATATTCTTTAAAAGGTGGACATAATCAAAAAGTAAGTACAACTCATTTTACCAAGGCTTATTAAAAACAATATCATATTTTTTTATTTGGAAGAAAAGATTGATTTGTCATTTTATTGTTACAATTTCAATGACATTGACCGTTTGATTGCATCAACAATATATAAAAATGCTTTCGTATAAAAAGTTACTTCTAATTTTACAACTGGTAAAATTTTGATCCACTATTTAAAATTTTTACCATAATGCCAACAATGTTTTTGTTAATCACATTAAATGTTTAATCCAAATCAAATAATTCTGCTGCATGATACTAGAGAGCAACATTGAACAAAAAGAATACACACTGGTTAATTAAAACCATCCTCTTGAATATAGTATATATAATGATACAACATATTCACATACCTCCTGATGAAATTATCAGAAAAATGATTTATCCTAAACCTTTTTTGCATGTATTGCTTAGAACAAATAGAGAATGTAAAATTTCTACCAACAGTTTCATTCTCCTGGTGTTACGATAGGTGGGAACAGGTATCTCCACGACTTCCTGTCTCCTGTTGCTCTAAATCGCATTTACACGTTTAGGAACTTTCTTTTTTTTTCTACTTTCTATTTACCCTAAGACGTTAAGTATATTACTCTTACTATTTTGACTTCAACAAGAAACGTTAGCTTTTAAAGTAATTGAGCTTTCTTTCATCAGTATGTGTTCCCCAAGCATATAGGGTGTGTCCCAAAAATGTACACTACCCAAACCTTACAACAGTCTACCCTGCCAAGTATTAGATATGTTTTGGGAGATGGGGAATTTTATTATTATCAAGATGAAGCACAACCACCAATCATTGTGATGTATGACCGAAGCTGAAGAAGCTGAATCTTGCCAAAAAGAAGGATCGTAAGACACAGTTCTGGAGAATATCCACCTCTTTTAACAGACCTCATGACTTTTGACTTTTCCTTGTGGGGATAATTAAATGATAAAGTTTGAAGAAGGGAATCACAAGCAGCAATCAACATTTCGACAGGTGTTTAGCTGCGTTCTTGCACTATGGAAACTTTCATTTTGTAGAGCCAGCAAAAGTTGTTGCCATGGAAGTTTCCATGGTGATAGAATGCAGGCAAATACCTGTCGAAATGTTGATTGCTGCTTGTCATTCCACTGTGTCACTTTGCCTGTATCATAACGGACATCAATCTGAAGACATGCAATAAAAAAACAAACTTTGGTACATAAATATATGTTGAAGCTTAAATAAGCATGGAATAATACAACACAAAATGTACGTTAACAAAATGTATTGAAACAAAGAATAGGTACACAATATTTACAGTTAGTTTGGTATATTCTTGGGAAGACTGTTCCTGCATAATGGGTTGACTAAATCGCAGTCGGGCAGAGTCTCTGGATTCAATTTCTTAATCTCTACTATCTATTATTTATTGTACATTAGTACAAATGCGGCACAAGGCCAAAAAGGGGGTTGGGGTAAAGGACGGTCATCACTTGTCTTAGCTTAAAACTTAGCTAGCCACAATCACTGACCCTATCATACAGAACAATAATCCTTTCACCAAAACAACACATTTATCCATACCTTTCTTACTACAAACACCAAAATGCCTCTTTGACTCCATGAAAAACCTAAATAAACCCCTTATTTACAAAATATTGTTTGTCTGGGGGAGGGGCATAAAAAAACAACAACTTTTAAAAAAATGATCCCCAATGAATATATACAAAATGACAAAATATATTTACAAGAAACTAAATAAAATTAGTGTTAGTAATAAAACCCCCACAAACTCTTGAATGTGGCAGAAATATCAGTTAACTGGACGAAATCGATGCGGGACTTTATAAAAAAATAAAGCCCCACTCATCCATCCCAAACATTCACACAGGCACACACTCATTCATACACAACAACAAATACGAAAAACACACACACGAAACGAAAGGCGCCCCACATCTACCAGAGAACTGACATCACTGACCACCTAAAAAAGAGGGAGGGATGGGGAGTTAAACTGAAGGAAAAAAAAAATGGGGACAGAAATAAAAGGGGACCAATGAGCAAATACACCCTAGCTAAGTTTACCAGAATAGAAAAAAAAAAAAGAAAAATGCAAAAAACCTAATCTAACCTAACTCCGGGATGGGTTGCCTAGGATTAACCCAGGAAAACAATATTCTTAATGCCTAACCGGCATCCAAATGCCACTCTAGGTCAGCCCCTTTTACTCGGCACATTCGCGCAAGATTCACCCACCTTTTGCTGAATTCCGATGAGGTGAGCCGCCGTTTTTCCGTCCTGATCTTGACTTTAAGCTGATGCTTAAAGAACAAGATCAGTTGGGAAGAAGTGAACTTCTCGCCCTCATGGAATCCCTTCTGACGCGTCGTCCAAATCACGACTCTCATAACCCCTAGTAAGCAACAGAACACATAGTGTTCAGCCTTCGTCATCTGCGGCACCACATTGCTACAAACAGAACTGGCATCCAGGACAAAAAACTTTCCATGCAGCATGCGAACCATGAGGCCTTCAACAAACCTGCACAACGGCACTATCGCCCTGCACTGAAAGAAGGCGTGACCAATAGTCTCGACTTCCCCGCACAGCGACGACAGTTTGATATTTCTCCAAGCCTGCTGAACAAAGTCTCTTGCTGACCCAGAGGGCTTTACGAATCACCAGCCAGGTGAGTGATGCCTCATCGTTATTGAGACATTTCAACCCGGGCGCCCAAGGCCATATCGAGCGAGCCTCCTGCTTCGTAAGACCGAGCTCGCCAATCAGATCATCTTGTACGGACCCCTAACTAAAACTTGATATAATGCCTTGCGAGACAACGCCTGGGCGTTGGAGAGACCATCCGAAACCCGTAAGAGGAGCTTCAGAGCGCGACGACATTCACGATAAAAGAGCACTCGGCACGTGGTAAACGGCCGGCCTCTTGTTCGCACGAGTGCACACTTTTCAGGGATGGAAAATGTTTCTGGACGTCTTCTTTCCAAAAGGCACCCTCCTCATTCGACCCACGACACATTCGGTCTAAAAAGGTAATGCGAAGCATATATTGACGGATCTCAATGCTAGGCATCCCCAGACCGCCCTCAGAGGGATGGAGGCAACAGACCTCGCGAGATACCATGGGGGGCCTTGCCTTCCACAAGAAAGAGAACAAGGTCCTGACTAATGACATTAGCCGGGCATACGGGAGTGGAAGCACAGAGAGTCGGTAGAGGAGGATCGGATAGATGTGAAAAACACATACTTCCGCCCTTCCCTTCAGGGAAAGTCTCCTCCGAGACCACAGATTAACCGCGATCTCGGCCTTCCTTTGTACCTCCGACCAGTTCATTTCCAACTGGAGATCAGGACCGAACCAGACGCCGAGTATCTTGATCGGCCCATCCGTCCAGAGGAAAGGTCCGGGAAGAGAAACTCCCTTCCACGCACCCAACCGCAAGCCCACAGACTTATCGCGGTTGATCCTGGCCCCGTTACCATCTCATACCCACTGATTTCTTTGCTGACTTCGTCAATCTCGGCTCTGCTCGACACAAGAGCCGAAACGTCGTCAGCATAGGCAGAATACCTGGCCGAGGTGGTAGCGCCAGGCAGGGAAATTCCGCGCAGGACCGGATTCGCCTTTAACTTGCGAAGGAATGGTTCCAACGCAAGAACGTAAAGCAAGGGCGATAGCGGACAACCTTGACGAATGGAGCGAGACAATACGAAAGGCTCCGACCTCACCCCATTCACTTCCACCAGCGCACCGGGGGTCGCATACAAGAGACGGATCCAGGAGCGAAAGTCGGCTCCGAAACCGGCCGCCGACAGGACAGCCTCCAGAAACCGATGGTCAACCCTATCGAAGGCCTTGGACTGATCTAAATTGATCAGCGCGGCTTCACTGTCGACTTGTTCTAAGATCAAGCGTACCATATGAAGGTTATCCTGAATAGTCCTGCCCTTCACAGCACAAGTCTGTTCGGGGCCAATCAGACGAGACAGGACAAGCTGCAAACGGTTGGCTAAGATCTTCGCCAAAATCTTTAAGTCAGTATTTAACATCGTCAAAGGGCGAAAGTTCCCTAACCCATCCCCACCGTTCTTGTCCTTACGCAACAACTTGATCACACCCCAGTGAAGCGTCGAGGTAAAGACCCTTGCCTCATCCAGTGGTTGTAAATCAGCTGCAGCAAAGGAACAAAAACGGGCGACAGCCTCAAGTACACTTCGTAGGGAAGTCCATCTAGTCCCGGAGACTTATCCAGGCCAACCTGCTTCAGCGCATCCCAGATTTCCGACTCTGTTATGGGACCCTCGCACCTAGCCGCTTCAGCTGCCTCAAGGCAGGGAAAGTCAGCCAAATAGGCATCGAACTGAGCAGAGCTCAGACCGGGCTCCCTGGTGAAAAGATCCTGAAAGTAAAGCCGAAAGGCCTCGCATATGCCCGCGCTTGTAGTCACGGTCCGCTTATCCGGCAATGTGACGCACGCTATATGTCGCTTATCCGCGTTCCGATTTTCCTCTGCGCGCAATTCTGCGGCCATATTCGTCGCCTCAGAAGACATTCTTTTTAGCCTAGCCCTAACTACCAGAGCTTGATCCTTCTTGATAAGCAAGGAGGCCAACTCTGCCTTAGCTAAGACTATGTCCCCACTAACACGGGATTTGACGGCCCGATCAACTTTATCTTTAAAAGCCGTTTGCGCCGCTAGTCTATCTAGATTGAGTCGACGACTAAAATCGGCAGCAAACGTTCTAATTTTTGATTTTAATTTTCCCCACCAGGCGTTACCCACAACCGCCCCCCGTCAATTCCCTCTGAATCATTAGTAGCAGCTGGTCCCGGAAATCCTGCTCACCAAAAAGTGAACAGTTAAATTTCCAGTAACCAGCCATTCTAACCTTAGGTTTATCTAAGTTTACACGGACCCGGACAAGCCTATGATCCGTATAAACTATATAATGGAAACTTGGACACCCTAAGAGCCCTACGTCGACTCTCCTAACTAACACTCGGTCCAGGTAGCTCGCAAGCGAGCCACTGGCCGAGTCGCCACTAGTTGTCCAAGTCCATGCTACCTCCTGAGGGTGCTCATTCCGGTACTTATCGACAAGATCGAACCTGTCGATAAAGTCCCGAAATGCCTTCACATCAGGATTGTTAGTACCCGGTTTTTACCTATACGATCTATCCTGGGGTCAAGGACGGCATTCCAATCCCCCGCTAAGACTACCCGACGAGAAGTCGTCAAAACGGCTCGATCTGCCGAAACAAAGCAGGCCGCTCAGCATGAACATTGGGCGCATAAACCCCAATGAGACGTAAAGCCTTATCCTTTATAGTAACATCCAGCACGCAAAGCCTGCCCGCCGGATCTGCGAAGACAAGGGAACATGCAGCCTTCAAAGACTTGCTCACTAGCCAAGAGACACCCCTCGAACGACCATCAAAACATGCTGAATAAAGGGCGAACCCCTTAGACAGTATATCCTCATGGTCATGAGAAGAAAACCGGGTCTCTTGCACACAACAAACATTCACCCCGAGGCGCTGAAGGTCACGAGAGCCTCGCCCTGCGAGACTCGGACCTCAGGCCCCGCACATTTAACGTAGCTAACCAGAGAGCCATCAAGAAGTCCAATTAGGGTTGTTTACCTGAATTAAACATGGCCGGGGTAAGGATACCGACGGCCTCTCCCATAGACCCATGGCCCATCTCATTCTTGATGGAACCGTCCTGGGAGATCCCGCCGATATCCCAGGGGAAGGTTAATTTAGTGCTCTATAGAGGGAGGGATGAACTAAAACGGGGACCCTCCCAGCACAACGATTAGCCAGCTGTTTTAATTGCTCATTTTGAACAATGGCGATTGGCAAAGCCATTTTGCAGGCATTTATGGCCTCCTCCATCATTGTCCAGGCCAGCTTGGCTGCAGGTCCTGTTCCTTACCACAGTCAGGACCCTTTGGGCAAGCGGGAAATTTTCCGGAACCTCCATGTCCAAGTCAGCGTAACTGCTTAATGGATAGGAGGAATTTTAATTTTTAACCCTGTTCCCATAGTCCCGGGCTCTTTCTGCTTGCGCTGATGAAATTTTACATACATCTTCGCCCGTGTTGAAAATATGTTTTTTTTTTTTTTTTTTTTGTTTTTGGGAGGGCTTCTTTCCCGTTTGGGAGCAGGAGGAGGCGGCATTTCATTTCTTGACGGGGATTGACTGGGGGTATGTAGGGGGTATGGGATTTTCGTTTAACAGGGGAAGGGCTGGGAGTGTGAAGGGGGGTGTAAAAGGATCTATGTTTATAGGGGCTGGGATCTCTACTGGAGGACGGGCTTTTGATGGTGTAGATGGAGGGGATGAAGGTTTGTTTTTCGGTGAAGGGCGGACCGGGCAGAAGACGTGGAAGGAGTGGGATTTGTGTTTTTTTAGACTGGATATCTAGTTTCTTTTTTTTAGCTCTTTTTTAGTTTTTCCGTTTTTTCATAACCAGGGTCGAATTTTTTTTGTTTTCTTTCAAATGATTTTCAGAGGCCGGGGCGTCGCCCTCAACGTTGTTAGAGGGAGTGGGGCTGTATGTGCCTTTTTTCCTTGGGGCTTCAGGGGACTGAGGACCCGCTGTCTGGCGCTTCCTCTGGCCTTACCAGCCACCAGCCATTCCCCTCCCCTTCTCCACAACAGCACTAGCAGCGGGCGAAGGCTCTTTGGGGAATGTGG
The DNA here is from genome assembly GCA_903632075.3 of Acanthosepion pharaonis. Taxonomy (NCBI): domain Eukaryota; kingdom Metazoa; phylum Mollusca; class Cephalopoda; order Sepiida; family Sepiidae; genus Acanthosepion; species Acanthosepion pharaonis. Next base: position 1,409,447 of record CAHIKZ030005518.1, on the reverse strand, counting down.
TCTTTGATGGAATACCAACCGGAGGATTAACCGACCCGGTCCCGAAGGCTGGTACGCCCATTACAGGCGAGGCGGAAATTGGAGACGCGATCAGAGGGGAATTTTGGTCAACAGGAGCTTGACTACCAGAGGCCTTCTTCTCTGGGCAGGAGGAGGAAAGGTGACCAGTCTCTCCACACCTCCAGCATACCGGTCTTCGGCCAGTCACAATGACCGGTAATTTCAAACGCCAACATCCAGACAGTTGGGGATGGAGCGGAAGGCTTTTCGTCCAACATGATATCGAAGCTCCACCCCCGTTCAGGTTATCACAGGAGGCGCCCAGAATTTCGCCATACTGGGACATGAAGAACGCCAGGTGTTCCCCGATAACCTGAGGAGGGACCTCGTATACCGCCACCCTGGTCCTTCGTCGGCCTTCGTACTCAGTTCGAAGGATCAAACTTTAGTGATCAGTTCACGGCTCGCCGCGGCTACGCAGTCTTCTGGCGTGGGTAGCAGTACGTCCCACATGAAAATTTGGCACCCTTAACAATTCTAAGGGCTTGAACCCCAGGGACTCTAATGACTTTAACACTATGTTTTTCGTCGAGCGACAGATTTTCGCGAACGCCTATCCACGACAAAACCGACACAATTCGTTTTTCAATCTTCTTCAATTCTTGGGGTCTTCTAAAAGTCCACCTTCCACAACAAGGTGAGCGTAACTTTAGCACGCTCCAAGAAATCCGCAAATTGATAATGCATTTTGGAGGGGACGACCAACAAGAGGGCGATTCCCCGGCCTCAGTCTTTTCTTGAGAGCCATTTTGGCTAACATGTTTTTTGTCTTTTTGGCCATTATTGGCCTCCGTAGCATTTTCATATTTTTTTGCCATTATTGGCCTTTTTGTAGAAGTATTTTTCACATTTTTTACTGCCATTATTGGCCTCCAGATTTTTCACATTCTTTACTGCCATTATTGGCCTCCGTAGATTTTTTTCTTTTTTTCTGCCAAATTGGCCTCCGTAGATTTAGGGGGTAATTGATCCTTTTTCCCAGCGATTTCATCATCGCTAGGGGAACTTTTTTCTAATGGGTATTCATTGGGATTGTCTTTATCCGGTTTTTCTTTTTTTTTAAAAAATAAATGTTTTCTTATCGACTTTCGGTAGTCAGATAAGTTTGGTTTTTTCTTAATGGCTAAAAACGAAGGTGGGGAAAATAAATTTTTTATAATAAAAGGGAAGGGGATGGGGAAAAGGGGTGGGGAATAATAAAATAAATATAAACGCAAAAAAAAAAAATCAAACAGGAGGACAAAAAAAAAATAAAAACACGTACAATAAATATTATATAAAAAAATTAAAGACGCCTAACGGCGAAACAATAAATTAAAGAAAAAAACTCCAAACGAAAAAAATTTAGAAAAAAAAAGAAAAAAAAAGAAAATACGAAACTAGGCAAGCTAACTACAAATTACAAAATGGCCGACAAACAAAAAACAAATAAACAAAAAAAAATTATACAATACAAAACGTTAGCACAAAAACAGACAAATATAACGACAAATAGACAGAAATAAAGGTTACAAAAATTAAATAAAACAAATAGACAATACAAAAAAAAAAAACGGAAAACTTAAATGATATTAAAAAGGAAAAAAAATAAAAAGAAACGAATTTAACGGTAAGTCAAAACGAAAACACAGACACGGGAACAGAACAAATTAAAACGGAGATAAAAAGGAGAAATTAAAAAATGAAAAACGAAAAGGAAATGAAAAGGAAAAAATAAAAAAATTAAAAAAGATAAATATATTAAAAAAAGAGGAAGGTAAAAATGGAAAAGAAAAAATCAAAATCTTTTTCAAAAAACAGTTTCGTAAGAACAAAAAAAAACTTAAGTAAAAAAAAAAAAAAAACTTGAAAAAATGACGTTCAAAAATAGTCCAAATATCAAGAGGGCAGACGGTCTTCAAAACCGGTCAAAAATGAAAAACTTTCGTGAACCAGTCAACACTTTAATCTCGACTATCTATTATTTATTGCACATATGTACAAATGTGGCACAAGGCCGAAAAGGGGATTGGGGTGAAGGACGGTCATCACTAGTCTTAGATTAAACTTAGCTAGCCACAATCACTGACCCTATCATACAGAACAATATTCCTTTCACCAAAACAACACATTTATCCATACCTTTCTTACTACAAACACCAAAATGCCTCTTTGACTCCATGAAAAAACCTAAATAATCCCCTTATGTACAAAATATTTGTCCGTGGGGGGAGGGGCATAAAAAACAACAACTTTTAAAAATGAACCCCAATGAAATTATACAAAATGACAAAATATATTTACAAGAAACCAAATAAAATTAGTGTTAGTAATAAAACCCCCACAAACTCTTGAATGTGGCAGAAATATCAGTTAACTGGACGAAATCGATGCGGGACTTATGAAAATAAAGCCACACTCATTCATCCCAAGCACTCACACAGGCACACACTCATTTATACACAACAACAAGTACGAAAAACACACACACGAAACGAAAGGCGCCCCACATCTACCAGAGAACTGACATTACTGACCACCTAAAAAACGAGGGGGGGGATGGGGAGTTAAACTAAAGGAAGAAAAAAAAAAACAGAAATAAAAGGGGACCAATGAGCAAATACACCTTAGCTAAGTTTACCAGAATAGAAAAAACTAAAAGAAAAAATACAAAAACCTAATCTAACCTAACTCCGGGATGGGTTGCCTATGTTCAACCCAGGAAAACAATATCCTTAATGCCTAACCGGCATCCAAATGCCACTCAAGGTCAGCCCTTTTACTCGGCACATTCGCGCAAGAATCACCCACCTTTTGCTGAATTCCGATGAGGTGAGCCGCCGTTTTTCCGTCCTGATCTTGACTTTAAGCTGATGCTTAAAGAACAAGATCAGTTGGGAAGAAGTGAACTTCTCGCCCTCATGGAATCCCTTCTGACGCGTCGTCCAAATCACGACTCTCATAACCCCTAGTAAGCAACAGAACACATAGTGTTCAGCCTTCGTCATCTGCGGCACCACATTGCTACAAACAGCTCTGGCATCCAGGACAAAAACCTTTCCATGCAGCATGCGAACCATGAGGCCCTCAAGAAACTTGCACAACGGCACTATCACCCTGCACTGAAAGAAGGCGTGACCAATAGTCTCGACTTCCCCGTACAGCGACGACAGTTTGGACAATTCTCCAAGCCTGCTGAACAAAGTCTCTTGCTGACCCAGAGGGCTTTACGAATCACCAGCCAGGTGAGTGATGCCTCATCGTTATTGAGACATTTCAACCCGGGCGCCCAAGGCCATATCGAGCGAGCCTCCCGCTTCGTAAGACCGAGCTCGCCAATCAGATCATCTTGTACGGACCCCCCAACTAAAACTTGATATAATGCCTTGCGAGACAACGCCTGGGCGTTGGAGAGACCATCCGAAACCCGTAAGAGGAGCTTCAGAGCGCGACGACATTCACGATAAAAGAGCACTCGGCACGTGGTAAACGGCCGGCCTCTTGTTCGCACGAGTGCACACTTTTCAGGGATGGAAAATGTTTCTGGACGTCTTCTTTCAAAAGGCACCCTCCTCATTCGACCCACGACACATTCGGTCTAAAAAGGTAATGCGAAGCATATATTGACGGATCTCAATGCTAGGCATCCCCAGACCGCCCTCAGAGGGATGGAGGCAACAGACCTCGCGAGATACCATAGGGGCCTTGCCTCTCCACAAGAAAGAGAACAAGGTCCTGACTAATTGCATTAGTCGGGCATACGGGAGTGGAAGCACAGAGAGTCGGTAGAGGAGGATCGGATAGATGTGTGAAACACATACTTCCGCCCTTCCCTTCAGGGAAAGTCTCCTCCGAGACCACAGATTAACCGCGATCTCGGCCTTCCCTTGTACCTCCGACCAGTTCATTTCAACTGGAGATCAGGACCGAACCAGACGCCGAGTATCTTGATCGGCCCATCCGTCCAGAGGAAAGGTCCGGGAAGAGAAACTCCCTTCCACGCACCCAACCGCAAGCCCACAGACTTATCACGGTTGATCCTGGCCCCTGTCACCATCTCATACCCACTTATTTCTTTGCTGACTTCGTCAATCTCGGCTCTGCTCGACACAAGAGCCGAAACGTCGTCAGCATAGGCAGAATACCTGGCCGAGGTGGTAGCGCCCGGCAGGGTAATTCCGCGCAGGACCGGATTCGCCTTTAACTTGCGAAGGAATGGTTCCAACGCAAGAACGTAAAGCAAGGGCGATAGCGGACAACCTTGACGAATGGAGCGAGACAATACGAAAGGCTCCGACCTTACCCCATTCACTTCCACCAGCGCACCGGGGTCGCATACAAGAGCCGGATCCAGGAGCGAAAGTCGGCTCCGAAACCGGCCGCCGACAGGACAGCCTCCAGAAACCGATGGTCAACCCTATCGAAGGCCTTGACTGATCTAAATTGATCAGCGCGGCTTCACTGTCGACTTGTTCTAAGATCAAGCGTACCATATGAAGGTTATCCTGAATCGTCCTGCCCTTCACAGCACAAGTCTGTTCGGGGCCAATCAGACGAGACAGGACAAGCTGCAAACGGTTGGCTAAGATCTTCGCCAAAATCTTTAAGTCAGTATTTAACATCGTCAAAGGGCGAAAGTTCCCTAACCCATCCCCACCGTTCTTGTCCTTACGCAACAACTTGATCACACCCCCTGGTGAAGCGTCGAGGTAAAGACCCTGCCTCATCCAGTGGTTGTAAATCAGCTGCAGCAAAGGAACAAAAACGGGCGACAGCCTCAAGTACACTTCGTAGGGAAGTCCATCTAGTCCCGGAGACTTATCCAGGCCAACCTGCTTCAGCGCATCCCAGATTTCCGACTCTGTTATGGGACCCTCGCACCTAGCCGCTTCAGCTGCCTCAAGGCAGGGAAAGTCAGCCAAATAGGCATCGAACTGAGCAGAGCTCAGACCGGGCTCCCTGGTGAAAAGATCCTGGAAATAAAGCCGAAAGGCCTCGCATATGCCCGCGCTTGTAGTCACGGTCCGCTTATCCGGCAATGTGACGCACGCTATATGTCGCTTAGCCGCGTTCCGATTTTCCTCTGCACGCAATTCTGCGGCCATATTCGTCGCCTCAGAAGACATTCTCTTTAGCCTAGCCCTAACTACCAGAGCTTGATCCTTCTTGATAAGCAAGGAGGCCAACTCTGCCTTAGCTAAGACTATGTCCCCACTAACACGGGATTTGACGGCCCGATCAACTTTATCTTCTAATGCCGTTTGCGCCGCTAGTCTATCTAGATTGAGTCGACGACTAAAATCGGCAGCAAACGTTCTAATTTTTGATTTTAATTTTCCCCCCCAGGCGTTTCCCACAACCGCCCCCCGTCAATTCCCTCTGAATCATTAGTAGCAGCTGGTCCCGGAAATCCTGTTCACCGAAAAGTGAACAGTTAAATTTCCAGTAACCAGCCAATCTAACCTTAGGTTTATCTAAGTTTACACGGACCCGGACAAGCCTATGATCCGTGTAAACTATATAATGGAAACTTGGACACTCTAAGAGCCCTACGTCGACTCTCCTAACTAACACTCGGTCCAGATAGCTCGCAAGCGAGCCACTGGCCGAGTTGCCACTAGTTGTCCAAGTCCATGCTACCTCCTGAGGGTGCTCATTCCGGTACTTATCGACAAGATCAAACCTGTCGATAAAGTCCCGAAATGCCTTCACATCAGGATTGTTAGTACCCGGTTTTTTACCTATACGATCTATATCGGGGTCAAGGACGGCATTCCAATCCCCCGCTAAGACTACCCGACGAGAAGTCGTCAAAACGGCTCGATCTGCCGAAACAAAGCAGGCCGCTCAGCATGAACATTGGGCGCATAAACCCCAATGAGACGTAAAGCCTTATCCTTTATAGTAACATCCAGCACGCAAAGCCTGCCCGCCGGATCTGCGAAGACAAGGGAACATGCAGCCTCCAAAGACTTGCTCACTAGCCAAGAGACACCCCTCGAACGACCATCAAAACATGCTGAAAAAAGGGCGAACCCCTTAGACAGTATATCCTCACGGTCATGAGAAGAAAAACGGGTCTCTTGCACACAACAAACATTCACCCCGAGGCGCTGAAGGTCACGAGAGAGCCTCGCCCTGCGAGACTCGGACCTCAGGCCCCGCACATTTAACGTAGCTAACCAGAGAGACATGAGAAGTCCGATTAGGGTTGCTTACCAGCATTAAACATGGCCGGGGTAAGGATACCGACCGCGTCTCCCATAGACCCATGGCCCATCTCATTCTTGATGGTGCCGTCTTGGGAGATACCGCCGATATCCCAGGGGAAGGTCAATTTAAGAGCTCTATACAGGGATGGGTGAACTAAAACGGGGACCCTCCCTGCACAGAACTGTTGTAACTTTTTTAATTTTTCGTTCTCGACTATGGCGATGGGCAAAGCCATCTTACAGGCATTTACGGCTTCTTCCACCATCGCCCAAGTCTGATTGGCCGCAGGTCCTGACCTAATAACTGTCAGGACCCTCTGGGCATTTGGGAAGTTTTTAGGCTCCTCAATGTCAAGGTCAGCAAACTGCTTAATTGAAAGCAGGAACTTCAAGTCCTTGACCCTGTTACTATAGTCCCGGGCTCTTTCGGCCTGGGCAGGGGAAATACGGCATACCTCCTCTCCTGTGTTGAAAATAAATCTTTTTTTTCTATCTTTTTTTTCTTCTTTTTGAGTTGGGCTTCTTTGCCGCTTGGGAGCAGGAGGAGGCATCTCAGCATTTTTTGCCGGTGATTGCTTGGGGGTATGAAGGGGGGGGGTTTGTTTAACGGGGAAGGAGGGGAGTGTTCATGGGGGGTATAAAAGGATCTATGCCTATAGGGGCTGGGATCCCTACTGGAGGGTTTGGCCTTTGATGGTGAAATAGCAGGCGATGAAGGGGTTGTTTCTTCGGAGAAGGGCGGGTCTACTAGAGGACGTAGAAGGATTGGGTCTTTTCTTTCCGAATCTAGCCTCTTTTTTAATTCTTTGAGTTTCTCTGATTTTTCATAACCGGGGTCGAATCTCTTTGCTTTTCTTCAAATGATTCTTCAGAGGCCGGGCATCGCCCTTAACGTTGTTAGAGGGAGGGGGCTGTATGTGCCTTTCTTCCTAGGGGCTTCAGGGGACTGAGGACCCGCTGTCCGGCGCTTCCTCTGGCCTTACCAGCAACCAGCCATTCCCCTCCCCCTTCTCCACAACTGCACCGGCAGCGGGCGAAGGCTCTTTGGGGAATGTGGCTTTCGATGTTGCGCCGACCGGAGGATTAACCGACCCGGTCCCGGAGGCTGGTACGCCCATTACAGGCGAGGCGGAATTTAGAGACGCGGTCAGAGGGGATCTTGGGTAACTGGCGCTTGACTTCCAGAGGCCTTCTTCTCTGGGCAGGAGGAGGAGAGATGACCAGTCACTCCACACCTCCAGCATACCGGTCTTCGACCCGTCACAATGACCGGTAATTTCAAGACGCCAACATCCAGACAGTTGGGGATGGAGCGGAAGGCTTTCTCGTCCAACATGATGTCAAAGCTCCACCCCCGCTCAGGCTATCACAGGAAGCTCCCAGAATTTCGCCATACTGAGAGAAGAACGCCGCGAGATGTTCCCCGATAACCTGAGGAGGGACCTCGTATACCGTTACCCTGGTCTTACGTCGGCCTTCGTACTCTGTACGCAGTATTATCTCTTTGTTAATAAGCTCACGGCTAGCCGCGGCGACGCAATCTTCTGATGTGGGCAACAGTACGTCCCACATGAAAAATTTAGCACCCTTAACTATTCTAAGGGGCTTGAACCCGAAGGATTCCAATGCTTTTAACACTGTGTTTTCGTCGAGCGACAAATTTTGCGCGTACGCTTGTCCACGACGAAAACCGACACTATTCTTTTGTCAATTTTTTTTTCAATTCTTGGGGTCTTCCAAAAGTCCACCATCTACAACAAGGTGTGCGTAACTTTTGGCACGCTCCAAGAACTCCGCTAAATTGATAATGCACTTAGGAGGGGACGACCAACAAGAGGGCGATTCCCCGGCCTCAGGCTCAGTTTGCGGTTCATTTTCTGGATTTTTCAGAAATTTGGCCATTATTGGCCTCCATAGTTGAGTCATTTTTGTTGCCATTCTGAGCTTCCGTAGAAATAAATTTTTTTTTTTATTGACTTTTTCCCCAACAGATTCCACACTGCTAGGGGAAGAGGTATTAAGAGCTGGAAACTCTTCCAAACTGTCTTTGTCCGGGGGGTCTTTTTTGGTTGGGTTGAAAAGGTGTTTTCGAATAGCCTTTTGGGCTTTTTTTAATAGCCAAAAGGAGGGTGGTTTTTTTTCCTTTTTTTCTCCATTTTTAAATAATAATAAGGGAAGGGAGGGTAAATACGGGTGGGGAACCGCCTTATAGGCGGAGGAGGGGAGAAAAAAAAATAAAGGGAGGGTAAAAAATAAAGTTTGGCCTATCAAAAGACAATTTAAACAAATATCAACAGACAAAAAAAAAAAAAACAGGAGGAAAAAAATTATAACCACAAATATAAACAGATAAAAAACCAAATATACAGACGAGAAAATGTGAACAAGGTTCACGAAAATGAAGAAAGAACAAAAATTTAAAGGACAACAGACAAGAAAGCAACAAATTACACAATAAAACTAATAGTTATAAACGGAAAAGAGAAAAACGCAATACGTAAAAAAAAGTTACAATTTACAAAATGGCTGCCGCTAAAAAAAAAAAAAAAAAAAAAAAACGGTCAACCCAATAAAGAAAAAACGTTAAAAAAAGAGGAGGGACAGAGATTACAAAAATTAAAATAAAACACGTAGACTTTTTTTTTTTTTTTTTTTTTTTTTAAACGGGTAACACAGAAATAATTAACACGTAAAAATTAAAAAGGTCAAACGAGAAACGAAAAATAAACAGAAAAACTCCGGGGTGTGGGTACTGAAAAAAAAAGAACTCAGAACAGAAATAATTAATAACAAAAAAGAAGTAACGGTTAAAAGGGAAAGGAAATGAAAAGGAAAAAACAAAAGGTCAAAATAAGAAAGTTCGAAAAATGACAAGTTTTAACAAAAAAGAGTCAAAAAAATACGTTAGAAAAAATGGTGTATAATTAAATCAAAAAACTTAACTAAATTAAGGCAGTCTGAAAAGTTGAAAAAATAGTCCTTTGGTAGACAGCAAATATGTCTAGCACCGGTCAGGAGAAAAAACGGTGTAAACGCTTAATCTCGACAATCTTCCCCGTCTTCCGGTACCAACCCATATTTATATGGTCGGTAGTCCGCTTATGTAAATTAGGTGTATCATACACAACACCCTCCTCCCAAGCCTTGGAATCCCTTTTGGATTTCAAACTGGCTTCCTATATGGGTTGATGATTATGGCTATTTCTTTGTAGATCCATTTGCCTAATTTTAATATTTTTTTCGTTTTGGATTCACGTTCAATGGGTCCGTCAACTTCCGTTTCCTACCGGATCTTCTTGGTTCAGGTGTATTCTGTGGAGGTTCTACCTGAAACATATCATACATTATATCAATGGGATCTTCGTCCTCATCCGGTATACACTCTTCTTGCTCTATACCGTAATCTTTTTTTAAGTTGGTTTTGGTGCCTTTTATAAGTATTCTTCGGCCCTTTAATTATGTAAATCAGGTCACCGATTCTCTTGTCCACTATGCCTCGTTCCCAGAACTCAACGTTGTTTTTATAGCACTTGAAAAACACCTTCTCTCCGGGAGTGTATCTTTTTCTCGCTGTATACATGGTATTTTTTACTGTATTTTTCCTGGCAAAAGCTTGTCAAACACTGACTTAACTTTCCTAGCGAACATTAGTTCAGCTGGTGCCATGTTTGAATGTGTTCTCTGGTTTGGCGTGATTCTGTATACTTGTAAGAATTGCTGAAGCGCCTTTTCCGTTGGAACTCCTGAGGCTTTCTTCAGAGCTCGTTTTAAAGTATCGACAAATCTTTCTGCGAGTCCATTAGACCTCGGATGATACGGAGGCGTCGTTATGTGGTTAATTTGATATAATTCACAAAATTCCTTAAATTCTTCAGAAGTGAATTGTGTACCATTGTCACTCACAATACACTCTGGCACACCGAACCGTGCAAATAGTTCATGCAAAAAAGTTGTTGTGGTATTGGACGTAGGCTTTTTACAGCGTAGTACTTCCGGCCATTTTGTAAAACTATCTACCACTATTAAGTAGTAAAAATCTTCTACTGGACCAGCGAAATCAATGTGTAATCTTGTCCACGGATGATCCGTCTTGGGCCATGGTTTGTGTACTATAGGTGGTGCCTTAGCTGCTAACGCACACCCCTTACATCGATGAACCATGTTTTCGATATCCACATCCATTCCTTTCCAATACACAAAAGCTTCGCATTAAGCTTTTTGTTCTATTAATACCCGGGTGACCCATATGAAAGTCCCGAAGTATTCTTTTCTGCAACTTTTTGGTATTACTACTCTCTCACCATATAATAAAACTCCATCACCTATTGAAAAAATCTCCTGCACTTTTTTGGTCATTTGCTACCATTTTGCTTTTTAATTTCTAAATGAAATCATCGCTTTCAGCTTCTTTTTTAATTTCATTTAGCGTAACCGGTAGCTCTCTTTACAATGTTGTTTACCATGCTTTTCACCTCATAATCTGCTCTGATATTTGCAATAATTGATTCTTCGAATCTTTCTTCTTGCCTTGGTACTAGTCTTGATAGACTATCCGCATGAATTATCTTTTGGATGATAGGTGCTTTATGTGAAAATCATAATTGAGAAGAATGGTTCCCCATCTTAACAGACGATTTGCTGTATAAACGGGTAACCCTTTCTTTGAACCAAAAATGGTGATCAGTGGTTTATGATCCGTTTCAAGGATAAAATGTCTGCCGTGGATGTACCTGTGAAATTTTTGTATGGCAAAATGATACTCAGTGCCTCTTTTTTTCTATCTGAGAGTAACTTCTTTCTCCTGGGAGCAAAGTTCTCGAAGCGTGTGCAATTGGTTTTCTAGAACCATCTGGCATTATGTGTTGAATACACGCTCCTATCCCGTATGAACTAGCGTCACTTGCCACTACAATATCCAGTTTTGGATTGTAATGGGTTAAAAAGAGGTCGGACGTAAGCATTTTCTTTATTTCATCAAAGGCTTTCTGACATTCTACCGTCCATTCCCATGCCTTGTCTTTTTTTAGCAGTTCATTCAACGGAGCTCTTAAATTGTACATTCCTTTAATGAACGCTTGATAATAATTTGCAAGCCCTAGAAAACTTTGTAGCATCGCCACATTAGTGGGCGTCGGCATGTCTCTAATCGCAATGGACCTTTCCGGATCTGGACATCTGCCATTTTTGTTGATTATGTGCCCTAAATACTTAATTTCCTCCAAACCAAATTCGCACTTTGACTCTTTGACTTTAAATCCAAAGTCCTGAATTTTTTAAAATACTTGATTGAGATGCTCTCGATGTTCGTCGACCGATTCGCTCCTTACTATGATGTCGTCTAAGTAAGCGCACGCAAAGTCTAAATCATTCAGCATGACGTCCATAGCTTGTTGAAAAATGGCAGGTGCCACTTTAATACCAAAAGGAAGCCTGTTGTACTTGAATAACCCTCTATGCGTGTTTATCCCTAGTAACTTCGAACATTCCTCTTCGACGGGAATTTGGAGATAGGCATCTGATAAGTCAATTTTGAAAATATAACTCCACCATTTAGCTTGTTAAAAATCTCCTCCGGACTCGGTAACGGGTAATGGTAGTCCTTAATTACCGAGTTCAACCCTGTCGAAAAATCAACGCAGACTCTGACTTGGTTTGATTTCTTTTTATGCACACAATCGGCGCAGCCCATGAATTAGATTCTACTTTCGAAATAATTCCCATTTTTTCCAACCTATCAAGTTCTTCGTTAATTTTCTCTACACTTGCGAAAGGCACAGTACGTTTCTTTTTAAAAATTGGCATAGTATTTTCCTTTAATTCGAATTTGGCTTCAAACTTGTTACATCTTCCAAGACCAGGTGTGAAAGTTTCCGGAAACTTTTTTTTTAATTCCTCAATAATGTCCTGTCTTGTTTGCGTATTACTTTCTACTTTTCTGCAGAAAAAGTTTAACGGTTTATCCCACAATTCGAATGTTTCAATAAAATCTGTACCCATCAAGTTTTCTCCATTTTCAGAATGAAAACTTTTATTTTTTAACTATCCTGTTCAATTTCATAGGAAGTACAACCTCGCCTTCGAATTTAATTTCCTTTCCAGTCACTGTTCGAGCGCGTTTCGTTGACTTCATTATTGTAGGCCTTTTTAAAATTTTCCATGTTTTATAGTTCATTATTGTTAAATCTGAACCCGAATCGAGTTGAAATTTGATATTCTTTTTTAAATATTTCAGTCGTCACATACTTCCTCAAATCTCTATCTGATTTGATATTTGAATTTGTTTGTCTAATTCGGCTATTGACTTTTTTCGTTTTACAACACGACCCTTTGTGACCATTCTTGTGGCACACGAAACATTTTTTATTTCTATATGGGCAATTTAACTCCCAGTGTCTTCCGTTGCACCGTCTACAATTAAATGGCGGAACCATTTTTTTTCCCTCCTCATTTTTTCCATTTAATTTTTCTTGTTTATTTTTAAAATACGCCGAATTTTTAATCCAATTTTTTTTTTCTGATGGGTAATTTGACTGTTTCTTCACTTTTTTAATATAAGCAATACCAGCTTCTTCAATTTTTTGAGACTCTTTCTTTAAACTTACGGCCCGCTGACACTCCTCTGCTAACTTTTGCAGGGTAAGGTTTTGTTCAGATTCGAGTTTAGACAAAACTCTACGTCTTATTTCGGCACTTTTACTGGATACCAGTCCTTGAGCAAAAATTAAACACTTGAATTCTTCAACCGTAATCTCTGCCAATCTGAAATTGTCACAATGTCTATTCACTATAGATGCATAAGTTAAGTAATCCTGATCGTCGGATTTAGCGACATTCATGCATAACCATCGCTTATGCCAAAGCGACATATTTGCTCCAAACAACTCCTTTAGCAATTTCACTGTTTCCGAGAATTCCAATTCATTTGTTCTTCTCGGTAGAATAAAATCTACAAATTTGCTATGTTCTGCTGTACCTAGCTTTCTTAGTAATAGACTGACTTTTCTTGAATTCGACCAGTTTTCACAGTCTGTGTGGAAAATATCTTCATATCGTTTAAAGTACGCTTCAAACGTTTTTCCTTCGTCTGGCACATAGTTGAAAGTTTCCAACGAATTAAATATGATGTTATTAGAATATGAAGAGTTACTTTCATTTACCTGAACGTTGTTTAATTTCTCCAATGTTAACTTTTGAATTTCCAAAACCTTGACATACATTTCTTCCTGTTCCCTTTGACGTTGCTGACTCAACTCCTCTTGCCTTTCTTGATAATTCTGCTGTGCTAATTGTTGTTCTCTTTAATAAGGCAACCTGTTCACTTTGTTGTTGCAGACTCAACTGCTGGGATTTGAATAATTCAGCTTGACTCAACTGCTGGGCTTTAAACAATTCAGCTATGACTTTGGATAATTCCTCCATTTTTAACTGATAGTGTTCATGCAACAAAGAATATACTTTTAAATTGTGTATCCACGAATATACTATAAGCAGACAAAACAAAATTGAAACAACATACGCCTTTTTTAATTTTATGTCTTGCTTTATAAAATATTGTTGAGCAACCAAACAAACAAAAAATAACAAATTTTTTTTTTTTTTTTACAAGTTCGCTTACCTTTCAAAGTCGACACGTGGTATTTGTGCTCCTTTTAATTCCATGCATGTTTTTTTTTTTTTAGTCGGCCAGCATTTTTTTTTTTTTTTTTAGTCGGCCAGCATTTTTTTTTTTTTCGCCGTTATTTGTTTACGCCACCTTCCAGATTTTTCTGAGTGTACGTTCCTTTAAGCTTAGTCGTCCTTTAACTAGTTTTAACTGTCCAAACTTCAGAATACTTTTCCGTTCCATTAGATGTTCGACTTTAAATTAATGATTTTTTTTTTTTTCCAGCCTGGGTTCTTCCACTTGTCCCAATTATTGAAGGCTATCAATTATTAATTCTTTTTTTTTTTCGAAACGTAAAGTTCTTTAAACCTCGTCGCCATTGTTGAAGCTTAAATAAGCATGGAATAATACAACACAAAATGTACGTTAACAAAATGTATTGAAACAAAGAATAGGTACACAATATTTACAGTTAGTTTGGTATATTCTTGGGAAGACTGTTCCTGCATAATGGGTTGACTAAATCGCAGTCGGGCAGAGTCTCTGGATTCAATTTCTTAATCTCTACTATCTTCCCCGTCTTCCGGTACCAACCCATATTTATATGGTCGGTAGTCCGCTTATGTAAATTAGGTGTATCATACACAACAATATAGATAATACATGTCAATATCAGTGTGACATACTAGTGTAAAACTTTTTCAATTAAAGGGACACAACTCTTTAACTTTCAATAGGTCATCTACTATATATTAAATGTGAATATCAGTGTGTACTCTGTCACACTTTTTCAGTTACAGGGACACAACTCTTTAATTTTCAATAGCTTATCTTCTATATAATAAATGTGAACATCAGTGTTTAATGTGTCACATTTTTTCAATTAGAGGGACACAACTCTCTAATTTTCAATCGCTCATGTTACAGAAATTTTCGATTCCCAAATTTTCATTTCGGCTTTTATTTTCGACAATATTTTACGTGATATATTGCGACGAAATTTTTGAACGATAACAAATTTTATAACTTGGAAATAAATTTTGGAGTAATCGAAATTAATTGCAAAATATGACGAAATTCAAACATAAAATCAAAATATTTTTTCTACGGAAAGTAAGGACCTACGCAAACCAAATTATCTTCATGTTATATGGCGGCAGAAAAAATTATCGTCGAACTTTTAAAATTAAGCTCAAATATTAATCCAATACTTAAATGCAGCGATTAATTTTGAGTTCTTCTCTAGTTTAATCTTGCTTATCACACACGGCAGCGGTATGACTCGTAAAAAGTAATCTCCGCCAACAGTGGTCCAGATTGCAATGAAAAGAACCAAGGCTGTAGTGAAGAAAAGAAAGTCTCCTGAAAATGAAAACCCAAATCAAAAGGCAACCAGGAGAGCTTCCAATGCTGAAAATATTCAGTTTTAGGCACTCTGAAACACCTGAAAAAACTGAAGACCCAATGAAAAGACCTCCGTAGGGGTAGGGTTTGCTTATTTATAGTAAATGCT
Organism: Acanthosepion pharaonis; assembly: GCA_903632075.3. Taxonomy (NCBI): domain Eukaryota; kingdom Metazoa; phylum Mollusca; class Cephalopoda; order Sepiida; family Sepiidae; genus Acanthosepion; species Acanthosepion pharaonis. The sequence goes on along the minus strand of CAHIKZ030005518.1, from coordinate 1,394,080 downwards.
GTCTTCATAATAATGATTTAATTTCGACATAGTTGGTTCTAGATGCCTTAATTATTTCCTGAGAAAGCTTCAAAATTTGTATATATTTTTAAAGACACTCGATGTCTCTTTCGTCTTGTTATATACTTTCTTGTTGAACTTATTCATCTTAAAACATGCTAGTTATTCACATTGACAGAATTAAAAGTCTGTTGTTTCAATTCTTTTCTTCAAAAAATGCAATTCTCTTTTCTTGATACTTTTCTCAGACAGGGAAAGATATTTTTTCACCATTTTATGTCCTAACAGGTTTCTCTGTTGCATTCTCCGTTTTCTCTTACTATAAAAATCTGCTAAATTTCAACATTTACTGGATTTTGATGTTCCCTATATATAATGCGCTACTTGGAGTACCTCTTTTGCTGATAAGCATGTATTATATCTTCTTAAAGTTTAGTCCTTTGTTGCTTTCCGTTAGTAACTTATCTTCGTGGGAATTCGATTTTCCTTGTGAGTTTGCCATTCGCGTATCTCGTTTCGTTGTATGACAAGTAAATCCATCGGGAAACCTCCATATTGTCTCATGTCATTTCTTATCTTTCAGTAAACACTAATCCGTTATCAACTCGTTTTCAAGAGATTTCTTTAGTGAATTGAATCTTACTGTAATACAAACATGCATTGCACTACGCTAACTTTTTTCTCGAAGTGAATGAACACTTTTATGAATATGAAAGGGTAATGTGAAGCAAGGATAATTGTAATAAGGAAAAAATGGTTTCCATACAGGAAATATTAGTTATTCACTGAACGAAGAGCTAGTGTTACTGTTACTTGAAATTTAAAACAAAGTTCAGGAAATTAAACTTCTCATGTCCACGAATTATTAACATTTTTTCTCGTGCTGACGGAAGTTTCCTTCCTAAACTTCCGTTTAAGGCAGTGTGAAAATTGAATATCTTGGAGATATCTTTATTTTAATTTCTATTTACATATGCACGTAGGACACACGTTATTTTAATGGATTAATGAATCGGAGAGCCGAGTTCGGAATCCAGTTGTGTTCATTGCATATATTTTCGTGCTAATACCCTTGGGAAAGGCATGAATACATCTCTTCCCACCAGCTTTATACAAAGAGCGGAACCATTACATTCACTTATCTTGGGAAAGTTATGAAACCTCTTCTTTTCCCCCAGTTGTGCGTAAATAGAAGGACAGACTGGATTCTATAAGCTTCTATGGCAAGTAGTCGAGGTGAAGAACAACACTGAATTCAAAACACCTGGAGGGATCGTATGGGGACATTATGGCACAAATTGTACCAGCTCTCTGTATATGACTCTTCGAAACGTGTGGTTGGTTCTGCATAAAAGCATCACCACTATAATAAAATCATATGTGCAGGTTGTCTGGCAGTCGGTTTCCTACGTCGTAAAAAAGTCCCCGGTGGGGCGGTTCAACATGCCGCGTCGATCAACAACTACAGAGTCCACGATATATATATATATATATATATATATATATATATATATATATATATATATATATATATATGCAATTCTTTTTGTAGGTTTTCAAGTGATATGCTTTTTGTTATTTGCTAAAGCTCTTTGTGTGTCATTCATTATAGCCTGCAGGTTCTGATAAAGGCTTGGCTTATTTATGACCTAAAAGATTCTTTCGCTTGAAGCCAATTTTATTGACTGATTTGGGAAAACGATTTTATATATATATATATATATATGTGTGTGTGTGTGTGTGTGTATATATATATATATATATATATATATATATATAGATATATAGATATATATATACACACACACACACACACACACACACATATATATATATATATATATATATATATATATATATATATATATATATAAAAGAAATATAGTCTTAAGGTGTGCTATATTTATGGATAAAGTCTCAATATCAGAGATAGAGCGTGTGTAAATATAAAAGTGAACATAGAAGTCAATCGTTAGGCAATCGTCAGTCTGATTGCATATAGCATGAAACAGACTGTCGCCACTATTGTTGACTTTATGTTCACTTTTATATATATATATATATATATATATATATATATATATATATATATATATATATAAAAAGCTCCATCTATGGCTAAATATCAGGACAGACTGGGTTTTATAGACTCAGATGTCAACTGGTCTAGAAGAAGGACAGCACTGACTCCCAAACGTGCGGAGGGTCATTTGGGGACCTTGTGGCACGTAGTGCACCAGGTCTCTGTATTCGGCCCTTCAAAAAGTGCGGACGGTACTGCTACTGCTGCTGATGCGGCATTCACCCTGGGCGGATTGAGCCGGCTTCTTCCTGTTATGAGAAGAAGATTCTTGGGATAAATTACAGAAGTAGGGTACCCAGGCCTACTCGGATAACGTTCTTGCTTGCCTCGGGATTCCCACAGACGCAGAGACAGGATCGACAAGAAGCCGCCGGTTACCGATGCAGACGCTCCTTGGATTTTCACCAGAGCCCTTGCTAGCCGGCGTGTGTGTGTCAGGCCTGTCCGCCTTGGGTGGCCCTACCAGAAACGAAGTTCCGGGCGGCATAGCTCTGACACTACCGTTTACACCCCCCACCGACTGTGAGGTAAGGGTTGGACTTTGGGGCTTACAGTACCAGGTGTTCCCAAGCGGTCCCCCATCTAAGTACTGACCTGGCTCTACGCTGCTTAACTTCGGCGATCGTACGAGAACCGGTGTTTCAGCGTGATTTGAGGACGGTACTGCACGAAACTATAATCAAATCTCATGTTCTTGTGTTGGTTCCTAGGACCCTCATACGTCGAATCGAGGTGGGAGTCGACTATTATATATATTGTTGTAGATTCCGGGATGAAACCGTCTCAAATGAATGACAAACGCAGGAATAAAATATAGCAAATAAATGTATTGACTTGTATGAAAAAGTGATGGACCCCTTAACCCCCTCCCCTTAGATCACTTTTGAGGGGAATTAGTATTTTCTTCTATTATAGTTGATAATCAGAGGTTCGGTAAATTTTCTCTTCCTGATTGACCTTCCCATTTCTGTATCTTCCTGTAGTCTTTGGATCTCAAAAGCTTTGAAGATTGCATCCATTGAATCGTCGTTTTCTACGGGTGACGACCTTGGCTCCTCAACCCGTCTTTTTTGTAATTGGTCAATATGTCTTCCATGTGAAAACTTCTCGCCTTGTACTGTGTACATCTTATTTTCTAATCTATTAATTATTGTGCCAGGCTCCCAGTAAGCCATATTGTTTCTAAACATCATAAAGTAAACCCGTTCTCTAGGTTTAAATGATCTCTTGGGTACAATATGTGGATACTGGTTTTTGTTCTTGTTTGGCAATAATTTGTCACACACAGACCTTATTCTCTGAGCAAACATCAATTCCGCTGGTGAAAGACCCGATGGCGTGTTCACGTTAGGTGTTATTCTGTACACTTGGAGGAACTGTGGTATCGCTTTTATCGTCGGTACATCCTCGGCTTTTTTAACGCTCTTTTTAGTGTGTCAACGAATCTTTCAGCTTGTCCGTTCGACCTCGGGTGATACGGAGCTATCTTGATATGCTTTATTTGATATGTCTCACAAAATTCTTTGAAGTCACTGGAGGTAAATTGTGTGCCGTTATCGCTTACCAAACAATCCGGGAAGCCAAATCTCGCGAATAGTTCGTGTAAACAATTTATGGTATTTTCTGTCATCGGGTGTTTAAACCTGGCAACCTCTGGCCATTTCCTGAAACTATCTACTGTTATTAAATAGTAGTAACCCTCAATGTGTCCTTCATAATCCACGTGGATTCTGGACCACGGTCTGTCGACTTTAGACCATGGCTTTTGTATAGAGGGTGGTGCTTTCGCCGCAGCAGCACAACCTTTGCAACTTTCCATCATTTGCGTAATATCATCGTCCATGTTTGGCCAGTAGACAAAACTTCTCATAAGTGATTTCATCCGGTTTTTTCTGGGATGTCCTAAGTAAAAATCTTTCAAGATCCGTCTTCGTAGCGACTTCGGTATTACTACTCTCTCGTTATACAATAATATGTTGTCACAGATTGAGAAAATGTCTGCTAAATTCCTCACTTTCTCTTCTATTTTTTTCTTGGTATTCTGAATAAATTCGTCTCTTTCTGCTTCTCTTTTTATCTCTAGTAGCGTTACAGGTAGTTCCTTTATTGTATTGCCTAATACCTTACTGATTTCATCTTCAGCCTGTAATGCCGCAATTACCGAATCTTCTAACGGTTCGCCTTCCGCAGATATTAATCGCGATAGTTCATCAGCGTGTCCTATTTTCTATGATGGTAAGAACTAAAGTTTGAAATTGTAGTTTAGTAACACAGTTCCTCATCTTAAGAGTATGTTCGCTGTATAGAATGGTTGACCTTTTTTTGAACCGAAAATCATAAAAAGTGGTTTGTCGTCCGTTTGGAGCGTGAACTCTCTCCCATAAATATATCTGTGAAAACGAGTTACTGCAAAAATTATGCCCAATGCCTCCTTTTGAATCTGAGAATAGATACTCTCCGCCGATAATAATGATCTAGATGCGTGTGCAACGGGTTTGTTTGTACCGTTCCGCATCTTGTGTAGAATACACGCACCTACCCCATGTGAGCTCGCGTCACTTGCAATAATGATTTCGAGTTCGGGATCGAAATGTGTCAATGCTAACTCCGAAGTTAATTTTTGTATTATTTCCTTAAATGCTTTTTTAAAGTCCTCTGTCCAATTCCAATTATTCTTCTTTTTAGTAACTCATTTAGTGGGGCCCTCAGTTTATACATATTATCAATAAATTCGCCATAGTAGTTATCTAGGCCCAGGAAACTTTGTAGTTCGGCAACATTTTTTGGTTCAGGCATATTTTTAATTGCCGATGCCCTCTCTGGGTCCGGTTTCCTGCCATTTTCATTTATTATCTGACCTAAGTATCTAAATTTAATTTAGGAAAAAATCACATTTTTCTCCTTTCACTTTGAACCGAAAGTCCTGAAGTCTTCTGAAAACTTTCTTTATGTGTGATGTCTGCTCTTCAACATTGTCGCTCTTAATTAAAATGTCATCCAGATAAGCGGCCGCGAAATTCTGGCCCGTGAGCATTGTGTCCATCGTCTGCTGAAATATTGCTGCTGCAACTTTTACTCCGAATTGTAGTCTGTTGAATTTGTACAACCCTTTGTGCGTATTAATGTAAAATATTTTCGTACTCTCTTCTTGTACTGGGATTTGTAGATAAGCCTCCATTAGATCTATTTTTGAAAATATCTTACCGCCGTTGAGCTTTGTAAATATCTCCTCTGGGCTCGGTAGTGGGTAATGATGGTCTTTTATAGCATTGTTATCACCGTTGAAAAATCAGCGCATACGCGTATTTCTCCTGATTTCTTTTTTACATAAACTACCTGCGCCGCCCACTCACTAAACTCTATTTTTGAAAGAATCCCAGTTTGTTCAAGTCTCCAATTCTTTGTCGATGTTTTCTATAGTAGCGAACGGTACGTTTCGCTTCCTTTTAAAAACTGGTTGGACGTTTTCTTTTAATTCAATTCTGGCCTTAAATGTATTGCATCGTACCAACCCGCTCGAAAATACCTCAGGAAATTGGTTATATAATTCTTCCATTAACTTTATAGCATCTGATGGTTCAAGTTGTAACTTTTTGCAAAAAGAGCTGATAGATCCCAAACCTTGGACTTTTGCATCCAGTCGATACCTACTAGATTTTCAGTATCTTTCATGACGTATATATTAAGTTTTTTTTTGTTTTGCCGGAAATTTAACATTCACGATTATTTCTCCTTCAAATTTTATTCGCTTGCCTTTAACCGACTTGGCAATTTTTTGCGTACGTAACATGGTTGGTCTGTTAAGATTTCTCCATGTCTGTAGGTTGATTACCGTAAGGTCGGAACCCGAATCCAGTTGCAATTTTATCTTTTTATTTAAAATTTCCAGTTCCACATATATCCTTATGTTGGTGTTGTCTTCGTTATGCATCCTAGTAGCTCTTATTCTACTAGTATATTTTCTGTTCCTACATTGGGATGCCTTGTGGCATATTTTTTCACACTCAAGACAGTTTTTATATTTAAAATGGCAATACTTGTTCCAATGTAGTCCTCCACATCGATAACATGTTGATGGGGGGGGGCTTATATTTGCTTCAATTTACGTCATAATTTGGCCTGTATGTTGTACTTTTTCTCTTATTATGGAATTTTTGTTTTCTTTTGGGGAGGGTGAGAATCTTTTTTCATTATTATAGAATTTTTTCTTTCCGGGGAGGGTGAAGAACATAGACTATTGTTTAACTTACGTATATGAGATACAGCTGACTCTTTCGCGTCTTTCTTTGTACTTAGGCATTTTCCGATAATTGTTGTAATGTTAGTCCAGGTTCATTTTGTAATTTTGAAAGCATTCTTTTGCGCATTTCGCTATCTTTTGTTGAAACTAACCATTGAACAAAGATGAGACACTTGAAATTGTCTGGGGTTAATTCCGCTAATTTGAAGTCGTCACAATGTTTATTTACGATTGCGGCAAACGTGGAATAATCCTCATTATCGCCCTTTACCAGGTTAAGGCATTTCCACCTCCTGTGGAAGAGTGATGTTTTTGAACTAAAGAGTTCTTTAAGACATGTCACTGCTTCGTCAAATGTTAATTCGTTCGTCTTTTTTGGCAAGATATAATCCACGAACTTTGTATATTCTTCAGTTCCTAATTTTCTAAACAATAGACGTAGCTTTTTTGCTTCTGTCCAGTTTTGACAGTCGATGTTAAAGATGTCTTCATGTCTTCTGAAGTAATCTCCGAAATTTTTGTCCTCATCTAGAGAATATTTGAAAATCTTTATGGTATTCCACACTGCGTCTTGCGAAAAAGTTGCCTGTTTTTTAATATCTAGTTGCTTGTTACCCGCTACTTTCAATATTAGTTCCTGGAGCTCTATTTGTCTTTCTTGATTTTCCTTCTGCGTTTGTAGTAATTGCTTTTGCCATTTTTCTCCCATTCTTTCTTGTATTTGTAATTGTTGATCATTTTGGTATTTTTATCAGTTCTACCAAAATATTTTTAAAATCTTCTATGATAACTCAATTTTACATATTTTTTACTCCTCGTAATTTTTGTCGCTAATTTGTTGTGGACGAGGGGAAGATTTTTCTATTTCTTCTTCTCGTGTGAGTTCAAATCGCTCGTCGCCAATTCGCTGTGGACGACGAGGGAAAATTTTTTGTTGTTTGTTCTTCCCGTGTGAGTTCGAATCACTCATCGCCAATTTGTTGTAGATTCCTGGGTGAAATCCGGTTTCAAATGAATGACAAACGCGGGAATGAAATATAGCAAATAAATGTATTGACGTAATAATACAATTGGTAATACGGTTAGTAGATCCAGAAATGCGGTTAGTAGCAATAATAATATATATACAGTCTGGGAAATTCAGTATCGAAGTATGACTTCCTTCTGAGTCTACGTGTTCGCAACTGTGACTCCTACAAAGCGCTTACTTCACAATCTCAAACTCTCACTTTCTCACTATCTGACTGTTTCACTCTGACTCCCGAGTATTCACCGGCAGCAGTACACGTACATTCTATATGAGTCCACTTGTATGAAAAATGGTGCATATATATATATATATATATATATATATATATATATATATATATATATATATATACTTGAAAACCCAATGTGACGTCGTCCCCGGTCGCAGCGCCAACTGTGACGCCCTATCCTGGTCTACCACGGCACCAACTGTGACGTCCTCGCCGCCGCGCCAGCTGTTCGCTTCTCGCTGCTCCGTTCGGGTGTCGCCGCTCCAAACGTGACGTCCGCCTATCGCGTCAGTCATGTGACGGCCAACTGGCTTGGTATCGGTTGCGGCACCCAAATGTGACGTTCTAACCTTTGATGATTCGGGTGGGAATCTGGTTAGATTTGATATCAGCCTCGTCGTTCCCAACTCGCTTCCAACGCCTGGTTACCAAAGTAACTGCATTGATCCCCAGTCTGCCTACCCACGTTGTGAATTGATATTAGGCAGACAAGATCAATCAGTAGTTGGGACCGTAATGCAAATCGGGTTCAACGGAGGTGACACCACACAAATATGCATAAAAGAAAACAAAATGAAAATTCAAAAGTTCAAGATATCAAAGAAAAAGATAACAAACTTTATGTCTAGTTGTTCGATACATAGGACTGCGTCTATCTCCCGACCCGTTCTATGGATTGTGACACGTTGTTTTCCGTTAGGCGAGATTTAACGCTTCAAGTTGTTTGCTCTTTAAGAAATTGGTTTTTAGTGTGTCTTCAGGCGAAAGTCGAAAAAACTTATTTTGGTGGTATGGATCTAAGTCGCTCTTCAAAATAACTTGTTCTTGGATTGAAAAAGAGTTCGGAATGTGCGTGAATCTTTCAAGTCAGCTATCTGCGAGGCTTGCTTCAACTGGAGACTGACTCTGGGAACTGTCTCGAACTCAACTGAGACTCAACTGGAACTGAACTGGAACTGATTTCTGCTCGTTGTGGCTTCGCTTATATGGACGCCGACCAAAACCGGGGTGGGTCTGTCGGCGTCGGGGGTTCCTCGATAATTCTAAATACTTATCCACCTCTTTTATTTCTGGTTAGGAATTTCCAACTCTTTTCCATTTTTGGGAGCCTATTCTTACTCCCACCTTCTCACCATACTTCAGAGGGGCGTGAGCTGCCCTCCCCACTTCTTCGTAGCAGCTTCTCCTACCTACCCTCTGGATGGGCGGCTACAGCCTCCCTCGTGCGTCACGTGATCACCACTCGACCAATGATGTCCCAGTCAGGCGTGGACGAATCCGCGGCTTTGTTTCAGGAAAAAACTAAAAAAAAATTATCTTTTTTTTTTTTTCTTTTACTTCCTCCTAGTCGCAGTTATCATTTTCCCTAGCCGCAACGCGGTGGTCATAACTCTTGTTCTACACCTTGTCTTCGTCAATTATTTTATCGCTAATTATCAGAATGGGTGGTCTTCTTAACACGGCCAAACGTCGCCCCCAAAAGAAACATTTCTAAGTCCCCATTCATTCTTTGGCGAACATTTCTTGATAACATAATTTTATTATCGCAGGCATAAAGATGTTCCGTCGAAAGAAGTCGGTCAGTGGACAATCGTGTGTGGCGTTGATACAATTAATTTTTCATATCTATCCAAAGTCCTTTTAGTTACCTGTTTTTCGTCACTTATCGAAATAACATTTTCATTTGGATTTTTCTTTGGCCAGTCGGTCTGTAGTTGATAATCAGATGCCTTCCCGTACCAACAGTTTGTTTACATATTCCTAGATAATACAGCAGTCGCCAAAACATATCTGATTCTTTTTTTTTAATCAGAATTTCCCTGTCATTGTAATGACACACTTTCGTCATTTGTTACTTATCAAAATATCCTTTATCCTTTGTCTCTTAGCCGTGTGTGTGTTCTGCTTATCATCTACGTTTGGTCTCGCCTCTCTTTCTGCCTTCTTTTCTTTCTTTTCTTTTTCTGCCTAGATAAATGGTGCCACACCAATAATAAAATAATAATTTAAAACCCAAATATCATTGAACCAACTGAACAGCGTTCCTGGTTTTCATATTGAAATCTAGCATTGAGAAGCGATTTTAGATTATGACGAGTGATTTTAAATGAATAGTTTGCGTTTTTTGGTTTGGGCTGAAACTAGCCCGAGTGTAGCATATGATGTTTTCAACACTTCCACTTTTAGCAAGATTCCACAAAACTTACCATAGCACTGTATCAAATAATTTCCTTTTCTACGTTTTATGCATTTCACGATCTGTTGTCCACCTGCTGTTCTGAAGACAAGATAATATTATTTTTTTTTTTACCTTTTCAAAATTTATGTGACCTTATCATGAATTACAACACAGTCGCTGCCAATTTTACATTGATACTGATGTTGATGACAATATTATCGTCTATTTTAAGTCCATATCTCTAGTCATAAAATATCAATAATTGTTAAATCTCAGAAAAATGTTCCATGACCGTTGAACTGCTCCCGTTCCCCGTGGTTATTTCTAACGAGAATAATAACAAGTGTTATTTCGTATTCAGAAAAATCATTGACACAGAAACCGATGCATAAAGATATTTACATGAGGTATGATTGAACTCGTAACTGTAAAAACACATTGTCTATTGTGTTATGTTCTTATAACTTAGATGTTGACCTTGAAATGAAAGATTGAGACCAAAGCGAAGTATCAATTTCAGGCGAGGTCAAATATTGTTACCCTGATCCAAGAAAAACTGTCAAATTGTGTATTGGCGGTTGATAGGCGATACAATCAAGAAAGAGAACGAAAGTTATACGAAAAATGCTTCCTTATTTTGAATTTATTTTTAACAAGAATTATGCAAGAGACTTGTGGTCAGGATAACCAGCCGGTTAGAAATGATCCAATAATTGAAAATTATACTATTATATAAAATAAACAAAGGTATTAAAGAATGAGGGCCTCTCGACAACTGTAGTTTGGGGATTGGCAAAAGTGTTTAACGTAATTTTGTGGAAGAAAGAAAATTGCTAATACTTGTATGTCAATTGTGATCTTTCTGAACATATGTTATCAAACTAAATAATAATAATAATAGTAATAATAATAATAATAACAGTCATTGTAGGGCCCAGATATGGGAATTGATAAAAAGCATACTCCTGGGTTCTTCTGACATATTGTGAAAATTTATCTCTATGCAGTAATCAAAATTACTTCCTTTTCTCTCTTTATGCATGGTACCTCTCTTTGTATAAGTTGATACAACCATGGTTGTCTCATGAAGTTTCTGGTTGAGACTTGCGAACAATTCGTACAACCAAAATCCAAGGCACTATGCAATAAGAAGAAGAAGAAGAAGAAAGAAAGAAAAGAAAGAAAGAAAGAAAGAAAGAAAGAAAGAAAGAAAGCGATAAAGAAAGGGAAAAGACGTAGAAGCTAGTGTGAGGAAAAGGACAAAGAAGAAGAAGAAGAAGAAAGAAAGAAAGAAAGAAAGAAAGAAAAGAAAAGTACAAAGAAAGGGAGGAAGAAGAAGAAGAAAGGACAAAGAAAGAAAGAAAGAAAGAAAGAAAGAAAGAAAGAAAGAAAGAAAGAAAAACAAAGAAAACCAAGAAAAAGAAGAAGGAATTAAAGGACAAAGAAAAACAAGAAGAAGAACAACAGAGAAAAAGACAAAGTAAAGAAGAACAAGGAGAAAGAAAACGACAAAGAAAAGAAGAAAAAAAGAAAAAGGCAAATAAAGAGAGGAAAAAAAGAGAAGAATAATAATAAAGAAAGAAAAAGACGAAGAAAAATAAGAACAAAAAGAAATAGAACAACAAAAAGAAAAAGACAAAGAAAAAGAAGAATATTAAAGAGAAGAAGAAAAAAGAATTTCACAAGTGCTCCACTTTCAAAGATAAAAGAAAAACTACAATGTTTGAAAATGTTTTAGCAGTACGTCTGTGTTCATCAAATTATGCTAAAAAGAATAAAATTGTTTTACAAGGTGAAATATTATTAACCAAGGTATATAAAATAATATTGTAAAACAACGTTAATCATTGTGTCATCATTTCTTTGATTTCTGTTCTTTTTCTGTACGTGTTTTAAAATATTCAAAGAGGTTACGTCACTCCTTCCCATAATAAAATAATAATGATAAACAAAAAATAACTTGGATAAAATGGATCACCCAGTTCATGCCGGAGAACAATGAGCGTTTCAAATAAAAATAGAAAATGTGTTAGAATATTTTTAAATGAAGAACAACTGTGGCCGAATTGGGTGACGGCTCTTCTCATGTCTTTCATAGTTCTCGTAATTCAGTAACTAAAACGTAAGGGGATTAGATATGTTCATTCGATAGCATTATTGAGTATGACCAAAGAGTCTGAAGGCTTGTAAATATGCCTTGTTGTCACTTAATCCCCAGTTTAATCCATTGGCTGTTACAGGGTTAATCATTAAATGTGTGCAATAACAACTATAAAAGAGTTGAGGAATATATATATATATATATATATATATATATATATATATATATATATATATATATATATATATATATATATACATGAAACAGAGATTAAAAAGCAGGGATCGACGAAGGCACCTGCGCGACAAAGACAAAAAACACCGGAATTAATAAATACTAAATATTTCAAAAACCTCAGTGTTTTGATCAGAACATAACAAATTTACTATTGAAGATAAGGAAACTGAACATACAATATGTTGTGCAAAGTCTAGTTTCAGCTGCCACCACAAATTACAAAAAAATAAGACATTAACATAAAAACCGCTCGTCAAATAGAGAATTTCAGTGAATGCCATACATGGCGCCAAACTATTTCAGAAATATGTAAACTGTCAGATATATATATAAATATTTTCTCTAATCAATGCTTAAAACATACTTCGAGGGAATGAAATCTAAAGCCCTTATCAAAAATCATCCTTATTCGAACGTCGTAGAATGGTGCTAAAGAAAGAAACCTCTTGAAATTTCAATAATAGCAGCAACTAAAATTGGTATCTCATGCAACTAGAAGAGAAATAATGATATTTCGGACTATTAAAAATAACAGATTAATAAGAGTATATCAGTTAATACTGAAAAAAAAATCGTTAACATTTAATGGTCTTGAGAAAACAAACTTTCGTGAAAAGAATGTTTTAATAGAACGATTTTATAAATTTCAACGGAGAGAAGTTAAAGACTACTGAATATTTCCTTATAAGGAAACAGCTGATATTTCCATTGAACTGGCCATTATATATAGTTTCAAGCAGAGTGAGATAGATTACAGTTTGAAGAAAACAAACCTAAAAAGAACAAATATTAAGGAAAATGCCAAAAGCTATATTTCTTTGCAAAATTCGCAATGACTACGGATAATTGGCCCGAAAGTGAGCGAAATTTTATGGAAAATTTATTACTTTTTTTGTTTTTTTATTTCGGCACAGAGACGTTTTCGACAAATATGTGAAAGCTACTGATTTACGCCACAAGTACACTTTGGAAAGCTATTTAAGTCATTTTAAATGTGAGGCCGTGGGAATGGATCCCAAAGTAGAAACCTGCCAAAGGCACAACGTGAAAAATCAATACAAATTTAGTCTTGATATCGTTACATTGCAGTAAGCAAGAATTCAAGTGAACTGAAGCATCCTGTGGAGTGAGAAATGTATTCAAATATCCCGAATCAAACGAGAAAATTTGGAGATATATGATGCCAGCTCATTAACAAGCACAAACGTAAACGCAAAGTCATTGTCGACCAGAAAATTTAAATATCATAATGAATGAAATATCTATGAAAAGCATGATTTTAGCAACAACGATGAATATAGTTTGTCTTGCGGCTATTTCTGTATGAATCCCGGGCAAAATTATGGAACGCTTTTGGATCCATACAAAAAAAAAAGGAACACAGAATGTTACTGAAAACAGAAAATTAGTTGTTAAAAAAGAAAACCAACATAAACCAAGTAAAGTGTTTCTTTTGTCATAATCATGATATTTTTATGAATAGACAAATAGCAATACATTTTTATATATAAATATATTTTATAAACATCGGTAATGGTTCACTGACTTAAAATTCAACTCAGGACCTCAGATGCCACATTCATAAATCTAAAAACATGAAAAAATAACATCCCTTTTTTTTCTCTTCTTTTTACTAGCGATAACTTTATTAAGTTGGAAGAACATAGCCCAATGTACGGACACATTAAAAAAAAACTAACTGATGTAACACAATATTTTTTTATAAGCATTTCACCCCAAGCAAGGCGGGAAGCCACGAGCACGTAAGTGGTTATAGAGAGTTGGAGCTAGAGCCAATAGGAGTGATAGGAGAAGGATGAAGAGAAAAATAAGGGATAGATGAAGACACCTGGAGACGTCGATTGACATTACATTTGAATGGTTCGAGATTATAGCTATCAGGGAAACAAGAAAAGGGGAGGCGAGAAATGCGAGCCATGAAGCTATTGGCGTAGAAGGGACGGCTACATTTAACAGTTTCGACAATGAAAGGGTGAGAGCAAGATGGCAGCCTAGTAGAACGCTTAAATTGAAGAAGTTTGGGAAACAGCGAAAGCAGCTCCTCGGTGCAGTTACCGTGAAAGTATTTGTAAAAAACAGACAGAGGGAGGCGACGGTACGTCTATGAGAGAGAGACTGCAGACGAGATGCCAGATCAGGGCCAATTACGTTGCATAGACGTCTCTGGATCTTATCAAGAACACCGAGACAATGATAAGGGGCACCAGACCGTGTATGGCAGCAATATCCCGATGACACGAAACTCGATGTGGGTACGGACAGTGATACGCGTGTCCGTAGAAAGAAACCATGATCTATTCGATCTGGATGAACTACTCCACTTGATTGATTTCAAATTAGCCAGAATTTTAAAAATACAGAATAAAAGACAAGTTGTTCATATCGTTCAGTTAAATCAGCGCTTGAATGGCTGACTTCATCTTGTTCATCACGAGGATTGATTGGTGCGGTGTAGACGTCTATATAAGTTTTTTTTTCAGACACGGACGAATAAGCATGCGCAAAATATAATGGTCAGAAACCAGCTATGGACGTGTTTATATGTCGATCTTTTTTTACCCTTCTAAGCTTGAAACGAGTCCAACTGTCAACCTATACGTCTGGTAGAGTTCTTAGTTGCTGGTAGAGTTGGGTACTTCGATGTTAATCACTTTCGTAGTTACTATATAATAAAGAAATAGAAAATTCGTCTGTAATTGAAACTTTTGTCCAAGTATAATTAGCAGGAAGTTTTAAAGCCAGGAAGTATTTTTAGATTGTAAGATATTTTTTTAGAACTTAGAGATAAAAGTATTACTAATTTTCCTGGGTGAAGAGAAGAGATGAGTTCATGCCTTTCATGCTTTTGCAAATAAGTGATTATAACGAGCGTAATAGAATTCTAAACCGTTTCTCCGATCTCGAACTGCGACTCGTTATCCATTACAAACATTATAGACAAATGTTTATATAAACTTCTGCTTCATTATCGAGTTTATCTTATTCAGCAAGATTCAACACAAGTGTAAAACACCTGGTATTTGCTAGGGGTCACACATCAATATACTGACTAATGTCACATACCTTCCGTGATCGTAAGAAAAATGGTGTTTCGTCGTGATATGACCTAACTTTCATCAGGAGGGATCAGATGATGAAGCAGTAAAGGAAACTTGTAAGGATGAGAGTACTAGAGAAATTATTCCAACCATATCCTAAATTAAAATATGTTTTTCACCCGACACCTGGATTAGAACGTAAACTATATCTTACACAGTGACATTGCTATGTACTGTTATGTTTCACATAATCTGACTGTTAATCTTTAACCTCCTCTATTTGCAGCTACCTTTTAATCCCTGATGTAATGAGATAGAGGATAAATTAGGTAGTATGACAAACACCAACAACGATTCCCATTCAACAACCTTCTTTGTTGCCATTATCACAGTGTTTCGGCCGCCATAAACTTTGACTTGATCTTCTCTTCGTCGAATTCTGTAACTTTCTTAACGGGTCGACTGTCCACATTATCTTTATTTCTATCACACCCAGTGTTCGTTGTGTATGTCAATGATATTTATGAGTAAGACACAAGTGTATAGACATTTACCGCATATGACAGGCAACTGAATGAGGCTATAAAGTATTGAACCTTCCCGGATAAGATAGAACTTTTAATGAAGTAGGTGTGTATAGAAACATCTGTCTATATTTCCGAGATGTGGTATTGTAACTATTTACATTGTTCGGCCTGTTGTACTCATCTTTATTGCCATATCCACGACGTTTCGCGCGTTGTACCCTCCAACCTTCTTCAGGTGATATACTTTCGAAAATTAACATTATTTTATTCCTCTGGGGTAGATTTTTCTAATTAGGCGTGCCATGCATTTTATTTATTTATTTATTTATTTTTTTGAATATGTTAGTTTCAGTTAATTCTTTTGAGTAACTCAACTCTCCAAGTTTTTGTTATCTCTACTACGTCAAGTATTGAAGTCAAGTCACTTTTTAGATAAACCAACCACGCTTTTAGCCACCGGGCCGTGGTGACATCAATGTGTGATGTTTTAGAACTCATAAACCTAACGCGTCAGTATCAATTTTTTTCCAGACCTCATATTACGTAAACTAAAATAAAGGTTTCTGTTCAAAATTTCAGCATATGTAAAGAAGTCTAGAGGGTACAATGACTGAAGACATCATGAATATACCATTACGAACAAAGAGATCTGTCCGAATGTTGTAAATAGTGTAAATAAGTGTATAGAAATTTGTCGAATATGACAGACCACGAAATAAAGTCGAAATGTATAAAATTTTACTGAATGTAACAGATACAAGAAAAAGTTGCTAGTGTCCGGAAACTTACCGAAATTTGACAGACCTCTTTATAAGTCCGGGGAAGTTTTACCAATTGTAAAAATCACTTGAATAATTCTGAAGAATATAGAGGCCGATGTATAGCTGGCCACTCCTATTCGAGGATACACGTCTATTAGGGATACTAGCCAATCCCTATTGCAGAGCCCAACTGCGGTTTATACTGCAACTATGCTGAGCAGAGTTTAGTTACAGTTTGTCGGGAAAAGCGTTTTATCTAGCGTGGTCAACAATTTGAACATGGCCGAAAAGCTCAGGCCATCGGCCACGACGACATTTGACTTTCTGCTAGCACAGATGTCGACGGACCCAAGGGTTCTATCTATCCAGTTTCACTCACAAGGCTTGGATCGACCAGTGATAAGGTTTTCAGGCACTTTCCAAATGTGCCGAACGCTGGGATCAGACCCTCTAGACCGATAAAATCGACCGGGTCTCATGGTCAGAATGTGAACGTTCTAATGAATCGTAGTGGCCGATATATTGTGATAAAAAATAATTCGAACGCATCATGAGATTATTATATTGCCTGCAGGTTTAGTTATGTCTCATCACATCAAGAATATCAGAATATCAATGAGTGTCCATACTTTCCTCTTACACTCTGTTGTCTAACTACGATAGAGGTAATAAACATCTGTTATAACTAGATAACGCCTTTTTAAAGGAAATAATTTAAAAAAAAAAAAAAAGCCGACCCAGGAATAGGGTTTAACAGGAAAAGACATGGTGGTCAATCCAGAATTATATACCAAATTCGTTTCTATTTACACTTAAAACTTAACTGTCAACTAATAAACGTCAACTAATAAATTACATTGCTACACTGTTACTTCAATTGTAGTTGTAAAGCGGTTGTTTTGAAAAGCTTAACAATCTGTCCGTAACGTTACCTATAATGTCACTGTACAAATTGGCCTTTCAAGGCCATATTAACAGAGAATGTAGGATAAATTTCAGAAAAATATAAGAAGTTGCATCCCTCACCTAAATTTGGGGTTTCTAATTAAACAAATATGAAAAATAAATATTTCTGAGATTATGTATTTTGTACACTATTTACATTATTCGGACTATTGTCCTCATTTTGACGCCATATTTATTACAACGTTTCGGCCCTTCAGTATCTGTCTATATTTCTGAGATGAGGTATTTTGTACACTATTTACATGATTCGGACTATTGTCCTCATCTTTGTCGCCATATTTATTACAACATTTTGGCCCTTCAGTATCTGTCTATATTTCTGAGATGAGGTATTATGTACACTATTTACATTGTTCGGACTATTGTGCTCATCTTTGTCGCCATATTTATTACAACGTTTCGGCCTTTCAGTATCTGTCTATATTTCTGAGATGAGGTATTATCTACACTATTTACATCATTCGGACTATTGTCCTCATCTTTGTCGCCATATTTATTACAACGTTTCGGCATTTAAATATCTGTCTATATTTCTAAGGTGAGGTATTATGTACACTATTTACATTATTCGGAAAAATTATCCTCATATTTGTCATCATATTAATTCAACATTTCGACCCTTCATTATCTGTCTATATTTCTGAGATGAGGTATTATGTAAACTATTTACATTTTTCGGATTATTGTCCTCATCTTTGTCGCCATATTTATTACAACGTTTTGGCCCTTCAGTATCTGTCTATATTTCTGAGACGAGGTATTATGTACACTATTTACATGATTCGGACTATTGTCCTCATCTTTGTTGCCATATTTATTACAACGTTTTGGCCCTTCAGTATCTGTCTATATTTCTGAGATGAGGTATTATGTACACTATTTACATTATATGGACTATTGTCCTCATCTTTGTCGCCATATTTATTACAACGTTTCGGCCTTTCAGTATATGTCTATATTTCTGAGATGAGGTATTATGTACAGTATTTACATTATTCGGATACATGGCACAGTGGATAAAGACGTTGGATAGATCCAGTGACAGGACCCAAAGTTTTAAGGCAGTGGAGAACTTTCAGAGGGAATTTAACAGGAGATAAACATGGCATTGGAACTAGAACTTTCTACCCCGAAATAAAGGGTTCAGTTCGACATTCCAACCACCTAAAGAAGGCCGGAGCGTACAATGGCCGAAACGTTGTAATAAATATGGCGACAAAGATGAGGACAATAATAATGTAAATAGTATACATAATACCTCATCTCAGAAATATAAATGATAAAACATTAAACTGGAAAGTCGTCCTATGTTCTTAAAGTTGCAATATGAAAACTGGTAAAAAAAATGATTGCTGAAGACATCAGGTTTATAATACCCAGCAATTCATACGCAGATGTTTCCAAGGACAGTGGATAAAGCCGTTAGTTAGATCCAGTGACAGTACCCAAATAGTGTGAGTTCAATACCCGGTTAAGGCAGTAGAGAACTTTCAGAGGGAAATTAACAGGAGATAACTGATAACTGACATCCATTAACCATGACACGTGGAACTGGAACAGTCTAACCCAGTGAGCGAAATAAACGGTTCAGTTCGAAATTCCAACCACCTGAAGAAGGCCGGAGCGTACAACAGCCGAAACGTTGTAATAAATATGGCGACAAAGATGAGGACAATAGTCTGAATAATTTAAATAGTGTATGAGAGTTCATCTATGTGTTCAAGAAAATGGTTTTCTGCAACCTTAAATTAACGTAGGCAAAACGTCACATATTCCCAATTAAAATAAAACAGATGTGTAACGTCGCAAAGACATTCTATCTTAGTTTCGCCGGAAGTGAAAAGTTTTTTTTTTAAATTACTAGTATATACCTTGTTAGTCATGACTGAACCGAAAGTATCTTGTGAAAAATAAGACTCGTCATTATCCAGTTCTGCAAATTCTACGTTGCTTATCCTTTCGTCTTTTATAAAATATTCGTATCGCTTCTATATTTTGATGTGCATTTTGGGCGTTAATATGTGTCTGCTTCTATGCATTTTAGCCTCCCCAACGGTTTTCATTAATAATCAACATATCCCATAAACTAACACCGGTGTCGAACCGCCGATAACTGATACAATCCAAACGGCCCATTTGTTAACCCCTTTACAGATCCAGATTTAGTTCTCATGCAGTCATTTCCACCATGATATATAAACCATCCATATTATCTTTAACCCGACATTGGAAAGTTCAACAAAGGCCCAAAACTCAATGCATGATGTAAGCCAGAGACTTAACAGGGTTGGTAGTAAATTCTTGACACGGTACAGCAAATGGCGCCACAATAATCCATTGAGGCGTTGATAGAATTGATGAAGCTTTGCTGCATGCTTTGGTGTTAGCAAATGACAAAACATGGCCATGGCGGGTCGAATGATAGTCGACGAAATTACTGCCTCTATTATAGTCCGTTATTAAGTTGCTGACTGTTATCTGCTAGTCTGCCAAAATATATTTTCCTTTAGCAGCTGTCTATATTTCTGAGATGAGATATTACTTACACTATTTACATTATTCGAACTATTGTCGTCATGTTTATCACAAAGTTTCGGCCGTTGTACACTCCGGCCTTCTTCAGGTGGTTAGAATGTCGAACTAAACACTTTATTTCGTTCGCTGGGGTAGACTGTTCTAATTTCACGTGCCACGTCTAATGGATGCCAGTTATCAGTTATCTCCTGTTAATTCCCCTCTCCAAGTTCTCCACCAAGCAGGTATTGAACTCAAGGACACATGGTACAGTGGATAAAGGTGTTAGGTAGATCCAGTGACAGGACCCAAAGAGTGTGAGTTCAATACCTGGTTAAGGCAGTGGAAAACTTGGAGAAGGCAATTAAATGGCGATAACTGATATCTATTAGACATTGCAGGAATGATGTAAATGTTTTCCATTGTCTTGTAAAACGTATCCAATCTTCTTATTCCTCAGAGATGAATTTCAACTAAATTTTGATTCTGTCCGGATTGCTAATAAGAACATTCGCAGATGGATCGCTTGCTTTCGACCAAAAAGCAGTTTTGTCTTAATATAATATGAATATAAACTTTTGTTACGTTACTATCCTATCAATTATTTACTTACAATTGTTTTTCATTTGTCTTGAATTCTTTTTTATACAGGGATGAATGTATATCATTTATAAATTCACGGAGGAGCACAAAGAATAGACAATGAACATTGTAACATGTTTGAATATTTTAAAATATCATGACAATTATACGACACTAAACCAATTAACAACCAAAATTATGTCAAATGTATATTGAGTGGTCAGCCTTTGAGACTACTGAGGCGTTATTGAAACACAAAACTCAACACCTACTACTAAGTATCTAAAAAACAAGGACGTTAATATAAACGTACCGAAACAAATTAAATACAAGTAAATATTAAACAGTTCAGTGAAAGGATCAGCTATAATAAATTTAGTATAGAAACTAAGGAAGCTGAACGTAGAATAGACGATGTTATCAGTAGTTTCGCCAGAGATCACGTTGCTACAAAACGAAAATATTAAACTAAAAAATCAGGTTCTTAAATAACTTCGTCAAACTTTCATATTTATATCAAGCATGGTCTTAAACTCATTCAGAAATGTCTAAATTGTTATCTGTATGCAAACACAGTTTCAGATGAATGATTAAAAAATGGATTAGAAGTAATAAAACCAGTAGGTATTAAGGAAAACGAATTATGCTAATTAAGTGAAAATACAATATTCGAGGACTTTCAACGTCAACGGCAACTGAAATGTTTATCCTACGTGTGAATCGAAGAAAATTTAATGACACAATCAAACGTTGACTTTCCATACAACTTCGAACAAGAGTTTATCAAGGAAGACATAATCAATACTGATGTTAAAGAACTTGGAGTCTGGTCTAGGACTGCAAAATACTGGTCGAAAGAATCTGTGGGTGTGAAATTCTGACACTGATGGATTGACTTTGTCTAAATGTTTTTGTATAAGAACAAAACGGCGAAAAGTCAGCAGAAAACCGCAAGGATGTTGAATAGCAAACACGCATCTCGCAGCTAAAATTCTTAGAGAGGCTGTCCAGAACGTGGTGGAATATTAAACGAAGGAATCGACAAGCGATCGTCGCATTTGAACATCTTCTACCTGTTTCCTTTTGAATTGATGCTAAAACGACTCTCCTCGTATAATGAATTGAATAAGAAAAAGAAATATCGTCATTTGTTGATAAAGTATATGTGTCGTTAGGATCTGAAGAAACGAAGACTGTAGAAAATAGGACGCAACACTCGAATGATAATCGCTAATGAATTTACAAAACAATAGGTTTGCCGACAAAGAGTCTATGAATATAAGCCATCAGCATCACTGTCTTCTCAGTTAATGAATGTCGAAAATTTCCTCATGAGGAAAAGATTAATATTACCATTACTATATTTTGTATTTTGGGATCTGGTGTTTTCCTCTTGGCAATACTTCACATGTTGTCTATTGGCTTCAGGTCGGGTATTTTTTGTGTCCAATCAAGTGCAGTTTTGATATTCCTAGCTGTGGAGAAGGAACTCGGCATCTGCATAAAGCTGATCAGCAGAGAAAAAAAGTTTTCCTTGCAAGGAACCAGATGACATGTCACTTTGTTCAGACTCAGGAACATGTAATTCCAGTTGCCACTGAAAAGGGACTTTGGATACTTAAACAACGGTACAGGTCTTTTTCTCCGTAGCCCAAGTATGAGGATTCTGTCATTCTTAAAAATGCAAATAAAATCCACTATCGCAATACATTAAAATATTTCATATGTTTAATGAAAAATTATGGAGGTTGATGAGCTTTAATTCAAACATATCGGGACTGCTACTATAGAAGCCAAACCACAACATATATTCAGCATTTAATCTCTTTCAAAGAGCGTCATTTCCACTTAAGGAAGTATCTGTAGAATTCTTTTAGTGGGATAGCGAGCAGTTGCCTTGTAGCATTCTCTTATATTTCCTTGACGTCTTGAAATTTTGTTCCTTTCAAGTGAGTTTGGATTTTTGAAGAGGAGAAGTTCGCAAAAAGCGTGATCTGGGGAATATGGTGGTTGTCGAACCAGAGGAATGTTGTGGCTGGCGCAAAACTGCTGCACAACCCATGATCACTTATTGAACCAATGACTTGGGGGGGGGCGACCTCACTCTATACGGTTTTATTCCAAACACTGATATAGACAACTGAAGTGATCGAAAAAGTTATAACTTATTATATGCGAAAATCTCACGGCCAATCTGTGCCATGCGGATTCACTTTGCTTACTTCATTTCCGTTACAACTGCAGTCGTGATTTTGATCAAACCTTGTATTATACATAAACGTTCAATTTCTTGTTATATAACTAACGCCTTTCAAGTATGATTATTTATGTCTACTACACTTGGTCGTGGTTCTTTTTGCAGTAAATACTGCATCACTGCATAAGATCATTCAATCTGTCCTTCGGCTAAGTGCTTATAGAAGCAACTGTTATTTTTAATAATAGTCTTCAGCTTGCTTTTAATGTTGAGTAAATTCTCCTTTGTATTATTCTTGACAGTAACAGGTAGATTTACTATGGGTTTTAAGACAGGCTTGCAGACTTGTCAGTCATCGTATTAAGACTATATTCAGAAATAAGAGCAGCTAAGAAAATGATTTTAGCATTTGTATATACCTTGCCGGCAGACAAACCTGATATCATACAAGAATCTCCTTTACTCTGGACTTGAAAACACAGTGGACCAAGCCCAGTAGATGTTACGACACTTCAAATCTGATTGAAAACTTGTCACTTCATTTCAAGTAATTTGGATTATGTGCCTCTCCAAACATTCTTTAGATTCTGGGACATTGATTTGCAAATAAAAAAAATAACTTCCATCTGAAAAGTTTACTTTGGACCACTATGCACCATATGCCAATCTCAAAGGAAATACAGATATATCTTTGGAAAATATACTTGAAATATATTCGTTAAACAAAACAGGTTATACAGGGGGAAATGGATAAATTGTCGTCTAAATGAGGCAAAATATATTTACCACAAATTACACAAAAATATCTTGAAATACTAAAGAGTAAATTTATTTAATAAAATCGCCATTGCTTTCAACCACGGCATCTACACGACTCTTGCATCTCTTCTGAACGCTCTCGTTGTTGGTGAATGCTTCCATAATCCTTGCCTTCATTTCATCTTTGTGGCTACAAGGAGTTTTGGTGGTCTTTGGTGCAACTGCGATCCACACATAATAATCAAGGTGTTGCAGTCTGGGGAGTTAGGTGGCCACATGTAAAGGTTTATGTAGTCGCAGAAATTGTCCGACAGACATAACTGGGTTTGTGTTGCCTGGGGCATAGTCCTGTTACCAAACATAGGGACTTCCAGCGGCCACTCTCTGGACGCAGGGCCGCAATAACTCCGCAAGGCACTTAATGTAGACCTCCGTGTTGAGTCTGAGTCACCGTGGGAAGATGAAGGGAAGCATATACATCGCCATCACTAGTCATCACTCTAAACCTTTGATTCATCCAACTTTTGCCGAATCCTTTGCACTGTCGTCAGATTGACGCCCAAACACTCTGAAATGTTCGTATTGGAGGTTCCGGTGCGAATGCCAAGCAGTATGGTATGCCGTTTCTAAATTTCGCTGATCAACTGTTCCTACTATACTTTTCAGTCGGCAAAATCAAAAACAAGCAAACCGCATTCGTGAAATTAAGAATATAAAATGGCGTCATTGTACACATCGGACCCTGTATATAAAATTAAGCATTAATTAAATGTCCACACAATATTTGTCTCCCTGTTGAGTTGTACTACAGCCATTGTTTGTGATGGACGTTACTACAAGGAAGCGTACAAAAATTGTAACGCTGCACGAATACACTGACAAGCCTTACCAGTGAGCAAATCAAAGTACTAAGGACTGGCCCAGAATCTCTCCTGATTTAAATCCAATCGAGTATCCGCAAGGAACGACATCGTAGAATGAATATACGAAGTAGTAACCTGTACACTGGGTCATGTTTCATTGGAAAAATACGAAAAAAGTAAATAATAACGGATTTATTCGTTTTCTTCCAATTAATTTCCACAAAGGTGTAAGAATAGCTAATATCATAAGGTCAATATATTGCAGTAAACAACAGATATCTGTATCAAGCCAAACAATGCCAAACCTGATGATGACCAGAGGAGGGTACTTGATCGAAACATTTGTGTCTATTTAACATCTATATCAAACGAAACGAGGAGAATTTTTTCGAAATAATATAAGTATGTTGATAATTACTTACCTGTGAAATGAAACGCTAAATTACATCCTTTCTGTGATGTTTTCTTTGCGTTTGAGTCGAAGATAAACATGTAGATCGATTCAGGAAATATCTCATTTTATTTTTTTCAATTATTGTTCAAATTCTTTTTTCTTTTTTTTTTTTTTTTTTTGAATATATTCAGTTTTTGTTTTCCTTCATTTTTATTCGCCGTTTTTCTTCGATCATTTCTCCAGAGATTTGCATTTGCCTATTCCTGCTTCATTGTCTATTTTCTCTTTTTCGCTATCAGAACTTTCACTTTTTTTTTATTCTTTATACTTATGTTTACTGTAGATTTAACTCAAATGTCTTTCATATTTTTTTAGTCTTTAGTTTTTCTTTCAAGTTTTCTACTTTCACAATTTGAAAGTTCCGTCATTTGATTACCAACTCTTCTTTATATGTCGAGTACGTTCAAGTCATAGGCGGTCATGACCCTCCACATCTTCCTGTCCCTTGTAGTTCCTTATTTCTTACCAACCCTATTCTATCCATTTGCTCAAGCGCATCAAGTATAATACGCGTTGCTTTGCCTCTGTCCCTCTTTCCCTCAATCTGGGATATATGTCTCAGGTTTTCTAAATACTCCTTCCTCATTACGTACCCCAGAAATTTCAGCTGCCTTTTTCTGATGTTAAGTATAAGTTTCTTTTTTGTTTCCATTTTTTTCAAAACCCTGTTGTTGCTCACATGTTCGCTCCAGGGTATCCTCAGCATTTTTCTGTAGAAAACACATTTCTGTTGCTTCAAGTCTCTTCTTCATCTTTGAGGAGATTCTTCAGAATTCTTTGCAAAGCAGCTGGACAGATATCAAGGAGCTATGTAGTACTCTTTTCTTTATTTCTAACAAAACCTTTTTTCTGTCTTTTAATACTCTGCTTAGATTTTGGAGAGCATCATTGGCCATCGCAATACGTCTTTGGATCTCAGTGTTGCAATTTCTGTCGTCTCTCAGAATATTTCCCAGATTTTAAAATGTACGAACTTGCTTGATTTTCATATCCCCGATTTGTTATTTGCATATTGGGCTCATCCTTTTGCAGATCGCCATACATTCTGTCTTCTTGTACTGTATAATTAATTCCTTTCTTCTCAGTTTACTTCGCTAACATCAGTTGGAGCTTTTGTAATTTCATTTACGTGTCTGCTATCAACGCAGTGTAATCTGCACATCTTATATTAAAATTGTAGCTACAAAGAATGAATCCTGGCATGATCACGAGCACCAATGTTTTGTTACAACGCAAAATAAAATCAGTCAGTTATGTGCCATGTGTGATACACGATTAGGCCATCATGCATCTTTCGATACATGACTGAAAAAGATTTTTTCCCGCAGGAGGTTGTCATTTCTTTCTGCGGTAGACCAGTTGCTGTGTAAGGCTACAGAACCCAGTTGTCCTGATATTTATCCATAGCTGGGGAGGATAGATGAAGAGGATTCATAACTTTCCCAAGGGTATTAGAATGTGATGTATTTGACTGGAATTCATACCTTTCCAAAGGGTAAGGGAGTGTAATGTATTTGACTGGAATTTCAACCCGATTCCTCAGTCCGAGTCGCTAACCATTACTCTACCGTGCTTCCAAAATAAAAAAATAAAATACATTTGCTATTTTAGCTACATTGTTTTAAAACCTTTGAAATTGGTCTACCGGCCGCTGTGTGATAATGCATATACCCAGCTGGCTGATATGCCATCCAGTGTCAAGAACAACAGCGATGAACAGCAGGTGTCAAAAGTGGGAGTTCCATACTCATCATGGGGCTATGGTTCAAAGTGTTAACAGACTTATTCTGAAGAACCAAGTGCGTACACTCACACGATGGAAAATGGAACCAATTATATTTCTATGTAATGTATTCCTTCCTACTCTTTGACGAATTTTAGTCTGTTTTCTTTTTTAGAGATCTCTGCCATCCGTTGTGATGTTACCCTCTGTCCATTTTTAATATGCCCCGAGAATGTAAAAATTCTCAATAATCCTATGTATGTCAATAAATTACATGCGACAGCAGGCCCTCTGATCCGGAGTTTGAAGGTATTGTGGAGCATGTAACCACCTCCTAATTGTTGTTCACAGGTATATCATTACCCTGGTAGGAAGCACCTCTTAGGTAGCTCTCTATGAGCAAATAGTGACCCCCCAAGCAAAAACAAAACACCATGAAAGTATAGAAATCCTTTTTTTTAGTAGAAATACTCGTGATACATTTTATGTAAAAAATTGCCAACAATACGTATTTATAGTGGAATTACCAATAATAAATTATATCTGAAGTTGAAAGTATACACTTGTGTTCAAAAATGGTGTTCTCGGGTCCATCCTGATCAGGGGTGGTAAACCTGTTAGGGTTCCAGCATTGATTTGAAGCAAGTCAATTGCGTTCGAAATGCTTATATTTCGGCATTAAATAGCATATTGATGTAGACGTGGGGCTAAACAAAATTAACTAACCGAACATTCAATATGAAAGAACTCTTTCATGACATTAATTCATATAATATTCTACATTTTCTTAAATAAATCAAACTGTATTCCAAAATATAACTTCAACAAAAGTACCATATAAAACACACATATCCCCGCCACTAGCAATTCATCTACAATGGATTCTCCTGTGAAATATTTTTATTAGTTCAAAGCTCACAAGAAAATTAAATTTTGGCATTAAATGACACATAAAGAGTTGATATGTCGTTAAACAAATGAATAAATCAATTAAATTCTCAAAGCTGTTGAAATGTCGCCTCCGTTCTCCTCTTTATGATTATATACGCTTCATTCTCCTTAAGACTTTTGCGTTACACACACGTATTTGTCCTTGATATTCTTTACATTCTTTTATTCGGAATTTGTTGCAGATTTTGGTAAATTATCAATTACATGGTATTCTGTGCATTCTTTAATAAATTTCGCCACGAAGAAATTCAGTAAAATACCTATGATTCTTTCATTTTTTCAGACACCTATTTTCCAGAATACCTTTCAGCAAATATGTGTAATTAGCTCAAAGGTAAAATCACTACTGCCATACAATCGTCATCCACCGTGAACATCCATGTGCAGCTTACTTTCATAACGAATCGCATATATATTAACGATATCCCTTATTGCTTAAACGTTATATGTACTGGATACACGTATTTGAATAAACAGTACTAGTGAGTGTAATCGAAATGTTTAATAAACAAAATATGCCTTTCGGTAAAGAGGCAGACTTTGCTTCCCTTACTTTAATGAAACCGCCTTCAAGCCATATGTTCTTTATAGCAGATATGAATGAATGGCTACAAAGAAAAAACTGGACTCAATAACCTTCTTTAAAGAAAATGTATCTCTCCTTCCCTATCGAACTCTATATATATATATAAAATGGCGAAGTATTTAATTGATTTTTATTATAATCCTCTTATATTTCTTCCTGATCTAAACATTATATTTAGTGGTAGCCCGTGACTGACGACACATACCTGTTTTTTAAACAATGTAATTTACGTCTATATCGATTATTGATATTAGTTTTGCAATCTTATAATCGGAATGTGATATAGACAAGCGTCAAACTTCGCCGTTCTCAAGTTCGATTTCATATCTGTTTTTGTCAACATTTTTTTATCAACCCGTATGAATTATTTAATAGCCAAATGTAAATCTTAAGATCCATGCTTTATAATTAATTAATTGAATTGGCATTGTATCATGATTAAATTATATTTACTTAACTTCAAATTCTTTACCAAATAATTTTCCACAATCAAACGAGAAGCAAAAACTTGTTTCCCCTTATAATAAATGAGATTAATCACAGAGAATGTTTTCTTCTTTTATGTTTGATAATACAGACTATATTTCCAATTTTACCATAAAGTTTATTTGTTATGAAAATATATTTTTAGCATTTTTTGTTATGAAAATGTATTGTTTATAATTTTTATTTTTTTATTTTTTTATAAAAATGTACTGTTCATATGTTTATTATAAAAAAAAAATATTTTTATACGTTTTTGTTTGGAATTTGTATATATTTCTGTGATGAGGTATTATGTACACTATTTAAATTATTGAGACTATTGTCCTCATCTTTGTTGCCATATTTATTACAACGTTTCGGCCCTTCAGTATCTGTCTATATTTCTGAGATGATGTATTATGTACACTATTTACATTATTCGGACTATTGTCCTCATCTTTGTTGCCATATTTATTACAACGTTTCGGCCCTTCAGTATCTGTCTATATTTCTGAGATGAGGTATTATGTACACTATTTACATTATTCGGACTATTGTCCTCATCTTTGTTGCCATATTTATTACAACGTTTCGGCTCTTCAGTATCTGTCTATATTTCTGAGATGAGGTATTATGTACATTATTTACATTATTTGGACTATTGTCCTCATCTTTGTCGCCATATTTATTACAGCGTTTCGGCCCTTCAGTATCTGTCTATATTTCTGAGATGAGGTATTATGTACACTATTTACATTATTTGGACTATTGTCCTCATCTTTGTCTTCATATTTTTTTTTGTTTGGAGTTATTTCTTCTTTCTAGGATCACCCTTTTTTTATCTGGGACAGATGTGTTTATTTTTTTTGTGGGGGGTCATATTTTTTCAAAGACTTTCCACATATATTTATTTTGAGTAATTTCTGAAACTTTTTTCATAGAGTTTACTTTAAGTGAAGTATTTGCGTTTTGCATATGTGGATTTCATATGGGTTCTTTCGATTTATTTAAAATTAATGTATGGAGGCTTTCAACGATGTAGGTTCACTTTAGAAATCCCTAGAACGTTGGCCAGTCGTTTGGTAATATCTGCATCAACTGGTCATTTACCGACCTGAATATCCGAGAAATTTTCATAGAAAATATTCGTCCGCCGACAGGAATCGAACCTGTATCCTATACAGAACCGTCATTTAGCCTGACGTACCTTAAACGGTGGATCGTTCGATTAGCGAGGTCGATTTTACTGCTTTTAAGATTCAATCTTCCATGAATCTCTCACGTACATTCATATCTGCTCAAAGCATATCCAAATGTAAACAAATGACGTCACACATTATGAAATGGACAAAGTCCGACAATTATTTAAAGACATTTTTATGTTCATACATTCTTTTTTATAGATACAAATATTTAAGTAAATTCTCCGTTTTATAATAAATATTCAGCCCGGTAAATGTTATTAATACTGTTTATTATAAAACAGAGCGTTTACTTAAATATTTGTATCTATAAAAGAATGTATAAACATAAAAATGTCTTAAAATGGTTGTCGGTCTTTGTCCATTTCATAATATATATGTATATCGCACACACACACACACACACACCCACACACACACACACACATATATATATATATATATATATATATATATATTTTGTATATTTAGGCAGCAATCCTTCCTTTATGCATGTTTCATTAAAAACGACAGACAAGGTACTACAGTTGAGCTTTTTATTTAATTTTTCTTGTGTTCTATGAAAATTTCTCGATATTCAGGTCGGTAAATGTTAATAATACTGTTTATTATAAAACAGAGCATTTACTTAAATATTTCTATCCATAAAATGAATGTATATACATAAAAATGTCTTAAAACACAAAACACACACACCCACACACACATATATATATATATATATACACGCACACATATACATATATAAATATATGTTTGTTTATATATATATATATATATGGGGAGGTATTGTTCAACCATCACTATCATAAATTCAATTTTTTATTTCTTTTGGGAATGAGGTTTATTAAAAGTTAAATTATATGCGTGTGTATTTGAATTTGTTGATCACCACTTTTATGTTTATCTTTCTATATTTGGTGACACTTTGCTTTACTAATGGACCATTTATTTCCTCTGTTGTATCCAGGGGAGCTATCTATTTGTAATAACTGCCTTTGGGGTGTTGAGTCTTTCAAGTGGTAAGCTTTATATTTGAAGTTGTTGAAAGATTTCACTTTACGTTGTTGTCCAAGATGACAAGTAGTTTGCCGTTGCACATTATTTGCGCTGCTGGTAATTATTTTTTCTATCAAGGGGACAGATTGACCAGAGGGGTTTCCTCTAAAGATTCAATTATGAAGAATCTGGAGAGAATTTTCATCCGGATTCTAATTCTGAATCGGCTTTTTTTTTCTTGTTTGTTTGCATGAGTTTGACATGGGATTTTTCATTGATCCTGTACTCAAAAACCCACCGCGGTATCAAATTTCTATTGCGAATATGCCAAGGGGTTGAGACGGGGATACATCATTCGCTATATTCACTTTAAGCCCCTGCTAATTTTGTACATCAAAAAGCTGATGTTTTTAATATAAAAACAGTGGACAAATTTTAATCTTCTAGAGTGTCACTGCCTTCTTTAAATAAGGAAAGGCTGGGTGCAATATTTTCAATGTGATCTGTTTGTGAAACATTTTCGGGATTAATTGAATTGCTACGAGTGCATAACTTGACCAGTAGATTGATCAACCTATACATATATATATATATATATATATATATATATATATGGTGAAGGAGGGAGAGAGAAAAAGAGATAGTCGTTGATTAAATCATCACATCACTCCAATTTCTTACGAGTATTGTTAGAAGTTAGCAACTGTATGAAGAAAATTAAGACTTATTAAAGAGTGGGGGGACTCCTGAGAACATCGTCCAACTAAATGGATGTCTCAATAAATCACCATGGAGAAGGCCACGGGAAACCACTCCACTATCAATCCCAAGAAAACATTACTTCACTTCAGATTTTAATATTTCTGCTCCTTTTATAATTCTCTGTATTGCCGGTTGTCCTCTTTTATCGAAGAAACGTTCACCCATGCAATTGCCAAATCGAAAGAAACAAAGAAGCAGACCGAAATGGAATTGCAAAGTAGATGCTAACAGCTTTAGTTGGTTTTGAAAAAAATACAGGTAGAATAAATACAGTATAAAACAGTGGTGACATACCGGACGACATCAGTAGAAAACATTTTCATAGCACTGCCTAAGAAACTAGATTCAAACAAATGCGCATAGGAATTCTGGTGACGATAGCGCGGAGCAGAATTAGAACGGAGATTGGACAAGAACTGTGAGGATTCTTTAAATACACTCGAATAAGGAATATAATATTTATTCTCAGAATTATATAATAAAGAGATATATAAATGCAGAAGGATGTATACCTGTGTGATATAGTTATTGCAAAATCATTTGATAAATTAAGTAACAAAAATGTTTGAAAATGCTAGCTAACATTTACATAATTTGGAATGATATTTGAATAACTCCAAAACTATACTGACAGCAACCATCATAGGGACAGAAAAGAAATTCAGTAAATATACAAAAACAGAAAATAGTGTAAGCCATGGATGTATCTTCACACCGGATATATTCGAACTATACAGTAAGACGATTCTGAGAGAAATAGAAGTCCTACCAGGATTCATTATTGTTGGCCAGGAACTTAAATGCATAACATATGCAGCAAACACTGTATTAAGAGCAGACAAAGAAAGAGATCTACAAGGTCACCAAAGAATTTAATGATGAAGTGTCAGAAGAAAAATCAAAAATTGCAAGAAAACAAAACATATGGTTGTTATCAAAAGGGACTGTCCAACTCGCAAATTACAAATTGGAAATACTAGAATCAAACAGGTAGAACAATTTAAATATATGAGATGTATCTTAACGTAGGACAGAAATTGCGACACTGAAATCTGAAGGCAAAATGGAATAGTGAAAAATGCCCTCAAAAAACTATATAAAGTATTATGAAACAGAAAACAAATTGTTAGAAACAAAGAAAATAGTACTGAAATCTTATCACAGGGAATACTGAACAATCTCCTCGCAGCAATAGAAATGTGTTCCTGCAGCAGAATACTGACAATGCTATCGACCGAACCTATGGCATAAAGACGAAGTTTTGGACAACATAAAGGCAAAATGCTAACTCATACTTAACAACAGAATGGGAGTGTTGAAATTTCCAGTGAATATAATGAAGAAATAGACCCTGAAAATTTGATACTCGTGCTTAAAGGCAAGAGGGACAGCAACGCATAGACTACCTAACGAGCTTAAATGCAAATGGCTGGCAGAGCGAGTTTAAGGGGAGTTAACAAAATGATAAAATTTATTAAGAGACAAAAAAAAACACAAGAAATTTCAGCACATTACATTTATATATGGTCTACCACGGATATATATATATATATATATATATATATATATATATATATATATATATATATATATAAAAACATGCAATATATGAGGCAACAATTTAGCCCCAAAGAGAATGTTGAGGAGAAGAGGATATACATTGGAATATCGGCGGGAAATTGGAAACACCGACTATATAACCATCGCCAGTCCTTCAAAAATAAATGTAAAAAGAACCAAACGGCACTGTCAAAGCACTATTGGGATTTGTTGGAGGGTGGCTTAACCCCACAAATAAAGTGGAAAATAATCTCGAGAGCCAGAACTCAAAAAAATTTCAGAGACAGATGCGACTTATGCATAAAAGAAAAAATCCTCTTGATCAAACACAAGGATCCAGATTTATTACTAAATAGACACAATGAACTATTTTTTAAATGCCGACATAAGAACAAACTAAACCTAGGAAATACATTGAGAAATAACCATAAAGGAAAAATAATATTGAATGACCTTTGTCTTTTTTGCTTTTGGAAATGTTCCTATGAACGCGGACACATGACTCTATGTGTATAACTATGGTATTGTACTTGAACACTGATACGTTTTTAATATGTGCATGTATATGTTTTATGTGGAAAGAGAAGCATACAGGTTTTTTTAATGTATATGTGAGTGTGTATGTGTGTAATCAGATGGGTACTTATACGTCTTGCCACAGATATGGGATGGCGAGTAATATATGTATAGATATATATGTATAATTATAGGATTTTGTGTATTCATAATGTAATGACGTATTAATATTGATATGTTCTTTGAATGCATACATATGTGTGTACGTATATATGTGTATGTATAGATGTGCATGTATGGGTGCTTGTATATGTGTATATATATATATATATATATATATATATATATATATACATATAATTATATATGTGTGTATATATGTAAGTATATATATATATATGTGTATGTGTGAATATGTATGTATATATGTGTGTATGTGTCTTGCTACAGGTGCATATGTGTATGTATGGGTATATACATATAGTTTTGTGTGGATGTGTAGGGATATGTATATATGTGGATATAGATAGGTGTTCGGATATGTGTAGAGGTGTCTATGTGTATGGATATATAGAATATTATAAAAGAAGGACCTAATTTTCTGTTAGTAATGTTTTATCCAAATCTCTCCTCTAATATTCTCCAATTGGAAATGAGTTCAAATAATACGGAGGTAAATCTTAAATTGATAACTTAATTTAAATTGAAATATATTACCCTTTAATAATACCAAACTTTATACCAAACTTTAACCTCCAAATATACCCATTAAATTAATGCGAAATAACAGAGTCTAAGAATTTGAATGAAACCATCTCTCAACTGAGTCTAAATAATACGGAGGTAAATTTTAAACTGATAATTTAGTTTAAATTAAAATATATTACCCTTTAAGAATCATTATTGATGATAAAATTCTTTAAATTGGAATAACCTCTGATAATTATGTAGGTACCTAAAAACAGTCACGAGTTTAATTTATGGACTAAATTCAAACGAATAGATGTCAACTTAATAATCAACAAGAAAAAGTTTAGGAAAATAAAAAAGATTACTAGATGTAGAATGAATTACTCTTTCAATGTACTTTCTATGAATTTTTTTTCCAATCGATTATTTCATAGAAAATACCCAAAACTCCAACAAACATCAAATTAAATTCTTCGTAGACTTTGTAGACATTTAGATTTATATCAAACTTTAACCCCCAAATATACCCTTTAAGGTAATGCGAAATAACAGAGTCCAAGAAATTAAGTGAAACCTTCTCTCATCATGATTGTTTTATTGTATCTTCTTCCTTTTATGTCGGCTTTCCTCTTCACCCCTTACCCATCCATATCTAAAGATAACATAAGTTAAGTTAAGCGTTTGTCTGGCCCACACCAAGTGGGATTAGGGATAAAGAATTGAAATGGTACATCTAACTCACTCATGTCTTCTCTCCCCACTCACTTCCTCACTTCGTTAATTTACATATACTTAATACGGCCCGTCAAAAATGTGTAAATTTCTTTTCATTTTCATTTCAACCTTTGGTAGTAAAGTCTGATGATCCAGAGCCCTTTAAAAGGGCTGTGATGAATTAATTTATTACATGGAACCTTAAAGTGGTCTGTTCTTTATTCAACCAAATATATATATATATATATATATAAATATATGTTCACTTTTTCATATATATATGTTCACTTTTCATATATATATATATATATATATATATATATATATATATATGAAAAAGTGAACATTGAAGTCAACACAGAGGCGACAGGCTGTTTCATGCTAGACACAATCGTCAGGCCACCACTTCAATGTTAACTTTTATATTTACACACGCTCTTTCTCTGATATTGAGCACTTTATCCCATAAATATAGCACACCTTAAGAGTATATTTCTTCATATATATATATATATATATATATATATATATATATATACATTTCGTCAAGCAACTTAGTTCCTAGAAAACGACAGCCAGACTACCCGTACAAATTATTTCTTTGTTTGGTAAAGACTTCTCCAGTACTAGCCACACTTTTTGGAATATAGAGACCTGGTACAAAACGTGCCACAATGCCCCCCCCCAAATCCTCCGCAGGTTGTGAATTTATCGTTGTCCTTCTCTTAGAACGGTTGCCTCCCAAGACAGCCAGCAAGCAGTCTGTCCTGTTATTTAACTATATCTAGAGGTAGAATGGAATTCATACCTTTCCGAAGGGCATTACCCCATAGGTGAATGCTATGAATTCGACTTGAATTCGAACACTGCTCTCCGATTCCTCAATTTGAGCCGCTAACCATTATTCCACCCTGACATATACACGGTATTTGAACAGAGATTTAACAACCAAGTGATGTATAGTCTGTTTCATGATTTTCATATTCAGGCATGAAGATTGCGTTCAAGTATGTATTAGATGCTTCACAATTTATATAGATTCTATCTCAGATAAAGAACATTTACCCTATAAATAAAGTATACTTTAAATATATATTTTATCTTTTATAGGAGAGAAAATATAAAAGATCACCGTTTGCCTTTTCTTTTTTTCATGTCCTGTTTTCCTATTTATCATAAATATGAGAGATAGCAGGCAATAAAACTGGTTTTAGGAGAATATCGGCTGTGAGCCACTTTGAAGAACCCTAGGGAAATCTAACACATGCATTCGGTAGACATGTTTGCATCTTTCTCTGTTTTTGATTTGTTTTTTTATCAATTTTTAACACATCTGCACGAGATCTGTCCGGAGAGTATCGAATAATTTCGTATTAACGAACACAGTTTGTACATTGGGCCAATGGCACATTAGTCTTAGTCAAAGAACTCCGCTTGAGATGTGACACATTTATTCCGGAGTCATTTCCACATTTAAAAACACTTTCCAACGCCCTTTTTCGGGAGCGCCATCAGTTGACTCTAGGAAACTTGCCAATAGAGTGAAACTCAGCAGTGATTGTAGCCTTTGAAGAAAAAATCAGGTAACTAATTAAAAAAGGGGTGAAAGTCCTAAGCGTTCTGATGCTGCCTTTTTGTTAGAAAAACGGAGAGGTGGAAAATCTATTCTATCGATTGGTGGAATGGCAGCGTATTCCAACAGGGAATTCCCACTACCAACACAAGATTAAGAGAAAAACTCATAATCTGCGCATCAACTTCGGATGTTGGCTTAATTATTTCGTTTTTCATAAATACAGCTTTCGGAAGAAATACCTTCTGCATAATGGTAAGACATTAGCTAGAGGGTGCGGCAGAAATACTTCCCACATTTTAAACGGTGATCTGGGTGTTCCTAGTAAACTTAGGCAGGTGGTGATTGTATTTTCATCTGGCTAATCTGTTACCATTATGTAGGAGGTATTGCTAGGCGGTGTATATGGGTGGTATTTCTACAGCATACTATACTATTAGAAAATTGAATTTCAAGAGTAGTTCGTAGTTTAATTGTATTTTAACTGACTCCAAATTTGTAAATAGTTTTAAATCAATTTTAAGGAATATTATGGTGTTTTATTTATTTTATTTTTTTATTTATTTATTTATTTATTTATTTATTTATTTTTTGTACAGTCAAAACACTAATGCACTAAAAGGTTTCCCCACTGTTTATGGACAATTATTTTCATTTTGCGAATACATCCATTTAAAGTTAACTGACCTGTAATAATGTTAAGAATCAGACTAAACGATAAAAATGTGATAGTAGAGTTGAGTTTAAGTCCCCCCCCCACCGAAAAAAACGTACAAATATAATCAAAACGGCAAATATTTAGAGTAAGGCACTATAACATACTTAGGAAAAAGGGTTAAACTTAGGAACATTAAGATAAATCATCGGTTATCTATTGAAACTGCTATCCACCGAAGGAAAAGAAAGAAAAGAAGCCAGTCCCCACCGTGGACTATTTAAAAGATACTTCCCGCAGCGGATTGGTTGTTACAACATCCAATGGAGTGCACGGAAAATTTATCAAATTTATTAAAATACCAGAGTAGCTGATAGCGTTTGATTGAGAGGGGGCGGGATCAGGGATTGATGTCCTCTGATTGGGTCGACTTGGTGATGGGGAATATGATGTTGAAAGACCCGAAACTTCTTGATGAACCAAGTCAAATAGCATCACTGACGACCCACTCGAGCGCCTACTTAATAGCATAATTTTGAATTAGTCTGTATATTCGAAATGCAGTCGATTGCACAGTTCCCATTCGACCCATTTTCCTACCCAGTCATATCTATTCCCGTAATTTTTTTCGCGTCAGGTTTGCTTCATTAACAAATTATGAGCTTGATTGTCTCATCTTTATTTCCTCGCATTCTACAGGGTGCAATGTATAAATTGCTGTCTAAATTATGCAAAAATAAAAATGACGCTGATATCTCATTTTAATTGACATACCTACCAAAATTACACAATAAATATCTTGAAATAGTAAAGAGTAAATCGCCTCCTCGGTTATCCATTGAAAAGAAAAGAAGACAGTCCCCACCGTGGATCATTTAAAAGATAGTTCGCGCAGGGGATTGGTTGTTACAAACATCCAATCGGGTGTTCGGAAAACGTGTCTTTCTTCGTCGAATTCAATAAAAGGCCAGAGTAGCTGTTAGCGTTTGATTGAGAGGGGGCGGGATCAGGGATTGATGTCCCCTGATTGGGTCGATTTGGTGATGGGGTGTATGTTGTTGAAAGACCCGAATCTCCCTGACAAACCAAATCAAATTACATTACTGACGACCCCCTCCGGCGCCTACTTAAGAGCGTATTTTTTAATTATTCTAGAAAAAAAAGAACTTTCCTTGATTCCCTGCCATCGTTAAATATCACTAATGCACTGAAAGGTTTCCCCACTGATGTTACATTAGTAACATCAAGTCCACGCAACATTTCACAGGGTGTTAAAATGTGCGGCTAATTTCTGGAAATATGCGCGGATGGAAGGCAGTAGACTCATTTTGCATGCTAGACCATAATCTTTGGGTTGCAAGATATCAATTCTGCTAAGAAACTGAAATTAGAATATTTTTAAGAAAATCCGGATTTCTATTATATTTAGGCCCATATTTACTTGGTAAAGTAAATTATTATTGTTTATATATGAATAAATATGCATTTATTTGGTTCAAGAGAGGAAAATGTTGGTCAATTACAGTTGACTCTGTTATAAATAATCAAGAGTGGTCTCCCCTTGTTTTGTTAGTCTCCTCTTTATGAGAGATATTTCTGTTTACGGGTAATATAAACGGACACTCTACGTGAACCTTATATTCTCAGTAGAATAAACATTTGTTAAAGCCTACAGCTTCGTACCTTTGTCATTACAGACTCTATAAGCAAATAATTGTTTCTAGAATAGATTAATATTTTCAGATCTTCTAGTTTGTAGTTAATAGGTTCGACGACAGGTAAATATTTACTTTTACAGTTGAGTCGATAGATATAAAATTTATTCGGAGATAAGTAAATACTTTGCACTTCTCTATTTGTGCCTATAAACATTTCTTTGGTTCGAGCATTAATAAATATTGGTCATTCGTATCTTACGCTGTATTTACTTGGATATGCAATATGCTTCGTTTGTATTTGAGCCTGTAAGAATTTAATTACTTCGATGGTTTATAGTCGGGTCTATAGGCGTTGGATTGACTCGCGGATATTTGAATATTGATTGTTTATAGCTGAGCCTATAAGCAATTATTTGGTTCAGGAATAGGTAAATATCGTTCATCTCTGCATGGAATGCATTTGGAGTATCCAAAACACAAGGGCGAATAACATGCTACAAATTTAATACTTACTGCTTTCGATCTCCTCTGCTGATCAGGTTAATATACTACTACTACTAATAATAATAATACTATTGCTACTAATAATAATAATGCATCAAAGAACATGAAAGAAACAAGAAACTTTATTCAGTAGTGAAAGAGGCCAATAAATTCAATACTTTGCTCGTATCAAACACGCTGATGTAGACAAACCCCATACCCATTAGTAGTTACATAGTTCAGGGTTAAAAGCTGCAACCGAAGGGTTTATCCTTGCTGTACAGGACCAATGATTGCTAACTAGAAATTACCAAGCAGACGTACTCAAAAATTGTACAATAAACATTATGTGATAAATATCCAGACACAATTGACCACATTGTATCAGTTTGTAAGGTGTCAGCATCCACTGAATATAATTATTTTTGGCGGGGTGGGGGAAGCAAAAATGATCAGTGGAATATGTCATGAAGCCATTTTTGACGTTAAGACACCTTATACAACAGAAATCAAAAGCATCAATAATAATAATAATAATAATAATAATAATAATGACCAGTAGCACTGTCACAGAAAAGAGGTCGATTAGGAACGGAACTATTAGGGTATTAATGAAAGTTTTGTCAGGTCAAAGTTCCTGTTGTGATTTTTTTATCTATGCCTTAATGAATAAATATTAAGATCTTATGTTCGAATATACAGATAGATAAATTAATCAAATAATAGCAAAAACGATAGTGAAAATGTTAATAATAATGTTATTAATTTAAGAATCAACTTATTGCCTTTCCTCTTCGATACAAGAGTAGACACCAACGAAACTGAAAGATAAATATCAGGATTAGAGTAAAGAGTTGAAAAAACTATGCACCTACTCTACAACAATTTGTGTATAAGTGGAATACCACGAAGAAAAGTAAAAAGGGTCCAGGGAAATAGTGAACTACAAAAAACTTCAGTCATTTACTCTGCGAGGATTCTTGGAAAAGTTCTTGAGTTGCGAGGCGTGTTGTTAACAGAATTCGCATTAACTACATCAATGTGTGACAAACAAGATAATGATAGCTAAGATAACAGGTAAACATAATAATTGCCAAGATATTCACCTTCCTGTTAAACGGGAAGTTTCATGAGGTTTTGATACCAGAATGATGTAATTCCGTTACGGACTTTGGTATACACCGAAAATATGCCGTTTGATATCAGCCCATTCATCTTAATACAGAACAAACCCGCTGCTATAGAACGTAACAAAAAAATATTCGGACCAAGTTCGAATTGTTTCTGTTTGCTTTGTATACATTTTGGGAAAGATATGAACTCAGTTTTCCTTGCTATCCGTTTCATCAACAGCTACCATAAAATATTTTGTCAGTGTCCTTTCACAACAGATGTTAAATTGAAAGGTGTGAGATTTGAAAACAAGTAACTGTAATTTGCTTTAATGATTAGAAAATAGCATTACAAAGCGGATACTTCGACTTGAACAGTTTCCTTAATTTTACTCTCGTTTTTTGTATAGTGTTATAATATGAGAAAAACGATATATACGTGTGTGTGTATGCATGTGTGTTTCTCTGTGTGCATGTGGCATGCATGTATTTCCTTTACGTTTTACAACAAAAAGTCTTAAATATGTCAATGTTCTTTTAAATTTTACTTTTAAATTTTACTTTTAAATTTGTTCAACCTGTATAACACAAACAATTTAAATATAATGAGTAATCATTTACTTAATTACATCTGTCATGATTTCTTAATATTTTTTTTGTTTTTAGTAGTTTAAAAATAACTTTCTAGACTTTAGCAAAAAAAAATGTTTTAAATATTTCACCCGCAAAAAGGTATTAAAGCCTCTAAGATAGAAGGGGTTACTGAGTGTGGAAAATAATGAAAAATAAAACATTAATAATGAGCGAGAAACATAAAACAAGAGAAAGATAGTAAATACCGATTGACATTGCATTTAAATTTTGAAGTTCAAAGTTCGTTGGGACTCATGAAGCTGGAAGAGATTTATAGAAGCAAGAAGTGCGATCGAAGAAACTGTTATCAAAGAAGATACGGTTGAATCTCATTCAACTGTAAAATGATGAAACCTAGTTCTTCATCTAGTGATGCGTTTGCATTTGTGTGAGTGCGTGCATCGCGCGCGCGTGTGTGTGTGTGTGTGTAATAAATTGAGCAAGAAAGCCTTGTTAATGCCTCTGAAATTAAACTGCTCTATTTCGTCATCTTAAAGTACCTTTTTTGCCTTCAATCGGCATGGTTAATACTAACCTCCTAAAGAATGGCCAACGTTTTGCATTGACATGAAGGAGAACGATTATATTGAATCAACTGCTAGACATGCTACTAGAAATAATGGTCACCGTATCGGGCTAGACGACATTTGTCACAGAATCTGTCTGACACATCTGGCCCGGTATAATTTAGACAAAGTTCCTGACAAAATCGAAAGATCAATCTGTAATGTTATAGGTCTTATTAGTCACTTTCTCATCACAGCAATGTTGCGTCCCTGTGCCATTTTCTACAAATTCTTAATGGTCATTTTTCTCGTGAGTTTTCCCATTTGGCATTTTGACATTACGAATTTAATAGCAGAACTAGACTGCCAGCTAGGTCTCATCAATTTGTGTGTGTATATGTGCATGAGAGAGAGAGAGAGAGAGAGAGAGAGAGAGATATTGAATAATTAAGTTCTCACTTATCGTAATCTTATCATTGGGGTAATAGTTATCTCTTTGGGGAAATTCAAATTTTGAAATTTCGCTTATTTAAAAAGTTTTAATATCAATACATACAAATGTAAATAATACAATTTTTCTTAACCTGACACTGATGGGCGTTAAAATTGCAAAAGGTTTAGTCGATTTGATAACTATCTGGATCCATATTTTTTGTTCATAATAATTATGGTATAAGATATATTAATATTTATTATATGATATTATTATTATCATTATATGATATTATTATTATGATATGAGATATATTAATATTTATTATATGATATTATTATTATTATATGATATTATAATTATATGATATTATTATATAATATTAGTATTATTTTTATATGATATTATTATATAATATTATTGTATGATATTATATGTTATTATTATATGAAATATATTAATATTTATTATATGATATTATTATTTTATGATATATGATATTTTTATATGATATAATTATTGTATGATCTTATTATTATGATATGAGATATATTATTCTATGTTATTATATGAGATATATTAATATTTACTATATGATACGATTATTATATGATATTATTATGATATGAGATGTATTAATATTTATTATATGATATTATATGTTATTATTATATCACATTATTATGATATGAGATATATTAATATTTCATATCATTATTATATGATATGATTATTATATGATATTATTATTATATGATATTATTATTATCATATGAGATATATTAATATTTATAATAGGAGATGATAAAGGATGTATTCATAAAGATTCGTTTTTAGTGTAAAATTTCTCAAATATTCTGATGATGTTTTTTAATTGTATTTATTATCTCGCAAACTGAAAGCTAGATAGCGAGAAAAGGTCACTGACATGATCTATTGAAAGCAAAACACACAGAGGGAAACATCAATTTTCCTCGGTAATGACCTTGTGTAAATCGATGGTAGAACATGGAGTCGAAGAAAAGTAAACCAACATTACTTAAAGCTATACTTTATGAAAGTAATTAAATTTAATTAAGCTATACATTATGGAAGGAATTAAAACAGAAGAATGCTGAGAATGACATGAATCGAAGATGTGAGCAATGAAGGAAGTTTTAGAGAAAATGGAAACAAAAAGGACACATATTTAACATCAGAAAGAGGCAATGAAAACTTCTAGGACAGATAATGAGGAAAGAGAGCTCAGAAAATCACTTACTCTCAGGGCAGATTGAAGTCAAGAAGGACAGAGGAAAACAATGGATAACCTACTTAGCAAGCTTGCGTAAATAGATGGCGAATAGGGTTTAGGAGAAATTACAGAAAGACAGAAATTGTTAAGAGTTACAAGTGACAGGAAGTTGTGGAGAACCACGACCACCGACCCTCTGACAGTAAATAAAGAGGACCACACACTTCCTAAAGGGCTACGTCATAGAAAACAACAGTTTAAATATTCGTACAAATCAATATGGAAGAGAAAAGAAAAACACTTAATTATATTAACTTAAAATATATTATGAATGTAAATTATTGTGGGACGTTCGTGTTGAAACTATAAGATCGATCAATAAAAAAAAACAGCTTAAGGCATTGCATTTTTTAGAAAGATATTCAAACTTTCTTTCCACCATTGTTTTTCCTCATCTTGTAACGCACACCATTCCTATGCGATGTACATGTTTGTATTTATTTCATTTAGGCGTTTTTGAGGTGGGATCGGGTGGCCTGCTGCAGATATAAGAATTTTTTTTCTTCCTTTTCTGCTTCTTTCAATTTCTTCAATGGTTTTCTTTTGCCAAGTGAAAGAAAACACATTTGAAAGTAAGAAGGCCATCTCTTACCTCTAATCTGATTTACACTCTTCACTTGCAGGGATCATCATAGCTGAAGCGGTGTTGTCACGAATAAGTTAAGAAACAAATGAAACAATATAATTATAAAACAACAGTGAAACTCAGCAACTATGGATATATAATATTTGAATTCAGACATTGATTCTGACAAAATTCAGTTGTAGAAATCCCTGAGCCGAGGGGTGTCCACGTATTTGGATCTCGTTGAACATATTTTAGCGGTTTGTGAGGATGCTGATTTTAGAATCAATATTTTGTTTTTGTCTTTTCAATTTGCAACTCAAAGAGGGCCACCTTATATTTTCTTCTTTTATTACACAGTGTTTTGGTCAAAATTTATTAAAATTTCAGGGACTCGAGTAAACAGACACGCATAAAATTCAAACTGTATGGATAAG
The DNA here is from genome assembly GCA_903632075.3 of Acanthosepion pharaonis. Lineage (NCBI taxonomy): Eukaryota > Metazoa > Mollusca > Cephalopoda > Sepiida > Sepiidae > Acanthosepion > Acanthosepion pharaonis. Next base: position 1,349,782 of record CAHIKZ030005518.1, on the reverse strand, counting down.
CAATAATTGAAGCTTTTTTATTATTTCTATCAATAATCATCACTTTACATCGGAATTCTTCAGTGGAAGGATTTCATTGTGATATTCTTTAATTTTGGGGCCATCAAAATAATCTTGCTTGATTTCGAAGTTTCAAGTGGGATACGCTATGATTATCATCAGGTTGATGTAGTTGGATTCAATTATGTTTTTTTGCTATTAGGTTGGTGCAAAAATAATGACGTAATAATGTCGTTTTTTGAGGTTAAAAAATACGTCAAAAACGACATTATTTTTGCACCAACCTAATAATTTATATCGGAATTATTTAGTGGAGGAATGGTCATTATGAGATACTTCATTATTCGGAGTAGCATGTTCATATGGGTTGTTTCATTTTTTAAATCATTTCACCTCAAGCATGGGTATAAAGTCACTAAGACGTAAGGGGGGTTAAAAAGTGTAAATGAATGAGAGAAAAAAGCATTATTAAAGCGAAAGAGCATGAAATAACAAGAATTAAGGATTCAGAAGATGATTATTGACTATCTCAGCTGACAGGAAAAAAAGACACCGGTAGAGAGTTACACGAGGTAGATGTGCATGAGAAGCAATATTTAGCATTGAAATGCTTGTTACATCGAGTTATTTAAAATGTAAAATGATGAGACCTATCTGTCAATCAAGTTAAATTCGTAAAATCAAAATACCAAAAGAGTAAAATAATGAAAAAAATTATCATTAAAATATTTCTAAAAAAGGCAGAGGGATGTTACATTACTCGGATGGAAATACATTAAAGTCAACAGACGAGCCCAATGGCGAGAATCTCTAAACTCATATCAGAAACACGAGGCTAGATGTGTCGTCTATATTCAATGTCTGGACAAATGGTACACTTATAAATGTATAAGATATATTCTGGTGATGAAAGTTGTCTAGTAACACAAACTGAACCATTTTTTTTCTTATAGCAGACCTAACAGTTGATTCCATATAATCGTTTATGCCAATGGAAATCGTTCGTCCCGAGAAGACGCAATGAACCACTTCCCAGGAAGTTAGCATTAAGCAAGCTGATGGAAGGCCAAAAGGGTAAGTAAAGACGACTAAACAGAGTGGTTTCGTTTCAGAGGCATTACCATTAAGAAAGCCTTTTCTTGGTTCATTTTACAAAAGATTGAAGGCCATCTTCTAGAGCCGCTATGGCAAGGGAAGATACTTGATGACAGTTAGGAACAAATTAGGTCCAAGACAAGAGATCCCTGGGTAACACTAGCATTCATTTCTAAGGATCTAAGGATCAAATCAAAAATTCGTACAGAAATACCATAACCTTTCAGCGTGTGAAGAACAACAACTCACTAAGCCCCTGCCAAACACCTTCGAGATACCCAAAGCAACAGCTCGAGCAGCACCTTTCTCATCTAAAGACACTCTAACTGCAATAACCGTTAACACTTCAGCTGTTGAGCTAGAGAAGCGAATGACTATATTGTTTGTGTGAAAGAAGATCCTGTGAGTTGAAATGCATAACATATTTAAGGTTGATTACAGCTTTCACAGATTTGCCAAAAACGGGAAGAAGGCCAACATGTCGATTGTCAGAAGTCGCAGATGTTTCACCCCAGTTCTGATAAACAGTTACGAGAGATGATGATTTCAGATACGTAGAAAAGCAAAGACTCTAAAGAGAACAGAAACAAATTCAAGTGCACATTACGTTCGGACTGTTGCAGGGATACCATCGTGGATCCAGTTTAGAGATGCTAACGGAAACTGTGTTTCATGACGCTTCAGCTGTTCTATTCCCTGGTCATCTTCCGGTTTTTGTAGACATCTTCAACAAGCTTTAGTTGGGAATTCATATGTTTGAGAGAAGGAATTATCATTACCATATGCTTTATTATTTGTACCAACATAGTCACCACGGTTGTTTCATGTTTGTCTAATTCTACTAAATAATCCTCTTTGGATAATTTATATCGGACGTTTTGAAAGGAAATATTATTTAAGATAAATATCTCTTGAGTATATTGCGGCTTTTCCTCTTATTGAACAGTTTTGCTAAGTAATGGAAATATCTAATAATTTAATAAACAGAATGGCCGCGATAAAAGTTGAACTCCTTCTGAAAGGCCTCAGTAGATATAATAGGAAAGTCATTGCTGTAGATAACTGCGATTGAAAATCACACGAAAACCAGGCCACTTTACGCAGTTAAATGCGATTTTAATAAACTATAGCCTATTTACCCAAAGAAAGTGACTGCTTGAAAAGACATAAATGCAGAGATCGAGACCGCGATAGAGACAGACAGCATTAATTAAAATTTTAATTATAAATCTCTATCTATAAAAGGCAGGATGTGTGTGTGTGTGTGTGTGTGTGTGTGTGTGTGTGTGTGTAACGAACGCACGGCCGCAATTTTGGACGTATTTGCACTAAAATTTACATGCACATGCCCCACGTTAGCGAGAAGGCGAAGACCGACTTTGTATTTCCCAACTCCCATCGATAGAGGAATTAATCGATTTTTTCATGCTTCTACGGCAGTTTTCATATAGTTTGCGGCCATTTTCTACTGGCCAGAGTGAGAGCCAATAGCTGGCTGCCACGAATAGGCAGGAATATTCTATTGGCCAGCGTAAGAGCCAACAGCTGATTGACACGAATGTTAACTAGCATGCTAGCATGCAAAAAAAATCGATAGCTGCATTCCTCACAAGTGGGAAAAATTTAAATCTGCATGGCACTTTACTTCAATTGGCTCATTCACTTGCTTAAACTCAACGTTGATTCTGATTCCGCAGAACTGGGTTGAGTGTGAAAAAGTATTTGTTATTAACATTCTTTTTTCATTCGGTTTTTTCCAGTTACGAGTCCTTTTTTAAATCTGATCGTTTTGTGTTCATTTTGTTTAGTTCTTTTTTCGTAACAGATTTAATGTTTAGTATAGAGCTTAGAAAAAAATCGCAGTGTGAGATAGGCAAGAAGTAAGGCATGTAGCAACATCAGCACGTCAAAGGGCACTCCTTTAAAGGCAAGGAAGGGCAAAAATATTATCAGTCAAGTGATAGTGATTGCTGTATGAGTCGTACGATTTTTGAATCAAGAACGGGCAACGCCGGGCCATGCTGCTAGTTAATGATAAATTGTAACGATTTAAGTAGAGGAACAAGTATCAAAACCTATTCTCAATAAAATGTATTCTAAAAGATATATTAAAATATATAGAAAAATAATTAAAATATATCTGTCTATATCTCTGTGATGATGTATTATGATTATTTGAATTATTTACATTATCCAGATCTTCATTGACATATTCACAACGTTTCAGCTGTTATACGCTCCGGTGTGCTTTAGATGATTCGAGTTTCGAACCGAACACTTTATTTCATCCACCGGGGTAGAATGTTCTAGTTCTTCAAGGACACATGGTCCAGTGGATAAATTCGTTGTTTAGATCATGTGACTAGACCCAAAGAATAGTGAGTCCAATACCAGGCCACAGCAGTGGTGAACCAAACACTTGGAGAGCTGAGTTAAAGAGAAATAACTGAGACATCTGGAATAAGCGTGGCACGTCAGATATCGATACTAGATAAGATTTCATGAAATTCAAATGTTTCAACACAGAAACCTAAGAAGATCAAGCGGAAATTAACCAGTAAATGAAATTCCGCCAGTCAAGGAAATATTTAAACACAAAAAGGAAATAAACTCATAAAGAACAGGATGCTATGAAAAGCGTTGAAGGTTCTTTCTAAAAAAGTAAAAGCACCCTTTACTGAAGGAATTCAAAATGTCGGGAAAATATTTGGAGTATCGTAAAGCAATATAATACCAATGTAGCGTATAAGAGAAGCCTGTGTCAGAATGGGAAAATATAACTAAGAATATTATTAGGCAATATCTAACAAAATCTCCCAAATGGAATTCCCATTAAATGACACGGTAACCAACTTTAGAATCTATCAACTGTCAGTCATCCATAAAATTTGTGTGCAAGCTTTATCAATGAAGGTATTACATATATTCAACCTAAAAAGTGTGAAGTAGATGATCCAAAAAAATTATAGGCTAATAACGTGTCTCTCAACCACATAAAAAATAACCACCATGAATATTCAATAGTAACATCAGGAGAATTGCAGAAATATACTCCATAGATTTAGATTTTATCATAAAAATTAGGAACCTGGGAAGAAATAAGGAATCAGAGAAGGACATGAAATACACATCGTTAAATGAAGGAGAAGGTGAGAAAAGTGTACGCGTGCGTCTGATTTTAACCCTAGAACATTAACTATCAATTACACCACTACTAACCATGGTTATATCATACCAGATTTTGAAAATATCAAAAAAATATTAAATATACAGATTTATTTGAAATATTTTACATGCAGGCGCTTCAAACTTTGTACTTTGAGATAACATTAATAGGAAATGAAAAACATTATTTAGGTAAGACAATCAGGTAGACAATTGTAATTAAAAATAGGAAAATTTGAGCTATTTTCTATATACCCATGGTTAGTGTTCTAGGTTAAATATCAAGTTGAATTCACAAAACAGCATGTCTCTGGGTGCAATACATTTTCAACATACGTAAGTGATAAATGAGTGGATGCCAAACGAGAAAGCTTCTCACTTGCCACCGTATGAATCAGCCTAAGTCTGATCTTGAACGTCTGTATGTACCCAGATCTGAAGGAGGCAGAGGATTTCTTCTCATAAAACCAACACAATCGGTCTTCAAATTTACCTGAAAACTACAGACGATCATCTGAGTCAATAAAGGAAGTCAACAATTTCAAAAGGGACTTTCGAATCGATTAAGAAGGAAATATAAAGCATAATATATCCACTACTGTTGCCAAGAACGTAAAAAGGAAAGCAAATGCAATGTAGCAATGCAGAAAAAAATGGAAAGATTAGCCTCTTCATGGTCAATATTCTTCCCCTACTAAACAAACGCTGTACTCATCAGTGGTTTCGGTGTGTATGTTTAAAAGCTGAAACCGAAGGTTTTATTCTTGCTTCACATGATCAATATTTATTTACTAGAAATTAGGAAGCACACATACTGGAAACTTGTGTTAAATCGAAATATCTGGAAACAATTAACCATCTTGTAGCAGTTTGTACAGTGGTAGCACCCACAGAATATAACAGAGTGGGCTAATATCTGCACTGCAAATTCGGCGACTTTTAAGGGAAAGAAAGTGAACAAAACTGGTGCGAATCTCACCTAGGACCGGTCACCGCCATAGGATCTGTAACAATTTTATGACACTTTACAATACACACAAAGAGAACAAACAAAGCTAATTGCCCGGACATCGTCATCAGAGACCAAACAAACAGAACCTGCTTTCTTACTGACATGGCAGTTCCTACAGACAGTAATATATATCTTTGAATATTTTTCAAACAACAATCAAACTACAAAGACCTTGAAATGGAAATCAGAAAAATGTGAAACATGAGGACATCAATAATTTCAGTTGTAGTTAAAATCATCGGATTAATTCTGGATATGCTCCTATAAACTTATCGAAGGGATTCCTGGTATCCTATCTCCTAAAGAAACAAAAAAAATGTACTCAAAAGTACAACTCACACTTTACAAAGTACTTCATCTATAGCCAACTACGAAATTGTTCATACATCGACCCAAGTATATGTCCTAATACAAGACAGCTAGTGTATATAATTTAATTAACCGTACAAAAGTGAACTCTCTCACGACAAAAATATTCTCCACTTAATTAAAGATATGAAACTATTTCTCATTAGTATTGTCTTTCCTGATTGTTGATGAACAAGTTAGACGAACTATTAGAAATATTAACTTAAATCAAAAAGAACTTAATATTTCCTCAAATAACCCTAAACAAATCAACCTACTATATCGCAATCAAATTCACACTTACTATAATCAAGATAAAAAAATGCATACACAATATCACAGGTACTAATATATCCCCCCCATGATCCCAGTAAAAAATAAAACTAATTATAAACTATACTAAATTTAATACAACCAACTTAATCATCCGCAATAACTCTTCTCCGTCAACTAATGTTTCCCAAAGACCAACATTGCATTTCAATTAAAATATCCTTTGCGAAATTCTATCTCTGAAAAAAAAGTAAATATAATGGTTTCACGATAAAAACATTGTCAAGAAGGCTTAAATTAGATATGTCGAATTCAAGTTCTATTGAAAAGAATTTAAAAGAACATTCCTCTCCATATTCACAATATAAAAACTATTAATTGACAATATAAGTTTTTTTCTACCATGAAATAAATAACTTCTGGACGCCTGCTATATTAGAAAAATACAACCAACGCTAAAGAAGGTTAATTATGAGAATAGCAACATTATTTTAAAATGTCTATAACACCAATATTTTAAAATACCTAAATGTTAATTTCAAATAAAAGAAAATTAAAGTTACCTCCATTAGATTAAACATAATAACGTTAACAGTTAAAATAAATATATAACGGAGCTCGTTTCTACGTGTTTATTATTATGACAGAGCGCGTTTCATGCGCATTTACAAAAAAATCACAACTATTAATTACATTAATTTTTTTGGCCTAACAATTCTCCCCTGAAGATGATCTTGGATGAGATTATTAGGATGTGGGAAAATAACATTCGTAAATACTATGGCGCCTTCCTTAATGAAATTAATATCAACATTAACAAGTTGATCCGAGAATTCGAGTGGATTAAAATAAAAGAAATCGACTTCGTATGCCCAGATTATTCAACCAAGCATGTTTGAATTAAGTTATGATGCTTATATATATATATATATATATATATATATATATATATATATATATATATATATATATTTAAAAGAAACACAGGCCACTTTTAAGGTACCATTATAATAATTTATTTCACCAGAGCCGTTTTAAAGGACGCCGGATCATCAGATAGCACTTTCAATATGAAATGAAACGAAACATTAAATTAAAATTGATGGGTAGTGTAAGTTTATGTAATTTAACAGAGAGTGTAAAAGGGATAGTTAAAGAGACATGGTAGAGTATAGGGAGGGATTAATTTCATATCTCTCTCAAATATACTTTATATTGTGGGAGGGGGACTGACCAGACCTTGACCTATTTAGACGGTTAACTTAACGGAAGTGATATATTGAAATGGGAGGGGAGAAGGGAGAAAGGAAAAAGAAAGAAGAGGGAGAGGGAAGTAAAGAAAAAGAGGCTTTTTATAAGGAGCTAATAGTTAAGTTATGAAGAACTATCTATCTATCTATCTATCTATCTATCTATATATATATATATATATATATATATATATATATATATATATATATATGAATGTGTGTGTGTGTATTTTGCAACCGATGTGATATATATATGATATATGTGATATATATATATATTTATATGATATATGTGATATATATATATGTGTGTGTGTGTGTGTGTGTGTGTGTGTGTGTTTTTGCTACCGATGTGACAGAATAGAAAACAAAGAAATTGAAAAAAAATGCTGCTGATAAAGAATACTGTATTAATGTATTATTTTAGACTTATTAAGACAGTAGCGTGCTATAAAAGAAGCCAGTAAAACACTACCAAAATAGAAACATATGCTTTTATTTTATATAATTATTAAAGAATCTGAAATTAAGAAAAAACAAATTAGGAAAAGTATTTATTTGCAGATCGTTGTCTTATTTTATTCTTAGGATATCCCCCAATCAATGTATTTCTTTACATGCTATAAACAGACATTTACACAAATAAATACATATTTTAAGACGGCAGACTTCGTCAGTCACACGAGTTCGACGCTCACTTAAAAACATATAAAATAATTTATCTGAACAGATATATAAGTAAGATTGATGGTAATGTATAGGACACTTAGTCTATCGTTTAGACGTTTTATATTTCTCTATTAATACATTTATACATTTATATTTATACAGGGGTTTGTATTTAGAATTATGTTTCATCAGAAATTCAAAATTATAAAATAAATCAACATTGCTTCATATAAACAAGTAAACCTTTTTTATATTCCCCATTTTATTATGACTTTTAAAATGCTTTAATAATAAATCATGAATTAATTCGTTCGGTTGTATCTATAATTCTATATGCTGGAGTTTTTCAAACGGCGCTGCGACCAGAAAGTCTCATTATCTTTTGAAATGCTTTTCACATTTGTTTCGTTTAAGCCTTCTAGATTCCGATATAATTATTTTTAATTTTATATAATTGCGTCTAATGTTCTCTTCACTGTCCAGATTCATTGTAAATTGATTCCCTGGAGAAAACAAAAACAAATCTGCCCATAGCACGTGATTTCTTAAAATGTGTTTATTATTAATAATAATGTTATTGTTATAATTTTCTTTGATTTTTAGTGTGTACTCATTTCTTTCCGGGTCCCGACCAGAGAACTAAGGTCAGAAATTACATCATGACATTTTCAACTGAACAATTTAAACAAAAAAAAAATCACATATATTTTACACAGAAAAAGCCCTTTGTAAGGTGTGCGCTGTACTCGTCAGAACATTCTTTTTGCAATTCCTTCAAATATGGGCGACCATAAATCCCTTCAGTGAATCTATTAGAATGTTTTCCAATTAATCCGACGGCTCCAGCTGCAAATGCAATTGTTGATGTTTTCATGTGCCACATTTTCAAGGTCCTTGTATTTTGATGACTTTTGAAGATCTTCAAAGGTACATTACTGTCTGCTGGAAATGACATGTCAATAACAAGCCACATTTTGTCTTTGCGGTCTCTAATCACGATGACTTGGCGATTAGCTTTATAGAATCGTCCATGTTTGTCTACTCACCCTCGTTAAAAATAGACTCTTCTATAAGAATTACCTTTGACCAATCAACACCACACATTGTGAAACTCGGCTTGTTATCGGTCGAGACGACCCTAGAATGTGTATCCATGGTCAAATATCTGTTTTCCCGCCAGGCTCCTGGGAGCCTACTTTGGTTTCCCAAAACAAATAAAAGGACGGATTTCAGTTCACCAGTCAGTAATTCGCCTTTACACCCCGAGCCGAGTGCTCGTTCTACTGCGAATGTCGTCGTGCTCTGGGGCTCCTCTTGCGGAAGTCAGATGGCCTCTCCGACGTCCAGGCGTTGTCTCGCAAGGCATTGTATCAAGTGTTAGTTGGGGGGGCGTACAAGATGATCTAATTGGAGAGCTCGGTCTTACGAAGCAGGAGGCTCGCTCGATATTGCCTTGGGCGCCTGGGATGAAATGCCTCAATAACGATGAGGCATCACTCACCAGGCTGTGTCGGCAAGAGACTTTGTTCAGCAGGCTTGGAGAAATATCCAAACTGTCGTCCCTGTACGGGGGAAGTCGAGAACATTGGTCACGCCTTCTTTCAGTGCAAGGCGGTAGTGCCATTGTGCAGGTTTGTTGAAGGCCTCATGGTTCGCATGCTGCAGGGAAAGTTTTTTGTCCTTGAAGTCAGTTCTGTTTGTATCAATGTCGTGCCGCAGATGACGAAGGCTGAACACTATGTGTTCTGTTGCTTGCTAGGGGTTATGAGAGTCGTGATTTGGACGACGCGCCAGAAGGGATTCTATGAGGGCGAGAGGTTCACTTCTTCCCAACTGATCTTGTTCTTTAAGCATCAGCTTAAAGTCAAGATTAGGACGGAAAGGCAGCGGCTCACCTCATCAGAATTTGGCAAAAGGTGGGTGAATCTTGCGCGTATGTGCCGAGTAAAAAGGGCTGACGTTGAGTGGCATTTGGATGCCGGTTAGGCATTAGGATATTGTTTTCCTGGGTTCAACATAGGCAACCAATCCCGAAATTAGGTTAGCATAGGTCTTGTTTTTGAGTTATAGTTTTTCTTCTTTTCAGTAAAATTAGCTAGGGTGTGTTTTGCTCATTGGTCCCGTTTATTTCTGTCCCCACTTTTCTTTCTTTAGTTTAACTCCCCATCCCCTCCCTCGTTTACGTGGTCAGTGATGTCAGTTCTCTGGTGGATGCGGGGTGCCTTTCCTTTCGTGTGAGTGTTTTCGTATTTGTTGTTGTGTATGAATGAATGTGTGCCTGTGTGAATGCTTGGAAAAAATGAGTGTGTCCTTTATCGATTTCGTCCGGTTAACTGATATTTCTGCCACATTTAAAGTTTGTGGCGGGTTTTAGTACTAACACTAATTTTGTTTAGCTTCTTGTAAATATATTTGTCATATTGTTTATACTCATTGGGGATCTTTTTTAAAAATTGTTGTTTTATATGCACCCCCCCCACAGGCAATATTTGTACATAAGGGGAGTATTTAGGATTTTCATTGTGTCAAAGAGGCATTTTAGTGAATATAGTAAGAAAGGTATGTATAAATGTGTTGTTTTGGTGAAAGGAATATTGTTTTGTATGATAGTTTTATATGAAGACAAGTTTTATATGAAGACAAGTGATGGCCGTCCTTTACCCCACCCCCTTTTTGGCCTTGTGCCACATTTTTTGTATTATTACAACAATAAATATTGTCAGTAATTCGCCTTGAGTCAGTCGACTCACTACTTTCTGAGCGACTGTTCGGTTGAACTCTCTTCCTACGGACGGGAGGAACCCGAAGGAGGCTACGCCGAAGGGCAGAGTCTCCTTCGAGGAGGTAATACCGGCCCTGAACCCGTTTATACGGGTTCAATGGGCATATTTTTGGCCGAGCCCACGGGGTCGGAATGCCCACATTAAAAAAGGCCTTGTGCCACATGACACCCTCGTGACTGAATATCGTCAGTAATTCGCCTTCAGAGAGATTCCACACAGATCCACGCGTGTCTACATTTTGACTTGAGAACTTTTCGCGCGTCAACACCTGACTCAATTACCAACATCTTTCTATCTCTCTAAACCCCATTACAGCTTTCTTAAAAAGTGTTAATTACACTACGAAGCAGAAATTGTAATGTTAGCATAAGACAAAAGAAAATACAGTCCAGGGTGAAGAACTCTGTCAGAACAAGGTTAACAAATTCAACTTAAATCTCACATACATTATTTTCAAATTTACTTCTCGATTAATTTTTCCTTGGTATTACAATGTGAACATTTTCTCAACAATTGAACATTTGCTGAACTTTAATTCATTTAATATCCTTGATGCAAACTTCGTCAAATGCATAACATCAATATACAACCTTTTCTCTATTTGTAAAAATTGTATATAAATGTTCGATATTTTCTAGTTGAATGCACATCCACCGTTGTTTCTTGTTCATTTTGCATTGAGTTTTATTCGACTTATACGCCTATACTTTTATTTGTTGTGATTCATGTGAAGAACATGCTTTCAAACTCATCACGCTAGCAACTAAAACCTTCTGATTTCACACTCAATTCATAGCGATCCCAACGGCTTTTATTGTTCTCTCTGTCTGTATTGTAAAGCCCTCTAAAATTGTTACAGGTCCTATCTCTCTAACCGGGTCTGGGTGAGGTTTCTTCGATTTTCATTCCAGTTACATATTTTCGGGTGCACATATTAACCTAATCAGTAATAATCAACATCGCCATCACACACACACATACATACATAATAATCATACGGCAAGCATTCATTGACTAATCTCCTCAAAACTAGCTTACTGATTGGTCAATTCCGACCAGTCAAATCGCCTGCACGTGAAGAATAATTCTTCCGCGTACTAGACTGGAGCCTGTCACGTGAGACACAACCTTATATAAACAAAACACGAATAAACCTCCCTCGTTCTCTTCGTTCATCGTTTTCCTTGCTGCCAAGATGTAGTCTTCAAGAGCTCCCGTCTTAACCGTTCGGTCAGACGTTAAAGAACATTGCCAACAACTCTTACCGACTTTTTCGCAAGTCGTCAGTAGAGACCAGCAAATGTCGCCTGTCAAGACAAACCTATGACTTTACTCACAACATTTCAAACGCACACACAGTCACAGAACTTTTTTATACATATCTCACTGTGACTCAACCAAGTTCTATCAACCAGGACTCTGTTAATTTCTCTGACACAACACACTTTCTGATCAATTGTATTTTTGTGTTATCTATTCTAACAAACAGTCCTTTGTCCTAATATTGATTCCTGAACAGTTTTCTCTCACGAGAACTTTCTTTCGGACAATCAAATACAAATCAAAATACGGTAAAAGGGAATCAACTTCTTTTCCCTTAATCTACACATTGCACACAATATTATTGTATGTTTCATTCATGTATGTTATTTCAATATATACTTGTTGATTCACATTTGGAGTTTCATTATTGTCTTGAATCATTTATTATACAAAAGTTATACGCAGGCCAAAGAACACACAGATTATACCGATTAATAATCAGTCGGTGCTAACACCGTTCAACCTGCGACTAGATGGTTAACTGTTTCTGGATTTCGGGTTAACACAATTTTTCAGTATGTGTGCTTGCTAATTTGTATTTAGCAAGGATTGGCAATGTTTAGCAAGATTAAAACCTTCGGTTTAAGCTTTTAACCTGCACTACGTAACCACTGATGGGCAAAAGGTGTATCTACATCAGCTCGTCTAGTAAGGGCAGGGTATTGATCATGAAGCGGCTTAACTTCCAATCATTGGTAGATTCTATTTGATTTTACTTTTTTGTTTTGATTTATTCGCATTTCTTCACCCACTTGAAATTCCCTTCTGAAATTCTTGGCTTCCTTTATTAATGAATAAAATTTCTTATTTCTTTCATGTTATTTGACACAGATCATCGTCTAGTTTTCTGTAGTTTCTTGGTGTCTTTGAAGACCGGATTTTATGGTTTTGTAAAACAGTTCTAGCTTAACTACCCACCTGTGCTTACTTCGAATCTAGGCAAATACAAACGATTAACATCAGCCTTAGGATGCATGCGGTGGCAAGTGAGAAGCTTTCTCGTTTTAACATCCGTTCACTTAATGTCAGTCATTGTCCAATTAGGGATGCTGACTGAAACTGTATTGCACTACAGAAACAGCCAATGTGGGTATCGCTGATATTCTGTTTAGTAAATTCAAATTGGAATTTAACATGTCGTATTATTTTCTTACTTTCTTATTTATAGGTTCCATTATTATTATCATTATTATTGTTATTATTATTAATTCTTACTTTCTTATTTATAGGTTCCATTCTTCTTCTTCTTCTTCTTCTTCTTATTATTATTATTATTATTATTATTATTATTATTTTCTTTGATTTCTGGCGTTTACACATTTCTTTCCGGGTCCCGCCGAGGGACCTAAGGTTAGAAATGGCGTCATGACACTTTTCACTGACAAAAAAAAAAAAAATTAAATTACATACATAAAGCCCTTTGTAAGGTGTGGGCTGTACTTTTCAGAACAATTTTTTGTATCTCCTTGAAGCATGGATTTCCAGGAATCCCTTCAATTAGTCTACTGCAATCTTTTCCAACCAGTCCTAGGGCTCCAACTACAACAGGGATTGTTGTTGTTCCCATATGCCACATTTTCGAGATTTCTATTTCAAGGTCCTTGTACTTTGACAACTTTTTGAATATCTTCAAAGATACATTGCAGTCAGCAGGGACTGCCATATCAATAAGGAGGCACCGTTTTTGTTTGTGGTCTTTAATAACAATATCTGGCCGGTTGACCTTGATTGTTCTGTCAGTGTGTATTGGGTAGTCCCATAGAATTGTAACAGCTCCTATCTCCGTAACCGGGTCTGGGTGGTGTTCATACCAGTTTCTTTCAGTTTCCTTCCCGTAGAAGTTGCAGATTTTTCAGTGCAGATATTGGCCCACTCTGTCATGTCGGGTTTTATATTCAGTGAGTGCCAACATCATGTAACCTGATACAAGATGATCAATCGTTTCTGGATATTTATAACAGAATCTGCATTTTGGGCTGACACAATATTTTAGTATATGTGCTTGATATTTCCTAGTTAGCAAGCATTGGTCATGTGCAGCAAGGATAAAGCCTTCAGTTTCCGCTTTCAACCCTGCACTACGTAGCCACTGATGGGTACGGGTTTTGTCTACGTCAGCTTGTTTGGTACGGGCAGAGTATTGGCCATGAAGCGGTTTATCTTGCCATCGCTTCTGTATCTGGTCGGTTGCATTCGTCTTTGCTGTCTTTTTTTTAAGTATTCTGCAGTTTCAGCCGGTGTATTGTGCTTTAGTTGCATCGCTACGCCCATTTGAAACTCCATTTTGAATTTGTTGGCTTCTTTCATTACGGAGTAAAGACGCTTACTACTTTCATGTTCTTTGACGCATACCATCATCCAGTCTTCTGTAGTTTCCAAATATCCAATTGTTGTATTTTTGTAGGACAGTTCTAGTTGAACTAATCCTCTGCCTTCTTCGGATCTGGGCACATACAGACGAACAACATCAGCTTTGGGATGATACATGCGATAGCAAGTGAGAAGCTTTCTCGTTTTGGCGTCCATTCGCTTAATTTCAGCTATGGTCCAGTTAATTATTATTCGTATTCATTGAAATTAGTAGAGATGCGTTTTAACACTGACCGCCAAGGGGTAATTATGTTCAGGTTACCAGCTATAAGACGAGTCTCGAAGAAGTTCCAAGAGCACGCCCAAACAATGAGATTGTGGATATATTAATATATCGAAGGTAGAATAGTTCATAATAGTGTATGGTATTCAGTGGGGTAGACGATACTAAGTCTTAACTTATACTAAGTTGGAGTGACCACTCCAAGGGAGATAATCAGATTTTAGTATATAGACTTGAAAAAAAAAAAAAAAAACAAATACAATATGATCCCTGTCAATGCGGATACATACACATGTAAATTATATACGTATGCATACATATATATATATATATATATATATATATATATATATATAAAGGGAGAGAGAGAGAGAGAGAGATATTAGTAAACATGTACACATATACGCAACGACAGAGATATAGGATGCTTAAAGTAAGAGAAAAAAAAAGTGAAAAATGGACACGGATGTCCGCTTAAGGTCGGGTGGGGGGAAGGAAAAATTGAAATATAAGTTAAAACAAAAAAAAAGGAAAAAGAAAAGGGAACTGAAAAGAAAAGAATTAACTTGAGTCAAAAGAATTTACAATTATGATTATTATTATTATTCTATGTTATGTTTCCTGCTTTCTATCCTGTAGAACTGGGACCAAAATATGGCCCTAAGTCTTATCAGAGAATTGTCATTTAATTAATAGCAATTTTCTTAGCATATGGGATGTTCCTATAGAACGATTTTCTGGGCAACTTGTATGTTGATGCTACCGGCGACACTGTTATTAAAATTGTCCATTCCTTTTCTCACGAGGCCCTGATTACTATTGGTACAGTCTCAGTCTCCATTCCTCACATTCTGACAATCTCGATTTCCAGGTCCTTGTAGCTGGACAATTTCTCAATTATTATTATTATTATTATTATTATTATTATTATTATTATTATTATTCCTAATATCGAGGTCTTCATTAATAATAGAAAATATATTTTTAAAATAATAATTAAAATCTATTTTACAGCTGAATGAAATATCAGCATATATTATTTTTTGATTTCCGTAGAGTATGTGTTTACAATTAGCTTTTATAAAATGTCATATAAAAATAAATCCTACACGTGATCTGGTGTTCTTAATCTCTATAAAAAGAAAATGAAAAATATTCTAGTCGCAAGGCCAATTCGAAGACACAAGATATCCTTTTAATATTTAGTTATGTTATGTTTTGTTTTTGAAGACGAAATGAATTTGAACCTAAGTTGTCCAAAGACTATTCTTTTGTTTCTTTCAGAATTCCTTGAATGAGAAGTTATCATTATTTACTCTATTTGTATATGGTCTACTATACCCACAACGTTTCGGCGCTGTGCTTCTTCAGTTTTACATCGATCTACAGGGAATTCTGAACTGAACCCTTTATTTAATCTACGTGTGTAGACTGTTCTTCTTTCACTAGCTATGGATATTGTCTCGTACAGTTCATCACTCTTCTTTTCCTTTATTTTTTTGTCTGTTTTGTAGCTTCTTTTGTTATCGCATTGCGCTTTCAGATTTCTTTTACATACTTCCAATGTTATAACACTTCTAGATTGCAAAATGTCTGTCCTTCTTTGAATGTGGTACCAGTAATTCGTAGTTCTCACCTTGGGCTGACATCTTGAAATACGGCATTACATTCTGTTTTCTTACAATTGATTATGCGTCCTTTCTTCTCGCTTTCCTTTAATTCATTGTCTCGAGGTTCCTGCAGTTTTCATTTCGTGTCTGCCCTTAGGATGGTGTCATCTGCCTATGTTGTTAACATTATGTCCGACAATAATAAGTCATGATTTGTCATCTAGTTCTGCAGTTCTTTTATAGTTGGAATAAATCCGAAATATCTCGATATAAGTTCGTATCACCCACTTCACTATCAGAACTTGTTTAGATGATTTTGATTTTGTCAATATGGAATCCACTATTTGCCAAAAATAAAGAAAAGAATTCAAAGAAATTGACGATTATTAGGAACATCATCGATTTCGAATACTACAAAATTGGTAATTTTAAGGATATTGGCAATTACACAGATATTGTTCTAACAATCAGAAAAAAATGACAATTTAAATGTTCTTGCTATATAATAAGGAAAGATGACTTAGAGAATGCAACACTCATTGTAGATATCGAAGGCGGATGTAAAGAATTGAAACTGAAAATAAAATACTCTTGTTTAAGGGTACAAATAAAGGTATTTCTGAGATGAAGTATTATGTACACTATTTACCATTTTTCGGACTATTGACCTCATCTTTGTATGAAGAGAAAAGGGAGATCACCGCCCTCTGTGGGATCAGGTTCAGATCATAGACAAAAAACCATTGGAAAATTCGTAAACCTAAGGAATCAGTACATATGCTAGGCCACGAAAATCTCCTGAGTCGACCAAGCATAGAAATGAGTACAATATGGGAACCAGTAATAAGGAATGCCAGAGATAAGCAATAATAACAAAAAAATTGCAATATGAGCTTTGGTAAAAAAAAAAAAAAATAACATGCAAAAGAGAGTTTTTTTCTTTCTTTTTCTTATTACAATTTGATCAGTGGCAAATGTCATGGAGCCATTTATGAACTCAGTTCTCTGGTTGGGACCCAGATGGAAATGTTTATATAACAGAAATAATAATAATAATAATTATAACTATAACCCGGATAAAAAGAGGTTCACACACGTACGTTAGAAGAACCTATTTTGAGTTAACGTTCGATTTCATTTATTAATTGCAACAGTAAAATGACGAGATTGAATTGCTAAACTATTACAACGGTTAAATTCTTGAAATAGAGGGGCCAAAAAAGAAAGGCAACGGAAAAATCGCCATGAAAATATAGAAAAGGTATAATAAATCAAAATTACAAACACGGTAATGCGATTGAAGTTGACATACAAACTCTAGACCTGTAATCTCTAGTTATATAACTGAAGCTTCAACAAGTGTTAACAATATTTAATTCACGGCCGAATGGTATATTGATAAAGTTGTAAAATAAATCATCAAAATCACTTTGCACCTCCTCTTCTTTCAATTATATCACACATCTCACTCACAATTCCCATTTTAAGACTACACCTCTGCTTTGAGTGACTCTCGCCCTTTGAGTTTTAGTATAAAATATGTTTTATTATTTATACTTACTATTAGTGCCTCTACTTTTATTGTTAATAACAGTACCCTCAATACAAAATACCACCACCTTAATAATACTAAAAATAATAATACGCTTACTATTACTAATACTAGTGCCATTAATACAACATTTACTGCAACGATTACTAGGTGCCAACGTAACAGTCCTTAGAAATAATAAACAGAGCCACATCACTTGGGGACTTTCCATAGTTGTAAAACTAAAATGGATATAGCATGTAAATAAAAGGTTACGGAATAAACCCCTATCATTTGTAGAAAGAGCGATAGCAGTTACTGAATTATCTTTCTAAAACAATGTTTCAGTACAAATATCATATAAATTTCAGCGGAAAACAAGATTCTCTGTTTGGTCAATGAATGCTGAATGTTTCTATTGTAGATTCCGGATTGAAATCCGGTACCAATAAATAACAAACGCCAGGAATGAATATAGGAAAATAATGTATTAACGTAATAATACAAACTGGTAAAGCAGGTTAGTAGTTCCAGGAATACGGGTTAGTAGCAAAATATATATATATATACAGTCTTTGGTATTGAAGTATCGCTGTATGACTTCTTACTGAGTCTACGTACTCAGTTACTGTGACTCTTCCTCGCCACGTTCGTTCTGTCTGTCTGTCTGTTACCTTCAACCTTTCACTCTGTCACTGTGGGCTCGGCTCGGGTATTCACTGGTAGTATTATAAGTATACACTGGGTGAGTCCATTTGTATAAAAAGGGGTGGACCACTCAACAGTTTCCATATAAGGAAACATTTAATATTATCAGTACTACTACTACCCTTTCTGCTACCATCTTCCTTACAACTACTCCCATATTTTGAAGTTCTTCAAAAGCTATCAAAATACAAGGACCTTGAAAAAAAAATCTCAGAAATGTGGCACATGAGGACATCAACAATCCCTGCTGTTGGTGGTGTCTTGAATTGATTGGAAAAGATTCATATTGAACCGATTCCTGGTAGCCCGTGCCTTAAATAAATAAAAAAAATGTTCTCGCGAGTACAGCCCACACTTTACGAAGGGCTTTTTTTCTATGTAAAATATGTGTAATTTCTTTTTCAAAAGATCTCAGTGGAAAATGCCATGATGTCATTTCTGACTTTAGGTCTCTTCTCCGGGCTTGTAAAGAAATGTATATACTCCAGAAATAGAACGAAATAAAATAATAATAAGAAGAATAACAAGAAGGAAAATAACCCATTAAAGCATAAAAATTACATTAACACGTTCCTTGCTAGAAAATGGTAATATTAGGACTGAAGGATTTTAAATAATTCGATAAACTCCATCTCGAAAGATTTGGACACCATGCACTAGTAAGTGAATCCGTTTCTTCAGCCTGGCCTAATAACTGATAATTAAACCCCAAAATCTATGAACTTTACACATTTTAAATCCAGAGTGTGGTCGCAAATGTTTGGCATATAAAATACTTCTCATGTTACCAACATCCGAAGATTACTCTTTCACTAAAATGAGCGCCATAAACCGTTGTCGATATTATAAGCTCTTTTCATTAAAAAAAAAAAAAAACATATTAAAAATACGATTTCTTCCCAATGTTTCAATGTACATTGAAATATTTCGAAAACGTCTTCAAAGCTGACAAAAAAAATAGGATGACTGGAATTTCGTGAGATTTCTGACAAAAAAATATATCGAAAAAATATTCACCCGCTTTAAAGTAATGGCCAGCAATGTTCTTGCTGATTCATTGACTTTTACGACGTCATATTTTTATGGACCAACCGTTTCTTCATTGATTAGAGAGACGGTTATCCATTTCTCTGCCTCAAAACAATCTTTCACAGTTTTTGCCGTGTCTCCACAAGCAAAATTATTGAAAAGAAAAACAACAATGTGTCCCAAAGTATAGATTAGTCTACCGAGCGAGTGACAATAAACTTAGTTTGCTGACGTAATCCCATGATTGTCTCTATTTTTCATGGACAGTGTGACATTGCTGAGGCAATATAAAATTATCAGAGCTTTCATTCTTCGTCTACAAACAAGCCAATAGACAGGACACTTCAGATTTTACGATAATTTGAAATATTCTTTTCAGGCGTTCGTATACGTTCTATTATGTAAACAAATTTTTGTAGGATTTGGGAAGATATGTTGTTACATGTAAGCCGAAATTTTAATATTTTTTTTAAAATTATGAATGATGTACTTTAAAAGAAAAATATGAAAAAATATACAAAAATAGTTTTTAATAAAAATATTATTTAAGATTGCTTTTCCGTCACGAACGTATTCATCGAGTTTAAATATCTCAAATAACGGTTGCATGGTCATTACGCTTGTTGTAATCTAGAAAGGAGGTTGGAAATGAAAAATGAAAAATATAATACTCGGCAGCAGCGTGAAGTAGGTAAACCACTGCTAGTGGTGGACTACTTAGACAACATATTACGATATTTACCTGTCTTCCCACGAGGTAGGATGTGGCACAAGGCCAAAATTTAATGTGGGAAAATCCGAGCCCGTGAGCTCCGGTAAAAATGCGCGTAAAACCCGCATACGCGGGATCGGGTATCTGTCTACCTATCCAGACCGAGACTCTGCCCTTCGGCATAGCCTCGTCCGGGTTCCTCCCTGTGCGAAGGCAGAGAGTTTGACACGATACGAGCTTCTCACGCTGACGGTATCCACGCAGTCACATGTGGCACAATCCGAATTTAATGTGGGGTTCCCGAGCCCGTAGGCTCGGCGAAAAAATTCTCGTAGAACCCACATAAACGAGATCGGGTTTGTCTACCTCCCCGGATGAAACTCTGCTCTTCGGCATAGCTTCGTCCGGATTCCTCCCTGTGCGAAGGCAGAGATTTCGACACGGTAAGAGCTTCCCACACTTACAGCTCACTTACAATAGTGTCCAATATATTTATGAGGAATGGGACATACCCATTAGTTTTCAAAAGTATGGTATATAACGACGTTACAGCAATAATGAGAGGGGAAAGTTCAACACCATTTCCACTAGGTCAAAGCAGATCTCATTTCCCTCTCGGCAACCGATTTAAAAATATCTATCCCAGTTCCGGATTTCATAATATCGGGCTACTCACCCCTATTTGGAAAGTATGACTCTCAAAACTGCCATGATCATGGACTCGTCGATTATATTAAGGATTTAATAATAGATAGGAAAAGACAATATTTATAAGGCATTTTTAAAAGCAAAAGCTAAAATAAAAACAACCGGTTTCGTCCCAGGACTTATCAAGTTTATTTATTCAGGATTTTAAAAAGCGTGTAAATTAATTAAGGATTAGTTTCCATGTGACAAAGAGAGGACCCGGATTTCCTATTCATGGGCATTCGGGTGACACTCGTTCATAGAATGTCCTCCAACTTCACTGCCTAAGGTCCAAAAGATGATGAAATTGTTATATTTGACATTGATGATTGCCTCGCCACTGATTCTCAGCTAACATATTTAGGGTGACATCAATACTCATCACAATGACTAGTTAGTGCACTTAATCAGAAGGGAAGAAAACAGACACTCTAATGGCTCCTCAGTCGCTTATGATTTGACCCAGATACTTGATAAGCACACTCAGGTTGCTGACATAATAGATGTCGCAAAGCTCCTAGTTCCCCTTTCTCACATCTTGCCCTGAAAAATATTCTGCCGAAGTGCTACCTCTCTTGGACGCTTCTCACCACTCCGTAACAAATGCAATCTCTCTTCAGCTCAAACAAAAAGAAAAAAAAACGTTTACGGTTTGCCAGCCACTACCAGCGAGCGGACAGGAAAATTGTATCATCCTTACTCCTATGGCATCCTTCTGGAAGTGTCTTCTGAGGAAAATTGACTTTTCCAGACACCATAACTCTGGACTCAGTGTTGGAAATTGGAGATCTTGGGGCAGCAATACAGGACCGAACAGTGTAGAAATGAATTGTCAATGGAGTTGTGATCAATACAGAGGTCGGAATATGAAGATAATGATTACTTTAGAATTACACAGGACAACTTTTCAAAACGACATTTTGGGGTCAACATAGCCGCCTGTTTTCAGATCCTTCATTGCGGAACCTTCCCACTCAGCATTCTTCAAAAATAGAAATTACAGAACGTTTCTCTCATCTCTAAATGAATCCTATCATTTATGGTCAATTTTATACTAAAGTGGAAATTTTACAACATCTCGATTTTCAAAGATCCACCTTTTGACTTCCATCGGGAAATCAATTTAAATAGAATTTAAAATACAAACCGTACACAATTATTAACATTCTTAAAACATAATAAACTGACATTCGTAATCTGGACGACTTCATCTGCAATAAAATATATAATAAATCTATAATAATAATAATAATAATAATAATAATAATAATAATAACCTACCCGGTTACAGAAATAGGCCCTGCAACAATTTTATAGGAAAAATCAAAGTAATTGTACACATATTGTGATCAAATACCACAAAAACAGAATGTGCTTTCTTATTGCCATGGCAGTCTCTAAAGAATGTATCGTTGAAGATCTTCAAGAAATTAATTAAATACAAGTGAAAATCTCAAAACTGTAGCATAGTGTTCATCTACAATTCAGCTACTATATATATATATATATATATATATATATATATATATATATATATATATATATATATATAAAAAAATATGCCAGACAAAAATATGTTGAGATTTTATCGTGGATAATGTAAACAAGACCTACGTCCAGATTATCAACAGTGTATTTTGGTTGACTAATAGTAAGTTGTAGTGAATTACAAATTCAGTAACTATCGCTTACGAATGCACAATTAAGATTGATGAATAACACATTTCTGCTTGTGAATCGGGGACTTCGTGAAAATAATTAACCAAAGTTAAATTTCAGTACAACTGTAGCCCCAAACGGATCCATTTCTATTGCACTCCAATGGCAATGTTTTATTCCTGATACCCGAGGTGTCTCCAAAATTGAATGTACCAAAGGAAGTGGCAACGTTTACACTTACGCAGATGAAGCTGAACATTAATTTGTTTCAACCCGATGCCTTGAGCTTTTGAAAATGAGCTCTAGAAAAAAAAGGAAGCCGAAAACTTTTACAATATGCTGCAGAAATTGTGGATGCTTCTTTTGAGAAAGATTGTAAAACGCCGAAAATTTGAATTATATGGGTATTTGCGTAGAAATGATAATTTGAAGAAATTGAATGAGAAAAAATCTTATAAATTACTATAATGAAATAATCAAAACTATTAATGATTATAAGGAAATAATAATGTTAATGATCATAATGAAGAAATAAAAAAGCTTAGTGACTCTAAAAATGGAATAATAATAGTAGTAACTATAGAGATTCATTGATTGATGGCGATTTACGGTATATCAAACTCAATTGTTTGTTTAATGCCCCCAAAAAATCATTGCTGGTAATATTATTCTTCAAGAAACTATTTCCAGCAATATCCTTCCTTTTGAAATCGAATGCAAGTAATATTTTCCCAAAATGTATTGCTGGTAACATTTTTCCAGGAACTTATTCCTGGTAATATTCCTTTACGAAACTCTATTGCTGATAATACAATATTTCTTTCAAAATTATTATCTCCTATAACAATTCTTCCTTCAAAACAAATGTTTTTTACAGAGTATTTATGGTGTTAAAACCTATTTTTACACTTTCATAGTTTGAGTGTTAACTATGTGCTCATAGTTGGGACCCTAACAAGTGATACACACCCCGGGTCAGGGTGAACCTGGTAACACCAGCAATTAAGAGGTGGTTCCCCGCTCCCCAAAACCTTCTGAGGAGAGGCCTTGCTGTTGAACGTAGTTTACCCAGGACGCGGATGTAGATTATCGCCATAACAAGGACGATAACTCTAGAGAATACAGAATATTAATAATCATAATGAAGTAATTATAATAGTAACAACCGCAATGTATAATTGAAATATTCATGATTATTATAAAGAAAAAATAATTATTAATAACTATGAGGAAATATTTACAATATTAATAAACATAATGACTAATTAACAATATTAATAGGATAAAGAAGAATTAACAATATAAATGATTATAATGAAATCATTAAAGTATTACTGACTACAATCAAGTAAAATCACTATTAATAATCATTAGAATAATTAACAATATTAATTAACATAATGTGGAAATAAAAATCTTGTCCGTCAGAGTTACTAGCGAAACGCGTGGGAAAGTCCACTTTTTTAAGGAATTGACGTCAGTGACTTTAGGGCGACGAAGCCATTTAACATGATGCACATTGAAGTCGCCACAAACACAAAGTTATTTGCAGACAAATGTAGAGAGAGAGAACTTTATGTATAATATCAGAAATTATATCTAGCTAGCAAGAATTATCACAGGAATGGGAATTATAAAGAAAGAGGAGATAACTGAGTTTAATAGTGAAAGTCAAAGACACATGGAAGAATGCAAGAGAGAGTTCTTTAGCCAGTGGAAGATGTTCGAGAATATGGCCACCACGACCACGCATATGGACACGAGTTTTTTCGAAAGAGAGGAATATAGCCAGGAATATTGATTCTAATGAAATAATAACAAAATCAATAACATAATGAAATTATTACAAGATAAATAACGATAGTAAATAAATCATAATTTTGAAGTAATGAACATAATTAGTAAAAATAATGAAGGAATAAAATCTATTATGAGTGTACTGAAATAACAATATAAATGAAGTAATGATAATATTGATCATAATAATTGCAAGTAATACTTTACAAAAATGTATTGCTGGTAACATTTTTCAAAAAAAATATTGCTCGCAATATTCCTTTATGAAACTCTATTGCTGATAATACAATATTTTCTTCAAAATTGAAGGAGAAATTTTATTATTATCCCCGATATCACTTTTCCTTTAAAACTATTGGTGTTAAATATTTGCTGCATTATTGATTATACGTAAGTAAAAACAATATTAATAACTATAATTTAAAATTAAAATTATTAATAAATTCAACAAAAATGTCAGTATTAATAACCCGAATGGTAGTTACGCCGATAAATATACTGAAGTAAGAAAGAAAATGTTCAATTAAAAAGAAATTCTAGCTAAAAATATCTACAATGGAAAAAGTGTCCGTCTGTTGATAGTGACAGAATCTCAGTGAAAAACTCTTCTGCTCTCATAACCCTTGGAAGTTGAAGAATGCTGATCTGATCTGTGCTGGATCCGCGTCTGGTGTCTCCTGTCTTGAAGGTAGATGAATTCCGCTGTCCTTTGAATATAATCGGAGACAATTCTAGAGAGATGTCTCACGTGACGATCTTTATTACCCAGTGGTTGTAAATGCGTTGTCTAGGCTGGGGGATAATGTCTCCAATGATTACCAGTAGATGCATGACATCGTATGCCAAGTGCTCCAACTATGTCGGACATAAAAAGTCCTATCAATCTGCCACCCTCTATCATATCCCGATTAACTTATTTGCATTCAAATTTTATATACACTAAAACAGATAAAACATTATCAAATAATTTGCATTCAAATTGTATATACACTAAAAAAGATAAAACATGATCAAATTATTTGCATTCAAATTTTAAATACACTAAAAGAGATAAAACATGGTCAACTCATTTGCATTCAAATTTTATATACACTAAAAGAGATAAAACATGATGAAATAATTTGCATTCAAATTTTATATGCACTAAAAGAGATAAAACATGATGAAATAATTTGCATTCAAATTTTATATACACTACAAGAGATAAAACATGATGAAATAATTTGCTTTCAAATTTTATATACACTAAAAGAGATAAACATGATCAAATTATTTGCATTCAAATTTTATACACACTAAAACAGATAAAACATTATCAACTTATGTGCATTCAAATTTTATACACACTAAAACAGATAAAACATTATCAACTTATTTGCATTCAAATTTTATATACACTAAAAGAGATAAAACATGATCAAATAATTTGCATTCAAATTTTATATGCACTAAAAGAGATAAAACATGATGAAATAATTTGCATTCAAATTTTATATGCACTAAAACAGATAAAACATTATCAACTTATTTGCATTCAAATTTTATATACACTAAAACAGATAAAACATGATGAAATAATTTGCATTCAAATTTCATATGCACTAAAAGAGATAAAACATGATGAAATAATTTGCATTCAAATTTTATATACACGACAAGAGATAAAACATGATGAAATAATTTGCTTTCAAATTTTATACACACTAAAACAGATAACACATTATCAACTTATGTGCATTCAAATTTTATATACACTAAAACAGATAAAACATTATCAACTTATTTGCATTCAAATTTTATATACACTAAAAGAGATAAAACATGATCAAATAATTTACATTCAAATTTTGTACACACTAAAACAGATAAAACATCATCAACTTATTTGCATTCAAATTTTATACACACTAAAACAGATAACACATTATCAACTTATGTGCATTCAAATTTTATACACACTAAAACAGATAAAACATTATCAACTTATTTGCATTCAAATTTTATATACACTAAAAGAGATAAAACATGATCGAATAATTTACATTCAAATTTTGTACACACTAAAACAGATAAAACATGATCAAATAATTTATATTCAAATTTTACACACACTAAATCAGATAAAAATATATAGGTTCTTCTCTTCGTCAGTAATTATTTTTTTATCATAAACCAGCATCGGTAAAGAATTTATATGATATAATTGCAAAATGTTACAAGATTGTCTTTTCCTTATAAAACTTCGTTCTTTGAAACGTATATTATAAGTATTCTATTGAATGTTGTACGGCATATCAACTGAACCTATTTCAAATAAACCTACTTTTGTCAGCAAGAATCCCTTTCGGATAGAATTTCCAGTCCTATAACTTCAATGTTGATCTGTAGATAAAACATTGATCATTTATTCTGATAAAACAATCAGTTCGTTCCAAACAAAATAGCCTCACCTTTTTTGTTGATCTCCATGTCTTTTTTTTTGCCTTTATGTAGAAAATCTATAGAATTATCTCGTGTTGTTAAGAAAAGGTTGTATTCTTCTTAGTATGCTGACGCAAATATTATTTTTGCACAGGTATACTAAGATGTATATGATTTTTCCTTACCGACAAGAGATAATTCTATAGATCTCTTACAGAAAGGGAAAAAAGAAGAAATACTTAGCTTATAACGATCGAAAACTTTTGATTTGTCTAACATAACACAAAGGGGAATAAGCGATGATGTCAGTTACATCCGACACAAAACTATTAGAACAACAAAGGAAAGCTTAGAGACGTCTTAAACAAATGTATAGGAAGATGAATAACTTTATGAAGAGTTCTGAAGAAAAAAAGAGATTGCAGAGTTATATAACGCCTCCCAGAAGATAGCTAAAATAATGGAATTATTGCTTGTAACAGTAGGTCTAAACACAATTTATTCAAAGGAATAAAGTGAATTAATATACTAAATAGTAAACGTCACAGATGCATTGACGTTCCAAATATCATAGCGTAATAGTATGCAAAGTTAATTGTAGGTAGCGCCATTATAGCTTAATATCATCGAAATGTTGCGACCTATATCAGCTTCTGCGTTATTATGAACCTCAATACGTAGGAAAGCAACGGGAATTGTTGGCGTTTCGATGGGATACGACAGAGGGTGGCAGAATGACAAAACATCTTATTTCTGACATTGTTAGGAGGTTGGCACACATTGAGAGACGGTGTCCTTGATGCGATTCTCCCACAGCCTATAGAGTGCCATGACCGAACACAGCGTCATAATGATCGTCACATGAGGTATCAGTCTTGAATTGCCTGTGAGAAAAAATTCTAATGACACGAGCGGAAATCATCTACCTTCAATGCAGGAGATACCAAATCCAGCAGATCAGTACAGTTGCCTTTAGCTTCCCCGGGATATGAGAGCAGAAGACACATCCGTTAATATCGCCATATTGTACAAAGCACTTCATCTAGGAATTTAACGCTGCAACCTGCAAGGTTTGTAGTATATGTTTTTGGTTGAATGCAAGATTGAAGTGTGTTGCAAATTCCATAGATGTCACTTGTTAACAAAGCTATATACAGGCTGGTGGCACTAAAGATAATGGTTACAAATGTATCCATAAATATTGTTTTCGTTTCGCATATCAGTTAAACTTATATGCGAACATTTGCATCAATCCATGGACTAAGTATATCCTAAGGTCGATGGTTATTCTAGGAAGATAATGCATCTTGTAATCGAAAATAAACCCCCTGGAATTGGTTTGAGAAACATTCTGGGAAACTGCGGTGTTGGCCTGGATTCAATCGTACATTTATGGAAAGTTATTATGAGGTCCATTAACACCTGCAGCTTCAACTAACAGGGAAATATTAAGAGTAAGATGAATCC
The DNA here is from genome assembly GCA_903632075.3 of Acanthosepion pharaonis. Classification (NCBI taxonomy): domain Eukaryota; kingdom Metazoa; phylum Mollusca; class Cephalopoda; order Sepiida; family Sepiidae; genus Acanthosepion; species Acanthosepion pharaonis. The sequence continues at coordinate 1,321,650 of CAHIKZ030005518.1, read as the reverse complement.
TACTTTTAGAAAAAGGTAATTTTTTTTAGGTTTTTTTATTGGCTCTCAATTTTGATTAATTTATTCATGGGAAATTCAAATATGAACGTATTTTATATATCAGAGAATATTTGATTATACCATCTTAAGTTTCATAATTTGGTAAAAGCCGTTCTATTTTCGAACGATTTTATGTTTCAAATGTATCTATGTTGTCATGAAGTTCAGAGCAACATTTCAGCTTAATATTTATTCCAAATTAATTTCAATAAAAACAAAATAAATAGAATAACATATATATTTTTTCTTTTTTCCACAGTAATTTTATAATTTTAAACTTAATACAGATGGAATTTTAATTTTAAAATGGGTAATTTTTAATTTCAAATTTTATCGTATAATTTCATATTTATTAGTTCGAATAAATTCTATTTTAGTCTAACCCCAACATTAAAGCATTAAACTTTGACTTCTCGTATACTTGTATTTTGATTGGTTATTCCAGCTTATGTAACAGCGTTTACATTAGCGAAGGATGTTTGAGTGATTTGAACCTTTTAACACCCTTTATTCTGCATTCAACACCATCACTTGCTAAGACACCAGAAGTGTTGAAACAAAATGGTTAATTTGTAATGATTTTATAATATTTATATGTTATAATTTTTAAAGAGATAATTATATTCGCTTTACTCTGTATTGAAAATTCTTTTAAAGAATCGCATTTGTTGGTTTTTGAATTTATTCCGTATACACCAGTCCTATAATTGGATATATATATATATATATATATATATATATATATATATATATATATATATATATATATGTATTTATATATACCCAAGTATATAATTGGTATATACGGAATGAATTCCAATAACCAACAATTACTATTCTTAAAAGAGTGCTCATTAAAAGTAGAGCAGATATAATTATTTTTATAAAAATAATTATAACATAAGTATTTTATTTTCAACATCATCACTTGATAAGACACAGAGTGTGTTGAAACAAAATGGCTATTTTTGTAGTGATTTTATAGCATACTTATGTTATAAATTTTTTTTAAAAATAATTATATATATATATATATATATATATATTAATTAATTAATTTTTTATTTTCTTATTGTTCAAAAATATATATATATATATATATATATATATATATATATTACAATATTTTCATTTTACACTATTAAAACAGTACGATTGGTCGGGTAAACAAACTGCTATAATTTAAAATATTTTTTTAATATGTTCTCTATAAATGTGTTAATAAATATAATATTTAACTTATATTAAATCCCTAAACGATTTGTTTAAAAAAAATTAAATATTTAAATTGATGGCAACAATAAAATTAAATTACAGCCTCTTTCTCTCTAGTTCCCTCTCCCTCTTCTTTCTTTTTCCTTATTCCTTTTTTCTTTTCTCCCTTCTCCCCTCCCATTTCAATAGATCACTTCCGTTAAGTTAACCGTCTAAATAGGTCAAGGTCTGGTCCCTCCTCCTCCCCCAATACAAAGTATACTTGAGAGAGATATGAAATTAATCCCTCCCTATACTCTACCAAGTCTCTTTAACTACTCCTTTTACACTCTCTGTTAAATTACAAAAACTTACACTACCCATCAATCTGATGATCCGGCGTCCTTTAAAAGGGCTCTGGTGAAATAAATTATTATAATGGTACCTTAAAGTGGTCTGTTTTTCTTTTAAATATTAGCTCTGGATTTACACTGAGCTCTCAGGATGTTAGCCTTCTTGGGATTACCCATACGGATTACCAAGTTCTTCATAACTCATATATATATATATATATATATATATATATATATATATATAGGGAGAGAGAGAGATAGATAGATAGATAGATAGATAGATAGATAGATAGATAGATAGATAGATAGATAGATAGATAGATAGAAGTTAAACTCCGTCCTTGAATTTCGTTTTTGTATTAAAAGTTTTATGTAAAATATTTGATGTTTATATAATTGGACAAACCTTTCATGAAGGTTCAGTTTACAAATGTATTGTCTATTTCATTCATTTACTACTAAGAAAATAATTATATATGTCTTCCTTCGTTTTGCAAGTTACAAAACACTATGTTGTTTAGTATTAAATAAAAAAAGAATTCTGCTGTGGTTAAAATACAATATATGCGATATTACTGTTTCAAAACCAAACATCGGATAGTATTATAAAATGATTCTACACAATAAAAAGTATATTAATATGTTTTTAAATATACACATTCAAGGTATTCAGTATTAAAGAAATTACTGTGGTCAATCAATGAGACAAACATTTTTTTTTCTTTTGCCATCAGCCTTCCGCTCAATTCTTGAATACTGCCATCTATTTTGTCTGGGCCACCACTTTTACAACTCTTTCTAAAATTTGCGTATGACCAGGCCAGTTTGAAGTCTTATTGGAAATTATAGAATGTCTTGATTTCTGAAGGGCTCAGATGGCTAATGAACGAAGGCTCACACTGTTCTTTCCAATCCATCAATTATGATTGAGTATCACTTTTAATTTCAGCATCTGTTTCAGAAGTTTGATAGTTCTTAGCTACACAATTTAATATAGGCCATTCACAATTCAATATGTCAGACGATTTAGCCATTTTCAAAATACATATCTCCTTTGAATTCTCTTTAGCTTTCCCTCTAAACTTAAATTTTATTTAATATTTGCCATATTTCTTCACCCTGCATTCATTACTAATGAGGTAAACAAAGCGTTTGTTATGGTCCATATTATGCTTGAGTAAAATTGTGACACTATTTGACACTGGTAAATGGAAAGAAAGGGGTTAAATCTAAAACATAGCCCGAAACGAGACAAGAAAGCCTAATGAATAGAACGATGGACAGACCGAGAGAAAGGGGGAAGATTTCTTTTTTCTTCCAAAAGAAAAACTATTTTTCTGAAACTAGAACGTTACTAAAGAAAAGAGATATTGTCGCAAAGAACCCATGTGACGATCTTTAAGGTTGATGATTGATTAATGTGGCCGTTAGCCGGACCTGATTTCGAAAACACAAAATAAAGTCTCTTTGTGTAATCTACTGTATTCGCAGTGCAGGGACCTTGGCGGGGCTTGGTGGATAGCTACCTGAGACGAAAACATCTGGTTAATATCTGATTTTGAACAAGGCCTGAATGAGAAAATTTCGTGTAAACAAAATTTGAATTATATATATATATATATATATATATATATATATATATATATATATATATATATATATATATTTTTGACGTTCTGGAGCTAGATTGGCCGAGGCGCAGGTGAAATACCGAGGAAGGTGGAATAATTTCCCACGCATATGGGGAAGTGTTGGCGTGAGATGCCAATAAGATAAGGAGGAAATTATCGCGGCGGATCGATACCTGTGACAGCTACTCATAGGAAAAGGGATCTCCTCGACTTTGGAGATGTAATTAATTTTCCAGGTCCAGACAACAAAAGGGCTCTTGTTGGAAGATAGGGGGAATGGCTGGTCCCCTAAACCTGTCATGCACTACATCGGTTTTAGGGGAATGTCAATAAATGCAAGAATCGAAGGGGCCGAGAGAGTTGTTGTTTCAGAGGCTGAAACGAGTTACAACCCCGTTGCCTGATATCACGAGACTGCTTGCTTGAAGAGCAACTCCCGCATAAGCCTTGTGCCAGACTAACCGATGTGTCACGTTCAACTTACAGAGCAAGTGGCGTTGATAATTTTCTGCATGAAGAATTAATAAATTCTAACGTCAAGATTAACCAAGCTCTGTACAAAAGAATTTATATATATTTATTTATTTTTGCTGAAGTTATTTTTGCTCAGTTTTGTTTTCACTCTGGCTGGGCTAACCCAATACGACGATTTCCGACGAGGATTCGATCTTTAATAAACTGATGATCAAAACTAAACACAAATTGGGATAGGGCAAGCTTTCGATCGAATGATCAATTTATCGATCAGCCGCCAGTATTGAACATTTGGATGGACTGGCCAATAAGAAGCTCACAAAATCATCTTATTTCTATACATAGCCGTATATAAAAACACAGCAAATCTCAAAACATTTCCCATTGTTGGTACCTCTGAGATAATTAGTTTTTATTCCCTGCCTACAGTACGACTTGATACTCGGGTTCAAATAGCACTATGGTCTATTTGACAGGGAGGTGATTTCTCTATGTTATCGGACTGGTTCAGGTGATCCCAGCGTTTGGCACCTTCGAAAGTATCTGAAAACTATACCACGTGAGTGAAATTGGGTAGACCTAACTACCTGAGAGCCGTTGATGGTTGAGCTAGCACGAAGTCGCAAGTCATCGTGACCGAGTGTTTACAGATACTGGCCTTATTCTTGCTGTTCATCATACCAAATAATGTCCTCTCTCCCAGTAACTATAACTACGGTTCACTCAGCATAGTTACAATATAAAACACAATTGGGCTATGTGGGTATTTACCAAAATGTTGTGGTGTCCTTCTTCTAAGAGTCTTTCAGACTCTTCCGACTACTATAAGTTTAGTAGGAGAGAAGGTACGGGGAACAGTTAACAGTGAATAGATTGAGCGCTGGTTCATTTGATACACTCTCATTAGTTGTGTAATACTCTTCTGGTCTACTTAACTGTTTAATATAAGATATATCTGCAAACCTGGTTTTTGTTATTACTTAACCACTTAGTTGGTCACAACACAAGCACAAATATATTTGAGCAGGCGTCTAAAAACGGGATGGCTAGATGCCCAAGGTGACAGGCATAGTATAAAACGTATGGCCAGTCCTTCCCTACTTACTAAATTTAGTTTTTGCATTTATTCTAGTTTTGGCTTTTGATTGTGCAATTATTGGTGTCGAGTCTGAAAGAAAAATGAAAGAAGGACTTGTAACGTTTATGATATTTAAAAAAATCTAATTTAGACATGAACAATTGATATTAAGAACACTTTGAATTCTGGTAACAATCCATTTATCTATATCAATAGCCAAACTAACTTAGTATTATTACAGTGAGAGTATGTTTTACTACAAGGCAGTAGGCATAAAATATGGTACTCAAAACACAATATTATGGAAGAATAATCATAATAAACGATACGGCTGATTAAGTAAAAAAATATTATTTCGTTCTTGAAAATTCTTTAAATATGATAAATGAATAAAAAGAAAAACGCACTTCAAATTTCAGCTTCCGTTGAAGAATTCAGATAGATTGAAAAAAAAGATGTTTTACGCTTTTCTTTTGAACGACAAGTGGAATGACTTCTATATCAAACAGACGATCTTTAGCAAGATCAGAGCTAGAGTGTATGATCTGGTCATAGACTCTTAAAAAGAGTTAAACACCGTTGTAGTTGCAAGCCTTGATTTTGTTTGATTTTGTTAACTGCATATCAATCTATATGCGTTATATAAATCCGAAATCTAAATATTTATAACAATTTTATGGGTTCAACGAAAAATATTTTGAATACAATTCTATGGCTTCAGTAAAATGCATTGTCATTCCACCATAAAAGGTATCAATGGTCCTTTTACTTTAAAAATTTATTGTTGGTAATTTTATAGTAAATAGATACTGTTGGTAATTTTGCAAATAAATAGGTACAGCTGGTAATTATACTATAAATAAGTACGGTTGTTTATTTTACTATATAAAATTTTATTGCTGATTTTTTGCTATAAAAATTAATTGTTATATTTTTTTAATGTTCAGGGTTTCATTATTTGACCATAGCTGGGGCCCTAAAATGTGCTACCTCACCGGGTAGTGTGGACCTCTCAACATCAGCAAATAAAATGTGTTTTCACGCTCTTCAAAAATTCCAGCCTCCCGATCAGAGGCTTTGCTGCTGGATGATGTTTATCGTCATACCCAGGACTTGCAGTCACTGAGAGTTTTTTTTTTTTTTTTTTTTTTTTAAGAATATGCCATAAAAATAAAATATCCAAATTTGTAATGTAACGGTCAAAGGAAACCAAAGGAAAACGAAAAAAAAAACACATGAAGAAATCTTACCGGACGAATTTGTAAAATCTCCCTTATTTCCCGATGAAATGTTATAATGAAATTGAATTATACTAATTTTAAAAATAATCAAAATCTGCAAAGAAAAGAACTATTAAATCATTTCTATCAATCTAAGATACATTAATTATAACGGTCGTGTAATATATTAAATAATAATGCTTCTTGCATAGAATAAAAGGAAAAAGCTTTTGGTGAGAAGACGTGCTGCTGACGATTTCAGTTTTTAATGTTTAAATTGGTAAGATCCAACCTTTCTCTATAGTTTGCCTGAAAAACGTGAAATTGTACATTTCATAAAATCTGTTAAATGCAGTTTATAATGTTGGTTACTATAATTCACAGATTATTAGAATTAAGCACATCTGTAAGGAATTAGTATGTTCTCTGTCTTACATTATGCATTAATATAACTGAGTTATTTGTGTTAAAATAACATGAATGTATGATACGTTCAAATGAACACTTTTCGAGACAGTATAGCAAAACGTTTCTTCTGATCTATCTTTGTATACAGCAGAAATCAAAATAAATAAAATGTTAATAATATTAAACGATTGATTAGAAAAGAAACATTCCAATAGATTCATTGAAGGAATTACTGATCGTCGATGCCTTAAAGAAACACTAAAAAATTGTACTCACAAGTACAGCTCACACATTTCGAAAAACTTGATCTATGTAAAATGTGTGTGAGCTGAGGGTGTTTTTTTAGGTTTTTTTATTTTATTTTTTTACAAAAATAGGTAACCATGAATCTGCGTAGATTTTTTTCTTCTTCAACTTGGGCATCTAGACATAACGTTTTATAGACGCCTGCTCAAATATATTTATGTCTGTGTTGTGACCAAGTAAATAGCTAAGTAATAACAAAAACCAGGTTTGATGATATATCGTAGATTAAACAGTTAATTACACCAGAAGATTATTACTCGCCAAGTGAGAGTGTATCAAATAAAGTAGCGCTCAATCTATTCACTGTTTACTGTTGACCGTACCTTCTCTCCCACTAAACATCGTAGGTGGAAGAGTCTAATATATATGTGTTGTTAGTGGAAAATATCATTAAGCCATTTTTGAACTTAGATTTCTGGTTAGTATCCGGAAAGAAATGGGTATACAACAGAAGTCAAAGAAAATAATAATAATAATAATAATAATAATAATAATAATAATAATAAAATCTATAATATTTTATAAATGAAAATAAATTATAACGAATGAGAATTATTGGTTGAAATATTTTAAAACTCCTCCATAATGAGGCAGTAAAATGAATGAATCAAGAAATTATTTTTTTAATGGTAAACATGAGCCAACGTCACAAGCATTTAAAAAGATCTCTCAGGAAAATACGTTTCTCAAATCAAATAGCTGTTACCGCTGTTCCCATTATTGGAAGAATCTCCCTTCCTAAACTTTCGTTTGTGCTCGTTTAGAAGATTAAAATAATAATAATAAGATAAAGAAGATATACAAAAAAATTGTTCTCATGAGTACACCCCACACCTTACGACGGGCTTTATCTATGCAAAATATGTGTTGTTTTTTTTTTTTGTTTTTTTTTTTTCTTTAATTGGTCTTGATGCCATTTCTGACCTTAGGTCACAGGGCGGGACCCAGAAAGGAATGTGAAATTCCAGAAATTAAAGGAAATAAAATAATAATATTACTAATAGCAAGAAACATGAGAACTTAATTGATAGTGTGATAAACTAACGTATAATGCAACAAGAATGAACTCATGCGAAAATCTATTTAAATAAATGACACGCATTATTATTAAACGCCGCAAACTGACTTAAATCGATTTCTTGTAGGGTTCATGCACGTATTAATCACTGCCAAGTTAGAAACCTATGACGAATCGTTAGCATAAATAGACACAAATTCAATAGTTAATAATTGTACCAAAACTAACGACGTTTCCATCACTGCCTCCTTTGGAATTGTTAGCGTGAATAGCAATACCTATCACAAATAGAATAAGGCATTTAATCAATGATACAGATGTTTCTGAAAAATCGTTGAACATAAAGTAATACGCAAATCGATTAAATATCAGTCAATAATAAGAATGTGTTAAAATTGATCGAATTCCACCCTGAATTGTCCACGTGTTTATGGCTTACTAAATATGCACAAAGAAGACATTTCGATAAAACATATCTTAAATTTGACGACATTGCTACCACAGACGATCGAATAGAAAAGCGCCAATAAAAACGGCACTATTTATCGTGACTTTAAACTTTATTCTACACAAAATCATTAGCAGGCTTAAACGCTCTTTATCCCCGCTTCCATTCCTGACAATATTCCTATGTCGATAGAGTTTCTAATCTCTACCATGATTTCAAATTAGGATGAAATAACTGATGACACACACTCGAAATGAATCAGAAAAACAAACAGATTTCAGGATTAGCAAATATTAAACTGCTTACTTCGTGAGTTTGACTAAACGTAACAGTGCTTAGGAGAAAGAACAGAATGAAAATCTTTATTAAAATCTACAAGGATCAGAAAGTTTTGGAGAGCCATGATCGTCTATGTCCTGAAGGAACACGTCACATGAAGAAGAAAAAAATACGCATATCGGTGTATGGATCATTTATACTGAATTTACTGTTGGAACTAATGAAATTTAAGGTGAACGAGTGGAGATTTTGTCCGACCATTGAAGATGCTATTTAACCAAAAAAATAACCTATGACCTCGAGTCATGTACTTAAATAGTCTCATCAGATTAAGAGCTTTATATGGATACCATGCATTACATTCCACTTGTCTGGAAATTTCTGAAATCTCAGCTATATCCAATAGTTCCACAAATGAATGAATAAACAAAGATTCAAGGAAAGGGGACCTGGGTGTCTTGACGAAGACTGTCCTTCGTCAGATCACGTCAGATTTTGTCCCCAAATAACAAAGAACTTTACTAAATAACTAAAATCACATCATTTGAAAACTTTCATCAATTAAAATGAATAGGACATGCAACTCAAAGAGGAAATAATCACATAATCAAATTGTTGATATTCCACATATCTTAAAACATAAAATTTGGAAGGAAGCCCACCATCAATTCTGGAAGGATAGATAACAGATTACGGAATTGACAAGAGTATTTTTGTCTGGAAAAAAAATTGTTTTCAGATAAATATTTTATTAATTTCAGCTAACAGTAACGCTGATACCTCAGTCAATGAAGGTCGAATGTATCCTTATAAAGAAAAAATCGATCTCTATATACTCATTACCTCATTATTTGAAACAGAATTTCAGTCGTTTCATTCTGATTGTAAGTATACGTTTTCTTTTAGTTCTTTAAGACATTCTCGTTGTTTATATGTTGAGCCCATGTTCTCTGGGCACGTCAATCTCTCTTATTTGAACCTAACTCCGACTCGAGCTACAAGTCACAAAGATTTATCTTACTTTAAAATCAATTTAAAATCACGAATTTTAAAATTTTAATTTCTAAATGTTCCCTCCTCATCCATTGACAAATCCCAATGCTGGATGTTCAAGTACCAGATAAAAGGCAGATTTCCAATGCCGGTATCTTCCTGATTCCAAAAATGTATAATAGATCTAGATAGAGTAAATTTCGCCAGAGTTGCTGGGATTTCAGGCACAAGGAGGTTTATTTATTTAGATAAAGAATTCACAACATTCACTGGAATAGAGGAAATTATATATATTTCTTTTTTGTTAAACAAATTTTACTATGCCTGATATGTCATTTAGTTTCTGAAAGTTTAGTTTAGCTCTTCCTATGTGCCATCAGATATTTGTGTGACTTCTTCCGTCACCTTTTAGCAACTAAATAGTTAAATATATGTACATATTTTATTTTGATGTCAACGGTACACAATTCGTATTTTAAGTAGACTGTTTTCGCTGATAAACGAGTAATTTGTTTTATTACATTTAATAGATAGTCCTTTCTTCTCGCTTTTCTTTTCTAACTTGTGTCATGTTATTTTCATTGGCGTAATTTAATTTTTCGTATTTTTTTATGTTTATGACCGGTGTTAATTGGACGACCAGTTATCTTTGCCCCATTTTGTGGTGTAGCTTAAATAAATCCGGCGATAAAAACAAAAAAAAAACTATCCTACTCTTGTGGAATTAAAAGAAAACGAATACCTTACTAGAGAAATGTTGAAATCGTCGAACATAAAGACGGTTGTCAGTGGAACAAAGAGCGCAAAAATAGAATTAAAGAAGAAATCCTTGCTATCATTACCGGCAACAGCATCTCTAAGATAAATACATACTAAAGGATTGAATACATTATTCATATCTATGAAAGTTGAAGTTGGAGGTGTTTAAAACAGAAGAGATTTAAAATGGATTGTGTTAGAGTCAGACAGAAATTCGATGCATCCAAGGGAAATTCTCTTCAGAATCAGCCAGGCAAAAGAAAGAGACACAAAAAATGACAAGAGAAATAAATTTCTGCATCTTAACTCACCAATACATTCAAAAAGTATGCAGACGAAATATATATATATATATATATATATATATATATATATATATATATATATATATATATATATATATATATATATATATATATATATATATATATATATATATATATATATATTATATTATATTATATATATATATATTTTATTCGTTATATTTATTTTTATATGTTTATATTTTATTTGTAACCTGTAGTCGATATTAAATTTGTCAAATTTTCTTAATTACACAGCCCCTTTCAGTAAATGTCCTTCAATTTTACTTTCCTTCGCCCCATCTCTCTCTCCCCAACTCTTCTTTCCTTCCCCTCCCTCTTATTCTGATCTTCAACATTAGACGTCTATGGTGTGTGTATGTCACCACGAAATGTATCTTTATGCATTAGAGATGTGACAAGATTCATATTTCTCTTACTTAAACCCCTTCAACTCACCTCTCCTAAACTAATCTCTGTTAAATTTTAATCCCCCACCTTCTCTCGTCTGTTACCCCTCTCTTTAGCTCTAACATTCGTCCCACACCCTCATACTTACACTCTCTCTAAATTCTGTTTTTATTTCCAGAGTTGTTTTTTCTGTTTTCTTTTTGAATTTGTAGGTCTGATGAATTGGATCGTATTTATGAATCCAATGGAATAAATTATGACCATGGAATATTAGTGTTTAAGCCTTTTTATTATATCCTTCTTATTCTGTCCTGGACATTGAGTTCTACCTGGATTCTATCCTCTTGGAAGTTTTATTTAAAAAATATACATGTATGTGTATGCACCTATGTATATATATTTATATATTTTGCATATGTTTGTGTATATTTACCACTAATATTATCTATCTATCTATATATATATATATATATATATATATATATACACATACACACACAAATATACACATAAACACACACACATATGGTGCGATGGGTAAATTGTCGCCATTTTATATTTTTAATTAGGCGCATGAGCGTTGTGTGTTTTTGATTTTGTTGACTGCGCAGTATATCTGGATCAATTGGGCACGGTCAGTGAGAAAAAGAGGATCATGACGCAATTCACCCCCGCCAGAAAATTGGAAACCTCTTGCTGTACTATCTTGGTATTCGCGCCGGAAGCCCAAATATGAACATTTCAGAGCGTTTGGGTGTAAAATCTGAGGACAATGCAGAGGGTTCGGATAGAGTTGGATGAGTCCAATGGTGATTACGAAAGGGTTTTAAGTGATGGCGAAATTATGTCTCCATTAATCGTCTCACTGGGCCTCAGACTCAACATGGAGGCCTAGGTCAAGTGCCTTGAGGAGGTAGTGCAGCTATGGGTGAAGAGTCTTAGCTGATAAAAGACCCTATGTCTGGTAAGATAACTCTGCACCATAACGCACAACCAGAAGAACCCAGCCGATATTATTAGAAAATAAGAGCGATGTCTATTTTAAATTTAAAGTCAACATTCCGAAATTAGAATACGGTGAATATTTTCAAACATTTTTAAGATTACTGAGTAATTAAATATTATGAAAAACTGCTCAACCGTCATTTTCATAATGTGTGTTGTAACAGATAAAATCTCCGTATAACAACAATAAACATTTCCACATATTATCAGCACTGGTAAAGTACAGCTGCTGTCGATTAAAATCATCACTACTGTTTGTTTTAAAAATATTTCTCTAATCATTTAAACTTAAAGTAAATATTTTCTTTTCAAAACATATTATTTGTACTTTAAATCAGTTAATATTCTTCAAATAAAATTTCAGAACATTATATTTTATTTTTGGAAGTTTTTTTTAATAGAGATAATTACATTGCGATGAAAAACGACTAACAAGGAAACTAATCACCTAATTCAGAAAATCTTTATTAAAAATCTACACAGTATTTACATTAGTCGGACTATTGTCCTCATCTTTGTCGCCATATTTGTCACAACGTTTCGGCCGTTGTACGCTCCGGCCTTCTTCAGGTGGTTGGAATTTCGAACTGAACCCTTTATTTCGATCACTGAAGAAGGCCGGAGCGTACAACGGCCGAAACGTTGTGACAAATATGGCGACAAAGATGAGGACAATAATCCGACTAATGTAAATACTGTACAGAATACCTCATCTCAGAAATATAGACAGACTAAAAATCTACACTCAATCAATATAATTTCTGTTTTAAATACACCAGTAGATTTTGCTTACTGGAAATAGTAAATTTAATCCTTTATTTTTAATTTAAGCAAAAATGAATGCGTCAATTATGCAGTTTCATTTAAACACATGATATGTTGCTGAGAATATCATCAACTTTACCGTCCACAAAAATTACTCAGCCATTGGAACGTGACTTTTCGAAAATCCTTCTGATTCATACACACACGTGATAAATACATCCTAAGCCCGAAGTTTTATTTTGGACAAGTAATATTTACATAATATTCTTGATATCTTTGCATGCGTATGGTATAAATAGATGTATATTTCTACTCATACAATTATCGAAATATATCTGTGTATATGTCTGTGTGTGTGTGTGTATTTTATTGCAAAACTCATATAAGTATCTATGTCTGCAAGTTGGTATAAATAAATTTTCTTGTAAGTTATATTAATATCCTCTCGTTATTAAATTTAATTTCACCTCCATTCACGTTTGATAATGCTTCTTGTCGAAAGTTTTCAAATAGTGCGTCTTAAAATTACTTTTTTCCCCACGTAATTCAATATTCTAATAATAATCACACTATTGTTATGACACTACATGGTATCTTCCCACTCATTTTACGAGGATGGTCATCAGCAGGCTATGGTTCCTTGATGAGCTTTCCACACCAATTTTCTGATCCTTGATGTTATCTACGCGATGGTTTATATTGACAATTAACCCGGGTAACACTATGTAGCGTTTTACTATCATAGAGCTTTAATCCAATGAAAGGCGCTAGTCAAGGTAATAAGCGACAGTCTGTGCAAGATAAGATTCCAGTACTTAGATAGTAATACACTGCTGATGTTGTACGAAGTATCATATAATGAAGATAAAATCATCTGTCTATGAATATACTTACTAGTAAACATATGACCATATAGTATGAAATCAACAATCTGTATATACAATATGTCTGAAAAAATTTCAACATCATTTTAAAAGCAATTATCTTGAAAACTACTAAGTCTAGCTCAATGAAATTGAAGAGTTTATGTGTTGAACGTCATACATTTATTATTGGACCGATTTCATGTGTTCAATTTGTGCACAGCCTGCAACACGGCACATGACAAGTCAGTAAGCACTTGCCAAACACGCTGTAACATGTCTCCAGTAACATTATCCGGTGCGGAAGTGATTCTCTGCTTTAGTTCATCAATGCTAGCAGGAAAAGTGGAGAGGACATACACCAGTCTCTTCACATATCCCTATAAAAAGAAATGTGATTACAAAAAATAAAACATGAAATATAAAATCGTTATCTATTTCCATTCTGTGAAAATTTTTGAGGTTATTTCAGCAAGAATTGCCAAAATTATTGGTCTGCCAAATGAAGTCAAATATTTTGGGACACTCTTTATATTTGATATTTGAAATTCATTGGTTAATACAAATCTACCATTCGCCCGTGTTGCCATATCTGGTTTGGTAATCCTTCTTTGTATCTCAAGATTTTTAACAAAATCCAATCAAGGATCTCTAATATAATCGATCAGGGATAGGTATCTCTAGTTCACTCACATTCTCACCGACCTGACGTGGCCTCCCGGTGTCTGTCTGTTAGGTTTGAGCCGTTCTAAACTTCGTATGGTTGCTTTAATTTCGGGTGGAAATAAAAACAAAAATTGTCCAACATTTTTATTAAGCTTTATGAACCATTTTCAGAGTGGTTATATGGACATTTAAACAAAAATATTCACTATCAAAGATGATCTTCTGTTATGTTGAGGCCGCCAATATCTGACGGATCATTTTTACTGTGTGTGTTTGTAAGTATTATCGTGTTATCAACTAAAATCTGTCTAATATTAAGCACATGGCTTTTCTTCTAAACATGTTGTTTAATAATACTATGACCAGAAAGGTGACAGGTAATTCTACGGGAGAGCGTGGTTGTATTAAAACCAATATATGTAGTGGTTTTTATTATTAGTATCGGAAATGCAGAGCGGGTATGTAAATTGATACACTACATTGTTTTTTCAGAGGATTTAGTTGTGTGATTGTAGTGTTATTATAGCCTAAGAGGTCAATTGTTTTATTTTTTTATAATATGCGATGGGCTTGACTTCCTTATTATTATTAATGGGTTTAACATTTCTACCTATTATGTTTTTGTGTTTTGTTTCATCATGTTTGTAATTATTATGCATTTGGTTACAATAGTATAGGTTAATAGTGCTATGTTTATTTTAACGTACACTGTTATTATTATTATTATTAATTTTGTTAGAGGTATTATTAAGTTTATTGAGATATATTTTATTTTGTTGATCAATAACGGAATTAGGAAATCCATTATTAACAAGTGTTTGCTTAATGTTATGTAATTCTTTATAGATATGGTTTTGGAAGGAGATATCATTTGTGTGCGTTGGATTAAGTTTTTGTAACGGGTAACTTATATCGTTGGGGACATTCACTATTATAATTAAGAAGATACGAGTTAATTCTAGTGACTTTCCTATATAGAGAAGTAGTAAATTTATTTGTGCTGGAATCAATCAATACATCAATGAATGGAATTTTATTATAAATATAAAGTTCTAATGTAAATTTAAGGACGGAGTGACTTTCAAATTTGTTTTTAAGTTGTGTAATTTGGTCAATATTTTTAGCTAAAACGAAAATGTCATCTATGTATCTACATATATAGGGGGTTTATTAGTGCCGTTAAGTATTTTATTTTCTAAATGTGCCATATAATAATTAGAAAAAAGTGGAACTAAAGGAGATCCCATGGCCATACCATTTATTTGTGTATAAATATTACCTAGTGGGCCATGAAAAGTTACTTGAGTGGTACATGCTGACAATATTTTTTACATAGTGTGTTTAATGGGTGGTAGAGAAGTGTGATTGTATAAGTCACGGATAATGATATCAATCGTTTCATGGAAAAGGGACATTCATTAATAAATAAATTTTGTACTTCTAAAGATGCTATTATTTGCTTGTTTGGTTTTGCAGCATGAAGAATTTGTATAAATTGATTGTGGACTTAATACAATATTTACTTGAGAGGTAGGGAGTAATTAATTTATTTAGGGTTTTTGAAAGGTATATATAACGGTGCAGGTATTTGTGAAATGAAAAGTCAGAGGGAATGCACTTTTTTTTCCATAATGGTAGACAGGTAGATAGTCACCTATAATCTTTTGAAGTTTATAAGATCCTGTTTCAGGATTGTTAGCAGTAATCAATTTATTGATATGTTTGTAAGTTGGGAGATGGGGTTATTATTTAACTTTTTTAAATTGATTATGATCGTCCAAAATGGCCTGTAATTTTGAGTGGTATTCATTTTTGTTTAAAATAACGAATGTATTAGTTTTTTTCATCTGGTCGGATAACAATACTGTTGCTATTTTTTGGATGTGTGGCTGCTTTTATTAAAGGAGCGTTTATAACTCCATTTGGATTTTTATGATGACGATGTTTAGTAGATTCGACTTTAAGTAACTCTTTTAAACCTACCTGTGTAGTAATATGGTTGTCTTGTTTCAATAGAAGTATTTGTTGTTATGAAGCTTCAATTTGCGTTTTTTTATACATTAAATTAGGTTTCTGTGAAACAAGAATATATATATATATATATATATATATATATATATATAATTATTTTTTATAAATATGGTTCCTTCGTTACATAAGAGTTCTCATGTTTCAAGAACAAGAGCCGAAACTCTTGGTTTTAAAACATGAGAACTCTTATGTAGCGAAGGAATCATATTTTTAAAAATAATAATTATAATTATAATTTAGGCGCTACTTTTGTATCGAGCACTGTTTCTTTAAAAATAAAAACAAAAATACTAAAGAATTCGGATTACTTACCTAACGTGTTATGTGCCATTTTTCTATATATTTGCACACACACACACACACACACGCACACGCACACACACACACACACACATATATATATATATATATATGTATGTATATATATATTACATTTTGTTTACATATAGTGTCGAGAAAAGTTTCTATGCAAGCACAAAATATAGCTTTGCTTACTCTGTCGTAATCATTTAAAAATATTTCTTAATATACGTTCAGGAATAGAATTCCTGCTTATTCAGGGGGGTAAGGTAATTTGATGCATTCACAGTACGTGTAGAGATACGGACCTGAGAATAAGAAATGCAAAAATAATAAACCACTAGAGGAAGCATAGAATTAATGCTTCTATTCATGGAAGACAGCCTATAATTACCCAAAATAAATTTACTTAAATTAAAGACATAATTTCTGTTTAGTGCCTTTCCCATTGGCATCTTCTACAGTCCCACTTCTGTTTGGTTACCAAAGTTGATATTGTTTAAGCTGATACTAGGGGAGACAAATTCTCTCTCTCTCTCTCTCTCTCTCTTGTTACACTTGACTTCAATATGTCCTGTGTGTGCCAAATACTCTAGGCCCTCTTTCATCATGTATCACAGAAAATTCAATATGGGTTTGAGGAATGCAACTAAAACGGCCTTCCATTCCTCTTGACTGTAAAGCCAAAACTCTTATGAAAATTTCCTACAGATTGTTGGTATATATAGACATTCGCTCTCAGACACCATTGAGTCTTTAGAAATCGACATTATTGAAAATTCCGTAACATAATCAAATTCAGTGCCGGGAAAGACAGCGAAGCCCTAGAATATTCCGATACAACATCGGATCCACTGAGAAAGTTGGTTGAAAGAAATCTTAGGTTAATCTTGTACATTAATTTCAAGCAGATATTTAAAAAAAGGAGTTTGGAATATGAAAATACAATTATTTCATTTACATGTTGTTATTAAATAAAAGCGCGAAAACACTATCTTAGTGCAATATGCTGATAAATGTTGATCACCATTACCAGGAAAACAAAAAGGGCGATAAATATTTGCATAAAATCTAAAAGGTGTCTGTTTTTAGAAATATCTATACAAAATGAAAGGGTTGATAAGCCGTAAAAACAAACCAATGAAAACATACAAAATGAGAATCAAATACAAAGTCAAAATAATATAAAATTAAAAATCAATTTTTTTTTTTTTAAGGATCAAGTTGATTGTTTGAGAAATTATTTATGAGTCCAAAAAAGATTTCCACAATGAAGGTTCTTGCCTTGAACGCGTATTGAGACTCAAGTTCTTCGCAAACTTCAAATGGAACTCATATATACGAAATATTGGTAAAGATTCTGGGGAAATGCTCGATTCCTTGTATTTCTCCGGTAAGTATCTGACTCACCCTGCTATAGAACATCTTTACAAGAGCCAGATCAGACCAAAAAATAAAGTATTGCTAAAATAGTTACTTGTCGGAATAGAGTTCAAACGAGTATACAGGGCCTTTTTAGGTGACGAATTATTTTCCACCCAGCAATACCTCTCTCCCCAAACGACGCAAGCCTCTCGCTATGCTATCGCTATTTATCTGGGACGTGTTGTGACGAGCCATATTCCTTGGTTCCACATGTCCAGACCTTTTAACCTGGGACACGCCATGCCATACACACGGGAATGAATTCTCTTTGTATTCCATTAATAAGAAGCAAATTTTACTTGGGTATGTTCTTTCCAAGAAGAACTACTTTGTGGAAGAGACTCCCGGCATGATGCTTTACCATATTAACAAGTCAATGATTGACCGTTATCTTGGCTACATAACCTCAAATAAAGCTCCCCTTTTCTTTCTCTTACGCTCATAAAACACTATACAGTAATGCTCTACATTGAGTGGCTCTTTGGTCATCTATTGAATGAACATTAATATAAAAGGTCTTTCCTTATCTTACGCTCATAAAATACTATACAGTAATACTCTACATTGAGTGGCTCTTTGGTCTTCTATTGAATGAACATTAGTATAAAAGGTATTACCTTCTCTTACGCTCATAAAATACTATACAGTAATACTCTACATTGAGTGGCTCTTTGGTCTTCTATTGAATGAACATTAGTATAAAAAGTCTTTCCTTCTCTTACGCTCATAAAATACTATACAGTAATACTCTACCTTGAGTGGCTCCTTGGTCTTCTATTGAATGAACATTAGTATAAAAACGACTCAGAAAAGTTTCTCTCAGCAGTAGAGTAAGAATATGACCTAGAAGATGCACTTCAGAGTGACAAACAGACAGTCTTATTGAGTAGTTTTGTTAAATGACGGGTCGTGAACTCTATGACTGACGTTTAATTCTAAATGGATTCTGTTCATAAAAGAAGACGACCACAATTTCGCACTTATTTATCTCCATTGTTCAACCGCTTCGACAAAATCTCCTTCAGAGATATTCAGAAGAAACACGTTTTCAACAAAAGTTGCCGAACATACCTCTATTTTAGAGAAGATATTTCTTGAAAGAAGAGACGTACAATTTTTTAAATACTGCTAGCTTAAAAAGACACACGCGGAGAACGCATTGCGCAATATTTTTCATGATTCCCAAATTACCACTTCCTGTACTGAAACAAGCGATATTCCGCTTTCAAAATTTGAGAAATTTTCTCTTTTTATATCTTCTATGTTTTTAATAGGTACTTTGTGAAAAGTTAAACGATTTCTCAAATTTATACACACAGCAGGCAGCCTTTCATTTTACTTTTGATATTATCCTTGTTTTGCAAACGTTTTACGTTTTGTGTTAGATTTATATATCTTGCACGAACCGAATATTTTCTTCTTTTCTTTTTTTTTTTTTAATAATTCAAGTTCGGTAGAAACTTAACATTAATCATCATCAATATCATCATCGTCATCATCATCGTCCTTCGACATTTCTACGGTTTGCCAGAACTCCGTTGACAATCCTTTTCCAAACTGCTCGGTTCTGCATTGCTGTCCCCAGATCAGCAATGTCCAACACTGTGTCCCAAGTCAATTTTCGATAGAGGTCATTCCCTGAAGGATGTCATAGAAGTAAGGATGAGACGATTTCCTAGTCCGCCCCTGTGGCAGTGGCAGGCAAACTGTAATCGTTTTTTCTTTGTTTGTTTCTTTTAACTTAAGAGAGGTCAGTTATACGTCTACAATATTGTAAACAAAAAGTTACACTCACCCTTCAAACTTGCAAGATCAATCTAAAAGGCACACTTCAGCGACAGCCTGATATATTAGGGGAATGTTTTATCGGTATCTAACCACAACACGAGGGTTGCATGTGGCACAAGGCCGAGTTTAACGTGGGTTTTCCGAGCCCGTAGGCTCGGCCAAAAAATGCCCGTAGAAACCGTATAAACGGGATCGAGTTGGTCAACCTCCCAGAACGAGACTCTGCCCTTCGGCGGAGCCTCGTCCGAGTTCCTCTCTGCTCAGAGGCAGAAAGTTCGACCGTCAAGCCGAATGTTTTATCGGTATGGTCAAGCATCTTCTGCTATACGTCGGGTACCTTCAGGATGTTTGCTATCCTGGCTCTCTAAATATTTCTATACTTTGTATCTTTTAGTAAAGTTTATCACTTTGCTATCTCCTAAACCAGGGGTGGGCAATATTTTGCTAATTATGTGCTTACTTAGAGTTTTAAAAGCATTCAGTGTGTCAAAATCACACGTATTTTTATACAAGTCATTGCCAAAATACTTGTTCTACAATATACTTTATATAATAATGTAGAGTATATATACTTCGGTGTATATTAAAATTAAAACAACTAAATATCTTCTTTGCTTTGGAGTAGTTATTGGTTCGGATTTCGTGATGTTGTTTGTGGCAGCGGGCCATTAGAAATCGCTTGCCGTGCTACGTGTGTCACGCGTGCCGTAGGTAGCCGACCGCTGTCTTAAACCCTGTTCTGCCATCCATTACCTCAATCTCGCTGGATAGTTTATGTGTTAGTTTTCATCTGTCCATCTCGCCTTAAATCGGTCCAGTGAATATCAGTTCTTTTAAAACGACATTCCATATTATGTGCTTTAGAAATTTCAATATAATTGCCCTTTTTTGTTTCCCTTTTCTCTAAAACAGTGGATCTCAACCTTTTTTTACCCATGGACCCCTTTCCCCTTCTTTTTATCTTGGTGGACCCCTTCATAGCTATTGGACATAAGAACAATTTTCTATTCTTCACTAATATAAATTTTAAGGTTTTAATTATCAAAGAAATAGTATACGATTAAGCTTTATTTTTAAATGAAAACTAATTTAATACAAATAAAATATTCTACTATAATTATAATAATAATTATTATTACTATTTTTAATTAACACACAATTGAGTTTTGCCTGTGGACCCCCGGAAATATTACATGGACCCCTAAGGTCCATGTAGACCCCGGTTGAGAACCACTGCTCTAAAACCACGTCGGTGCTCCTGGTCCGTGGTATTCTCAGCATCCTTCTGTAGAACCACATTTCTGTTGCTTCAAGTCTCTTCTTCATTTGGGAGAAGATTGTCTAGCATTCCCTGGCATACAGAACGGGTTGTTATTACGTAACATTTCAGTAACTTAGAGAAATATCGAATGACCAGAAATATTTAAATCTGAAATGAAATCAGCACAAAACAAATTGAACAGATACAAGGCAGCAATCTTAAAAACATAAGATATGCAGATGACACAACATTCATAGACACAAAAACGAAGAACTCTTAGAGAGGTTAGTTAAAGAAAGCGAGACGAAAGGACTAATTATCAACAGAAAGAAGACAAAATTGTATGGTTGCTAGCCAAAATAAGAGATTAACATGCGAATTAAAAAGTTGGAGAAACTAAAACCAATCAGGTACAATAATTTAAATATCTGGGATCTTTTTAACAGAGGGCAAAAAGAGTGACACTGAAATCCAAATCGCATTAGAACAGAGAATAATGCCTTCCAAAAACTAAGCAAAGTATTAAGAATCAGGAGAATTTCGTTTCCATACATATTAATTTTTAAGTAATAAATATTAACCAGCTCTCCAAATTAACAAATATCAAGATTGTTATCCCCATAAAAATGGTTAACGTTTCCCTTTATAATTTCTATACGGCCATATCACGTTGCAACAAATATTCTCGTACGATCACTGTAGTTAAGCAACGTTGAACCTGGACAGTACCTAGGTATGTGGCTGCTTGGAAAATATTGAATGTGTGGGTGGTGTAATGGATTACGGCTCGGAATTAGAAGTCTGAGAGTCGAATTTCAATTCATGTCGTATTCGTTATTTTCACATATTGTATATATATATTTATACTTATATTTCCACTTATATTTTCACTTATATTTTTATATTTTTTTCATATATTTTTATATTTATACTTATATTTTCACTTATATTTTTATATTTTATATATATATTTTTATATTTATATTTATATTTTTACTTATACTTAAATACTTTCTTGAAAGATATAAGTACACTTCTTCTCCTCAAGCTATCAGTTAATTTGTATGACTTGTATCAGTAAATCATTACTATCTCCAAAAACACAAAAATGTAAAAATAATGTCTGGCGTAAAATTACCAGGAAAATGTTGACAAACCGTACAGAAAAATAAATCAATCAAAATAGCCGTTTACAGTCGCATTATTTATATATTTAGAAAGTCACTCTCTCCATATCTTTGAGATCAGGTATTATGATTATTTACATTATTTACATTATTCGGACTGTTATCCTCATCTTCATTACAATATTCACAGCGTTTCGGCTGTTGTACGCTCCGGCCTTCTTCAGGTGATTGGAATTTCGAACCGAACCAGTTTGAACCCGAAATAACTGAGACATCCGAAAGAGGCATGACACGAGGAACTAGAATAATCTTCCCCTGTAGACAAAATAAAGGGTTTGGTTCGATATTACAATAACCTGGAGAAGGTCGGCTCGTACAACGCCCGAAGCGTTGTGAATATGGAAAGGAAGATGAGGATATCAGTCCAAATAATGTAAGTAATTAGAAAGTCACATTGAGAATATATATTTCAATAACAGTGACGATTCTACAAAATTTTCTGCTAGTAAACTCGTATCTTTAAATAGTTAATGATTTAGAAGTGAAATATTTCTTATAATGTTTAGGATTTATCTAAATGTGAAGAAGGTTATATTTCTGCTAACAGTTTATAAAACAACTCTCTGTTTGACTAAAACATGAATTCATTTTCCCACGATCAATAGAAATATTATTTGTGTTTTATTCTCGATGGAACAAATTTCATCACACATCGGTAGTTACAAACAGTCGTCAATGCGTAGAATAACGACTGATCTCATATCATTTCGCTAAGATTCTTAAGAGAACTCGTTTTATTCCACCAGCCAGTATCGCCAAAGTATCATTGGCGATTCTTAATTTATATCTCTCCCTTATGAAAAAAAATGTATGCTTCAGGTTAGTTATTCATATAAGATAAATGACTTTCAGTGATTTTACCGAAATACGGAGACTCGGATATTTTAATCGATTACATTAAAACTGATTTCATGCGGAATTTGACATTTTCGAAAGAAAACATCAGTTCAACTCCAAAATAATTAAATATTTTGACACATTGAGAAATGAGTTGTTTGAAGTTGTTTATTTGTGTGCATAGTCACATAACACATGAACATTCTACAAATAACAATAACACTGAATATTAGCATATTTCATTTTCTTATTAGATGAATTTTGTCAACCGTTACTAATTTCTGACGAGGTCGTTTGTTGTGCCTACTTTCATTAGTCGAGGTAAGAAAAGAGTGACGTGCGCAAACAAAGAAAAATTTTAGTCATGGTGTGACTTTGCATTATTTTTAAACAGATGTTAAATATTAAGAACTTCACAAAATATCCCATAATTCTGAGGGCCAAAATAAAATAGATGTCAAATGCTACACATCTCTCAACATTTATTAAAGAAATAACTAAACTAGCATAACTAAATTATAGATATAGTTTATTTAATTTATAATTTATTTCATGAGAAGAGATGATCGATTGTGTTTATAACGTGATTGTTTATTCGGACTTTGCTAAGATGCTTCTCTGTGGCTTAATGGTAACAGCACATCAGACTATATGAGGATTACATGTTAGATCCTTATCAGAGAGAGCATATTTTCTACAAAATTCCTCTAACTTTCAGGCGGTAAATGTAATTAATACTGTTTAATTAAAAACATAGCATTAAATTATTTCTTTAAAATAACGAATCTCCATCTGCTCCATCGTCGGTAAAGAAACAACTATCAACAGAATATACCTGAGCCACAGCCGCCTAAGAGTTCTTTGTCAACTGTCAAGATGTTTATATATGAGGAACTTAGGTATTCTGCCGTTATTCGTCCTTGCCTCCAGCCAACTTTGGAACATCTTGCGTCGCTGGCTGACGGTCTCTTTGATTAAGTTTGAGGATGCTGCCATAATCATTGCATTCATTTTTGGTGTTACAAGGAGTTTTGTGGTCTCTCGCTCAACTGCGCCCTGCTCCTAATAATCAAATAGGGTGCAATCTGGGGCGTTAGCTGGCTAGATGTAAGAGGTGATGTGGTTGCAGAAATTGTCTGGCAGCCATGACTGGCGTTCAACCCTGTGGCTTGACAAATCGTCCTCCCTCTTGACTCAGGGCAGAACTTCCCCCTCAAGGTATTTGATGTAGGCCTCTGTGTTGGATCTGGTGCCTTCTGGTAAGATGAATAGAGGCATGACGTAGCCATCACTAGTCATCACTCCAAACACATCGTAATCACGATTAGATTCATCCATTTTTTTCCAAAACCTCAGAAATATCTGCCCTTTGAAATGTTCGTATTGGAGCTTCCGGTGCCGAACTAATTCTACTATGTTGTACAATTGAACAATAAAACAAAATCTCATCCACGAATTTAAAAATATTAAATGCCGACATTTTCCCCATCTCACCCTGCATATTTCTTTTATAAATGCGTGATTGTTTGTTTGAGAGAGACCTATCTTTTTATTTTTCTAAATATTATATAACCAGATACCTTTCCTTGTTTGTCCAACTCTACTTATTTTTCGGCTATTTTTTGTATAACTTTTATCAGCGCCTAACAAACCAGCGTTCTTTTTTTTCTTTTTGACGTGGGTGTACCCGCTGTTATCTGCCGTTCATTTTCTGTCTGCCGTACGTGAGAAGTGTCGTAATCTCGGTCGTTTCAGCCATGCGAAGAAGCCAGTTGGAAGTATCTTCTTTCGTGATGACGTCAGATTTTGGACAACTGTAAAGGTCGACTACCAGCAAATGCTGATAACGACAAAGTTTTTTTTTTCTTTCAAACTAGTATTTTTCTTCGATGAGGCGATTTGTGTTATTTTTATATATTTCAACGAGCAATTAATCCACTAATCAATATTTGTAGTTCAATGAAGTATCTTTCTCTTCTTGTCTTTCTATTTCTCATGTTTATTATGTTATCGCTAACTAGATCGTCTGCCGTAACGGATTCGTTCATTGTAACAATCATTCCTCACGAGATCGAAACATGTCTTCGTCCATTTCGCGGGTTTGAACAAACAATTGTGTCCGGGTTCTTATATTTTGTTCTTTTATTCTCGAAGGTGGTTTATTCCAAAAATTGGACTGTGTGTCAAGCTAGAATATTCGGTCCTTTCCTGGGAAAAAAATCAAAGACAAGGAATTCATTTAGAACAAACCCAGAATTTCACCATTCATGATAGATGGGAATTCTCTCAACGAGGCTCGTGGCCTTGATTATCTATTAGGACCCAAACTCAACTCAGACATCAAGTGGAAATTGATAATAATCGATAATAATTAAATTGTAGATTTTTAGGAGTAGATCGATTATTATTCAATTGATAATTGAATAATAATTGATCTATTCCTAAATATCCTTAAGAAGTCTTTGTTCATTGTATCACTCCAGTAAGTATTTCAAACCTACTGCCTTATTAAATCTTTCCAAGCGCGAGATCAAACGAACAATTAAGTATGGCTGTCCTATCCGAATTAGAGCTATCCATTCGACACTCCAAAAACGTCTACACAGCCACAGGAGTCATTTTCCACCCGACAGCCTCTTTCCCACAGTCGAAACATCTTAAGACCCTCACTAATTTATCACATTTTTTATGGTAAGTTTTCTGATGGACTATATTCCGTAGTTCCAACATCACTGTCCTTTTTACCTGGGACACGCTGTATCACGGTGATGATTCATTCTCATTCACTCTGTATTAGTAAGAAGAAAGTGCTATTTGAATCGCTTCTCCACAAGAACTGCAGCTTTATGGGACCGACGCCCGGCAAAATATTTCCCGGTATTTACGATTGTAACCTCTTCAAGCCTACGATAATCATTTATCTTTCCTCATGAAGTGCATTTATTATCTTCTCTTAAGCTCATAAAACACCCTCTATTTGAATGGTTCTTGGGCGTTCTATTGAGTGAACATTAGTATTAAATAGCCTGGAAATTACTTTTAGTTGTAAAGGAAGCTTTAACTTTCATTTTGCAACATATTTCTCTGACGTATTTTTAATTCCAAGATTCCGGGGTCGAAGAATATGTTACCTTCATCAGTCAAAGGAGGAGAAATACCACGCTTATGCGTTACAGATGTTTTGTATTTTTTAATATTTAGCGGTATATCAACTACTTATGGTTTATTTAATGTCAAGAGTTAATTTTCTTTGGAGCATTACTAATTTTCTTTACAAAAATGCATTGCTTGTATTTTCTGTATTTCTGGTAACTTTCTTACTATTAAAATGCATTTATGGTATTTTGCCTATAAAAATGTATATTTATACTTTCATAATGTTTGACGCCAATTTTGGGGTTAAGAATTTGTCTATACCTGGACCCTAACAGGTGCTACCACCATCCTCATGTTGGACTTCGGAGCAACAGAAATTAATCAAAACCTCCAATCTCAGGATCAGTAGCCTTGCTGTTGGATGTAGTTACCCAGTACGGCGTTATAGAGGTGCTCGCTTTCAATGAACCCGGAAACATTATGACAAATCCTTTCTGAGAGAAAATAGCCTTAATCCATTTCATTCCGATTCTTATGGACAATAGAATTTCCTTATGCAATACGTTCTGTAAGAAATTGTAACCCGTTTTGAGAGCATAAAATCTTTTTTAATTCATTCAATTCTTATTGACAATATAGCATTCTTCTACAATCTGCCCCGTTATGAATTAATACCAGTAAATTAGGTTAATACACAGGTATACTTAACAATAGACATTAACTTATTTTTGCAGTATGGTCAAGCACCAACATCAGAGGTATTGTAAACAGCTTACTGGTTAAAGTTCAACAAACAGATTCCGTGTGATGATGATATTCATTTTTATCAAATTGTAAATGCCGAATGTTCTAATCTGATTGGTCTTTATTCAAGGCTGTTGGCGCAGTGATTTATAACAAAATGCCCCTTAAGATACTCCATCCGCTCGGAACCTCATTATTGAGAATTATCCAGAAATCATTCAGCAAAGTTTGGTCAATCCTTTTCTATACAAAAATATTCAGCCGCAATTGGTACCTCCGGCTGTCTGAGTCTGGCAGCATGAGTTTTTCACACGTTGGTTTACGACAATTTCCGACTTAGCTGCCGGCACTACTCGTCTACACTCGGGCGCCTCAATTTCATTTTTAGACAACCTGGTACAACAAACATCCCCCTGTTTGTGTCTTTGAATCTTTTTCTTAAAAAAAACCCTAGGAAAAGTAAAATCCTACGATGAGTAAATTGTCTTTCCCTACCCCCTCAACTTGCTAATGGAAAGGAAGGCTATTCATCTCAACACAAAAATGATGGAGGTTAAACAATAAGGAGGAAAGAAAGTGAATATGATGACACGTGATCAGAAATTATTCACGTCTAATGTGGCGATAATTTTGAAGGATAGAGAAAGTTGTGTAATGTTCTGCAAATATACGATCGAAAGTTATAGCGAAGTAACGAACAGAGCCCATTTACAATAGCAAAGCAATGAACCGGGCCCATCTACAATTGTAAAGCAACGGACCGGGACCAGCTACAATAGCGAAGCAACGGACCGGGACCATCTACAATAGCGAAGCAACGGACTGGGCCTATCTACAATAGCGAAGCAACGGACCGGGACCATCTACAATAGCGAAGCAACGGACTGGGACTATCAACAATAGCGAAGCAACGGACCGGGACCATCTACAATAGCGAAGCAACGAACCGGGACTATCTACAATAGCAAAGCAACGGACCGGGCCTATCTACAATAGCGAAGCAACGGACCGGGCCCATCTACAATGGTAAAGCAACGGACCGGGCCTATCTATAATAGCGAAGCAACTGACCGGGCCTTTCTACAATAGCGAAGCAACGGACCGGTACCATATACAATATCAAAGCAACGGACAGGGCCTATCTACAATAACAAAGCAAGGAACCGGGCCCATCTACAATAGCAAATCAGCGGACTGGGACTATCTACAATAGTAAAAAAACGGACCGGCCAATCTACAGTAGCGAAGCAACGGACCGGGCCCATCTACAATAGTAAAGCAACGGACCGGGCCCATCTACAATAGTAAAGCAACGGACCGGGCCCATCTACAATAGTAAAGAAACGGACCTGGCCCATCTACAATAGCAAAGCAACGGACCGGCCCATCCATGAAATTGAGAAATTGCTTCATATATGGATAGAAGATATTAAACCAGCTGTTCTGTAATATACAGAGTTTGACTTAAACATAAAAAACGTAAAAAGTAAGAAAAAATACAAGGTGTAGGGAGATGATACAAATGCTATTAAATGTAAAGAAACCGTAAAAATATTTTTAATATACTATAACGCCTAAAGAACGATATTAAAATGTTTGCAAATTTAGATACAGGTTGACTTACGACCAAGTCGTAACCAACCGTGGTTTAAGTCGACGACGACTTCTATTCTTGGCAACCAACAGCTTATACACAGGTTTTGAGTCACAGATCCTTTAACTAGCAAAATACAGAACTTTTTGAATTCTTATTTGAATTCTGACCGGAAGACGTACTGATGCATTTCTCTTATTCGTTATTCATAATTATATATAGTTGCAATTAAAGATTAGAAAAAAGAAGTTTCAATCTAAAAGAAGCAAGAGGTAATTGATACCCTAAATTTGGCAACATCTACGCGGGTTTTGCAGATGATCTAGCACTTCTTTATATCTGAAACTAGGGTTGAACTCCTGACAAAAAATATATATGTGAGAATTGCAACGGTAAGAACATCGCTATCAAAATTAGAAGTAAAGTAACGTTTTTAAAATCTGAAAGTGAAACGCTTTAGGTCAATAGTATAACCATTCCTCTTGGATATAAACGAAATTCCTCGCAAAAAAAAACTCATATTTGTTACGATTGATAGCAAATCTCAGCTCGAAATAAAATCCACCAATGAATAACTATTTGAGGATCTACCGAAAGTAGATTGCGTATGGTTTAGTATGGTCATTACTGCAGAAGCAAACAAGATAATGTGTATCAAGCTACGCTATGAGATCCAAGTTATGGTGATAGATCAAGAGGCAGTCCAGAAGAAAGCTTCATCAATCAATCAGAATTGATACCGGCATTAGAAATGTATTACTGGCTTAAGCTGTGGATTAAAGAAATGATTTAAAAGAAGTGATCAATAGTGTTCGTTTGAATAAGATCAGGTAGGTTTTACTTTAGTTTTACTTTATATTCTGTTGTTTCGTCGATTATGAAATCCAAATCGCCAGAAACATTTTATTGTAGCTGAAGTCTTAATTTTAATGATACATCGCTCAGAAGAGGTTTTTCAGATTTCCAAACATTTTAAACATTTGGCTTAATCTACGTCTAAACATTTCTCTAGAACCAAGTGCGTCTGGGAATTTTAATGCCATTATTCAAATCTATCTAGCTAAAAAAAACAATTTCTTTTTGTTTTGTTTTTCTGCTGCTAGCTTCGATTAAATCAGAACAAGACTAAGGAAAACGATGAATAATGACGTTGAATAATATCACATTATGAAATAGGATGGGTCATCATGAATACTCTATAATTGTGACCCAGTGCCAGACAATATATCTGCTTGTAGTAATTTCCCTATATATTTATCATTCTTCTATTTGGCTATTTAAGCGCTCTTATGGGATTCTGAATACAATATCTTTCCTAACCAAAGAATAGTATAGCATGATCATTGGTATCCTTGGTTTGTTGAGTGACTTATTAGAAAATGTATGTTGTCTTTTGTAAGTATTACAGTGTTAGAACGAACATACATTTTGTTTAAACTTTCAAGATTCAGAACCTGATGGTCTTTTGTTTAAATCTTTCCCATTAGTCACTGATCATGAGTTCGATTCCTTGTTTAATTAATGAATATCATATAATCTGATACAATGACAAAGCGAAATGCTTCATCACAAAGAATAAAATGATATAAGTTTTCTCTACTATGGACAGCAAATAGCGAGGATTCTCTACCTGTTTTTTGACGTACGGTAGCCGTTAATAAATAAGTATAACTCAAGACTTCAAGATAAAAACAGTATTTAATTACAAAGCAAATAAATCCTTAACAGGAATAAAGAAGTAAAAGTCAACCATAGATAATTAATCATTTCAGTGAATGCCATGTTAGGAACGCGGCTCGGCTTAACGTACAGTAAATCTAAATCAAAACCCAAATCATCCACAGACAATAATTCACACTAATTCGACTGGATATTTCCATTAAATAGTCACCTCAGTTAGTAGCCTGATATCGCTATTTATATACCTGGCGGAAAGTGTATTCATAAGTCCAGAGTTTTACGCTCGAAACTCGGTGTCTGTAGTTACTCATGTTCTTCCAATATAACAACATGTGAACTGAATAAATAATCGATTTGGTTTTACACAAGTCACAAGACTCGCTCTATTTTCAAATTATCTCATAGCGACAACGACAGCAGAAACAAAACTGTCTCTCTTATTGTATTTGAACTGATTTTTTTCTAATTTCACAAAGACAAGATCATCTTTTCCCCAAACGAATAAGTCTAGTAGCAATTTTTTTTTATCATTTTCTTTCTTTTCGTTAGCTACAATTTTTCGGATTGCAAATTGTTAGTAACGGTAATCGAAAAACGCAATTTCTTCTATGTTCCTTCTATCTTCTGCATCTTAGAGATCAAGGTTCTCCACAATTTCTTGCAATCTGTACCTCTAAATAAAGTTGGTCTTTTCGCAATTGCTCTTAATACCTGATCTGCTAACCATTTACACACGCTTGGTGGGTCAGTTAATTACTGTTTCAACTGTTACCCTTGCATTCAAATCGTCTTATGAGTATCAAATTCTCCAAGCCATCTTTACTTATTCTGCGTCTAGAAATTTCAACACTCTTTCTGATACTGAAAGTCTTTTTTTTACATCAGTTTCTTTAAAACATCGCCGTTGCTCACAACTTCGGTTCATCTCATCATCCTTCTGTTGCTTCAAGTCTCTTCTTCATCTGTGAGTTTTCCAGCATTCACTGCCATATATGAAAATGGATTGTAAATAATAGTTCAGTTCTCTTTCCTTTGTTTCTAAGGGAATTGCTTCTGTTCATTAATACATTGCGAACATTCGAAAGGTATATTTAGATATTCTATTGCGCCTTCGTATTTTGTTCTCGCATTTTCTGTCTACTTTTAAAACCCTTCTGTTGTGGTACGATCCACCTAATTTACATAGTGGAGTGCCGACCATATAAATATGGTTGGTACCGGGAAGACGGGGGTGAGGAAGAAGAGATCCAATCCAGAGACTCTGCCCGACTGCGACTAAGTCAACCCATTCTACAGGAACGGTCTTCCCAAGAATATACCAAACTATCTGTAAATATTGTGTACACGTTCTTGTGTCAATACATTTTGTTTAAGTACATTTTGTGTTGTATTATTATTATTCCATGCTTTATTTAAGTTTCAACAACTTCCTAGATATTAAAATATTTGTATGTGCTTGGAAACAGTTTATAATTCGATTGTTGAGCGTTTCATCTCACAGGCAATTATATAATCTGTCTCTTTAAAATTGATATTTAGTACTTTCTTCTCGCTTTCCTGGTTTCTATAAAAGTTAATGTAGATTATTTGCTACCGATATTATCCTCTGTATATCGATGTCGTTAAGATTGTGACCGGTAATAATGAATGATGGTAGGACTGCTGATTCTCTTTACTTCACTATAAAGGTTACAGGAGTCTGATTAGAGGATCAATAATTGCCTTAGACCTCTTTTATTTTTATGCATTTACGGAATTCATTTTCCATCCGTATGCAGGCGGTTTGCGAGTTATCTTTATAAGTCGTGGATTATTCTAATACTATCCAAAATAAAATTTGTTTTACCCAAGAATTTAAATTGAAGTGTCCATCTCCATCGAAATTTGGAAAATGCACCTTAAACGTAAAGGTCTATATATTCAATGAAAACATATGAAGAGAAAAAAAAAACATATTTCTAGAATATCTTCTATAACTTCTTTTCTATTTTTATTTTTAGCTCACATTATAAAATGAACTGAATTTCAGAATAATCCTGACCTCGATTTTTGGTATTGTTATTGCTCTACCCGCTGGTCTCTTGCTTGTGTCGAACAGAGGATGATGATCAGTCTGTAATCTGCCACTATAAAGGCGGCTGTGGATTAAAATCCCTGCAGAACTTTATACCCGTATAACAAAAAGAATCCCTGGAATGTTATTATTTGAAGGTCACATTGATTTTTCTGTCATTAACTATTTTCCTCAGAAGATGCTGTTCTGTCAACTTCAAACCAGAAACTGCGTTGATTCTGCAGTGGCATCCAAATCTGTTGGATACTTACTGTTGCCATCAGTGATCATAGCTGCCAGCTAGCGAAGGCTTTTCTTAACTGGGTCTTTGAAGCGCTTTCTGGATTGCCCTCAAATGTGATAAAGTCACATGAAGGTAAAAAACGCTTACTAATGGGTTCTTGTCGGCAGATTCGAGTCACATTGATGATGATAATAACTGAAGAAACATTAGAAGTTCACATGACTTTCAAGTACTGGTAATGTGTCCTTTAAGCATTAAGATTTCTTCAGTTCTTCACACTTTGTCTTTTATGTGAAATGAATTTTAAATTTCAGTTACTTGGCAAACAAGAGGCAACATTAAACAACAAATAGATATAAACGTTTTTTTTTTTTTTGTTTTGTATTTTTTTTTGTTTCATCTTCATAGATTACTGCTCTTTAAATATCATTCATTATTCACTGTGTTGGATGAGAAAAGTATTCGAAACATTTCTATATATATGTATTTTTTTATTTAATTATTATCAATTATTTCATATATTCCGGTTGATATAATTTAAAACAAATTAAATATTTCCTTTCAATTAATCGGAATTATTCATGACGCTTAAATAGTTTTTTTTTTAATGATCTTGAAATATTTCATGTCAACATAAAATATAGGAAACTATCCATAATTATAAAATTAATATATTTAAATTTTGTAAATGATATCAACGTAAAACATCATAAATAATTAATGATACATAAAAGAAAAATATATTAATATAGTAAATGTAAACTTTTAAACTATAACAAATAACACATGATATTTAATAAAATGTTTCAGATTATATCAACCTCGAAATATAAATTATTAGAGAGCATTATTTGAGAGTATTGTTTATTGATTTTACGTGTTATTTATAGTCGGAAATATTTTAGACTGTAAGATATTTTTGTTAATGATTTAATGATAAAAGTATTACTAATTAATCCATAGCTGAGTCATCAGAGGTGAATTTATACCTACCCCAAGAGATGTTGTGGGAAGGGAGTAAGTGAATATAACGAATCCAAATGGCTTTTCGATTAACCATTCGGATCTACTATCAATTATATCACCTGCACATCCAAGCAGTCACCCATCTAGATATTGGCCAGACTCGGAGATCATAAGCGAACTGGTGTTTCTATATGTGTTATGGGACATTACCCATAATAACATAATGGACCATTCCATACGTAATAAATACTGCGCCTCAAGAGGAAGCAGGAAGTTCAGTCCGAAGTCGGGCGACCGGCTGATCGGTTGAACTCTCTTGCCTTAGGGCGGGGAGGAACCCAAACGAGGCTACGCCGAAGGGCGGAGTCTCTTTCGGGGAGGTAAACCGACCCTGAACCCGTTTATACGGGTTCAAAGGGACATATTTCTGGCCCAGCCCACGGGCTCGGAGATCCCACGTTAAACCGGCCTTCTGCCACATGATATCCTCGTGGGGGAGTGACTAAAAACTGTTCAGTCTGAAATCTGGAATGAAGTCCGTCAGGAGTCTGTCAATCGGAGCGATTCAGTCAGTTGAGTCAGAGGCAGTCCGAAACAGAGTCGTGTTCAGACAATTGTTACTAAACCTGATTGTTTGTACTAACACTTTCTACTTCTCTGTATATATTCTTGTTTGTAATATATCTGTGTTATTCCATATCCGTATTCAAGATCTTTCTTTATTGGTTCTACCTTGGACTATCAACGTGGTACAAGGAACTGGACCATAACAGTGGCGACGAGCGATTCGAACTCATTCGGTGGAAGAAAAAAAATTGTTCACCACAGCATAACAGTGGCGACGAGGAAACCAACTCTCTATGCGGAGGACATTTTTTTTTTTTTTGCTATCCGTCGCGCATATCCAGTGGCGATAAAGATTCGAACTCTCACATGAAGAACAAATAACAAAATCATCTCTCGTCAACATAACAAGTGACAACGAAGAAACCCCTAAAAAGGAAATACGAACTCTATACACGGAGGACTTATTTCTTTGCTATACGTCACACATAACAAGTGGCGATCTGGAAAACCCTAAAAGAAAAATAAACTCATTACTCATTATTTTTTTTTTGTTATCCGTCGTACGTAACAGTGGACGACGATTAAATTCTAAAAAAAAAAAAAAATTTTCTTTTCTTGATATCAAATTTCACTGACAACAACGGAAAGTTATTTTGCGAGCAGGCTACAGAATATCAGGTTACACACAAAAAATACGTTTACATTTTTAAGATTTTAAGTCAACCATTATGGAACTCATCAAAATCCAGTTTGAACAATAACAAAGGTACGAACAAAAACATCTAGAAATGCAAGAATTATTGATACGTGCAATGGCAAATAAGGAGCAAAAACCCGAGAACGAATCAGTTCTCTCTCAAGACGCTATTTGGAGTAATATCGAAGATTTCAAGTACGCACTCGACGAAGATAAAACTTTTGCAAATTACTTCCGAAGGTATGAAGATCGATATGATTTTGACAGCAAAGAATGGTCAGACGCACGTAAAGTACGCCTTTCATTAAGGCGAATATACCAAATTCTTTGATTATATCCTGCCCAGAAAAAAAAGCGAGTTAACGTTTAAATAATCTATAAAATTGCTAACGGAACTTTTCAGCCATAATACTTCACTATTCCATAAAAGACGGAAATGCATGAACCTTACAAAAAAGGATAGCGAAAATTACGTAACTTTAGCATCCATTGTTAATAAATATTGTGACGACTTCAAATTATCAGAACCCAGTGCTGACAACTTCAAATGCTTAATTTACGTCCAAGGTCTGGTTTCAACCAAATACGCAGAAATGAGACGTATAATACTTACTAAATTGGAAACTGAACAAGACATTTCAAAAACTAGCCGAAGACTGCCAGAGATTCGTCAGCGTAAAAAAAGACTCTAAAGACATAGAACAAGCTGGCATAGCATACATACGCAAAGTACAAAGACAAACAAATTTTCCCTCCACACAAACAAATCGAACTGATTTTCCCGCCTCAAGAACAGGTAAAGTAAAATTTTCTAATTATAATCAACATAAAAAGAAACTACCAACAAGTCCATGCTATCGTTGTGAGTCTTGGCATTGGGTTAAAGACTGTAAATATCGTGTTAAAACAAGTCTATCATGTAAGGACCGACCAAACAGATGAGACTAAAATAAGAAAATATGTACAAGTTGAAATGCAAAACAGAAAAGTTAGATTACAGCTGGATTCTGGCTCAGATTTAACTATCATAAATCTACAAACATGGAGAAAACTGAACAAACCTGCCATGTTTTAAACGGATAGAATTGAGAGATCAGTTACGGGGAGAAAGATAAAATTCGAGGGTGAAATAATCACAAACATAACATTTAACGGAATGACGAAAAAACTAAAACTGTACGTCTTAAGAAATACCAAAAACCTATTCGGGACAGACTGGATGCAAAAATTTGAATTGTGGGATCTACCTATTAACACCTACTGCCAGAATGTAAAAAGCTTATCAACCGAGACAGACAAATTAAAAGGAAAACTAAAAACGAGTTTCCCCGAAGTATTTTCAGCAGGTCTCGGAAGATGCAAGAAAATGGCAGCTAATATCAAAATAAAGGATAACGTTCAACCTATTTTTAAGGGAAAAAAAGGAGTGTACCGTTTGCGTCAATAGAAAAGATTGACCAAGGATTATCTACACTCGAAAATACGGGCATGTTGAAAAAAGTAGAGTACAGCAAATGGGCCGCACCGACGGTGTACGTTAAGAAGAAATCCGGAGAAATTCGAGTTTGTGCTGATTTTTCTACAGGTTTGAACGAAGCAATAAAGGACTACCACTATCCGCTACCTAGTCCTAAAGAACTATTCACTAAATTAAATGGAGGAAAATATTTTTCAAAAATCGATCCATGTGAGGCCTACCTGCAAATTCCAGTCGATGAAGAAAGTTCAAATCTACTATGCATAAACACAGACAAGGGATTGTACAGATACCAAAGACTATCATTTGGAATTAAAGTAGCGCCGGCTATTATCCAGCAGACAATGGACACGATGCTGGCAGGACTAGAATACACAATAGCATATCTGGATGATATATTGATTAATAGCGAAAGCGTTGAACAACACTGGCAACGTGTACAAGAAGTGTTTAAGAGAATTCAAAGCTACGGATTCAAAGTGAAAGAAAATAAGTGTGATTTTTTCATGAAGGAAATTAAATATAATAGACCAAGAAGGTAGATGTCCAGACCCTGAAAAGTCTACAGCAATAAAAAAGATGCCAGTTCCTAAGAACATAACAGAACTACAAAGTTTTCTTGGATTAGTGAATTACTACCAGGAATTCATACCTCAAATGCATAAACTTCGCGCACTATTGAACGAACTGCTAAAGAAAGAAAAAGTTTGGCAGTGGACAGATCAATGGCAGGAAACATTTGAAAAAATAAGACATTAACATCGGATTTATTTTTGGCACACAATAAACTAGAGAATACTGTAGCAAGTGATGCGAGCGCCTACGGTTTCGGAGCATGTATATTACACAAAATGCCAGATGGGACAATAAAACCTATCGCACATGCTTTTCGGACCCTACTTCCAGCGGAGAAAAACTATTCACAAATTGAGAAGGACGCTGTAGCAATTATCTTCACAGTAACAAGATTCCCTAAATACGTCTATGGTAGACACTTTACATTGCAGACGGATCACAAACCGTTAATAAAAAATTTTGGTTCAAAAAAAGGTCCACCGGTGTACACGGTAAATAGACTACTTAGATGGGGAACGATTCTTCTGAATATAATTTCAGATTGGAATATTTACCAACGAAAAGAATCGGGCACGCGGATGGTCTGTCGAGACTTATGCCAACAAAGACAGAGCCATTGGAAGATACGGTAATCGCAGCCCTTAGAAATGATGAAATGTTGTACAGTCAGAAACTTCCCAGTCACATTGCAAGACATAAAGATTGAAGCCAAAATGACGAATTTATTAATGAAACAAAAGCAAATATAGCAGAAAAAAATGAGAAAATTTCGGACAGCTTTTCTCTATGCAATAATGTGCTACTTTACAACGAAAGGTTTGTAATCCCAAAAACTTTACAAAAACGGATACTAAAAATTTCCACAAAAGATACCCGGGTAAAAATAGAATGTAGTCGCTAATGCGAAGCTATGCATATTGGAAGAAAATGGACCAGGATATTTCTCAAATGGTGGAAATGTGCAAGGGTTGTAATTTAGCAGCTAAAGCTCCGCCAATCATACATAAGCCTTGGCCTGAAACTGATCGTCCATGGTCAAGAATACACGCAGATTATGCAGGACTAATTGACGGGTGCTACTATTTAATCATAGTTGATAATTACAGTAAATGGCCGGAGGAGTTTCGGTGCAAAAATCCTACGACAGAAACGACCATAAATTTTCTCTACGAGCTATTCGCTCGGTTTGGCGTAGTGAACTGTTTAGTAACAGATAACGGAACGCAATTCACGTCAGCAGATTTCCAAGAGTTATGCAAAATCTATCAAGTAAAACATATAAAATCCCCACCTTACCATCCAAGATCAAATGGATAAGCGGAGAGATTCGTGAATACTCTCAAAAGAGCATTACGAAAATCTTACGATGTGCCTACGGAGAAAGCATTACGGCGATTCCTACAGGTATATAGAATAATGCCAAATAATGCGACACCATCAACTTTATCACCAGCAGATATCATGTTTGCTAGGAAAATCAGATCAGCGTTCGATAAATTACTACCAAGTAAAACAAAACAAGTAGCACAGTCCTACACACCAAAAAGAAAATTCCTCCCAGGGGAAAAAAGATTTTTTTAAGGCATACAAAAATAATACCTTTTGCTGGGAACAAGAGATAATTGAGAATAGAATTGGCAAATTGATGTACATAGTTCAAGGAAAAAAATCCTCACACAGAAGACACGTAAACCAAATATGGAAGAGATCGTTACAGGATGCTAACAGTCCACCTCAAGAAGAGATATTGGACACGATTTTCGATACATTCGATATAACAAGATCGCAAATAATGACAGAACCAAGAAAATCGTCTAGAAAAAGAAAATTTACTGAACATTTGGAAATAGATCCAAAGAAAAAGGATATTAAAAAACCCCTGCTACGCAAAATTTTCGGAAGTGGGGTTTTATGTGACCTTACCCATAATAACATAATGGACTATTCCATACGTAATAAATACTGCGCCTCAAGAGGAAGCAAGGAGTTCAGTCTGAAGTTTGGCGTGAAGTCCGTCAGGAGTCTGTCAGTCAGAGCGAGTCAGTCAGTCGAGTCAGAGGCAGTCCGAAACAGAGTGGCGTTCAGACAATTAATACTAAACCTGATTGTTCGTACTAACACT
This sequence comes from Acanthosepion pharaonis, assembly GCA_903632075.3. Classification (NCBI taxonomy): domain Eukaryota; kingdom Metazoa; phylum Mollusca; class Cephalopoda; order Sepiida; family Sepiidae; genus Acanthosepion; species Acanthosepion pharaonis. The sequence continues at coordinate 1,282,790 of CAHIKZ030005518.1, read as the reverse complement.
TTCTACTTCTCTGTATATATTCCTGTTTGTAATATATCTGTGTTATTCCATATCCGTGTTCGAGTTTTTCTTTATTGGTTCTACCTTGGACTATCATCGTGGTACAAGGAACCGGACCATAACAATATGATATGGCCTTAAGATAGTAGATAGTTTAGACGCAGTCATACACATACACATACACATGCACATGCACGCACACACACACACACATATATATATATATATATATATATATATATATATATATATATATATATATATATATATATATAGTTCATTTATTTTATCTACACTCCTGCACAGTCAATAAAATTTATTAAAGAAAATATACCCTTGAATTTAAAAATCAAAAATTACTGTACTGCAACAAATAGTTTTTTTTTATTACTACTCGCACTGCTAAACAACACACAGTTTTTTTTATTACTACGTGCACTCCTGAAGATGATCTCGGAAGAAGATCGAAAGTACTTTGAAAATAAAAGTGATTCTCCCAGTTATAGCACATTTCTCATATCATTTAATTACAATACACGTAAGGCTATTCGTGAGTATGAATGGATTATGTTAAAAATAAGCAGACATAATGCCTGTATTTCATTTAATCACACACACACACACACACACACACACAGATAGATAGATAGATAGATAGATAGATAGATAGATAGAAATACAAAGGTCGTTTATAAACTGTCAAAGATGATCTCTTTAACTGTGACCAAATCAGGTTTATTTTTCAGAAAAGTCTCTCTTGCGGCCCATTTCTATCGATGCTACAGCGCTTAGAACCCATTGGTGAATCTGTTTTTATTCCTGTTTGTAAAAAGATCATAAACAGTTGACTTGACATAATCATCACTCTAGTACTTGTTCCCAGTGAAGTGTATTTTCATACTGGAGACGAGAGGCAAATGGGACATAATCATGTGAACAGGGAGGTGATCAACCAAACACACAGGCCCACACAACAGCCATTGGAACCAAGGCAGTGTATGCTGGAGCATTGTTCTGATAAAACAAGAGACTTTGCCTCAACTTTCATGCGCATTTGCTCTTGATAGACTTACGTAAATGTTTAGGCAATTTGGCATAGTATCTCCATTGATGGTTTGGCATTTTTCAAGAGAGTCGATAAGCGCAATGTTTTTTGTATCTCGAAATACTGAACCAATCACTTTCCCTGCAGCTGAGACGACCTTGGCCTTCTTTGGGCCAGGTGAGGACGGTTATTTACACTGTATGGAATGTCGCTTTGTTTCCGCTGCAAAGGGATAAACCCGACACTCATCTTGGGTTAGGAATCATTGTGGAAGACCAGCTGGATCTGCTTCCAACAATGTCAGTGATATGATCAGCTTGGTGCACTTTTCATCTGGTGTCAGTAGACGTGGCACCAACCGTGAAGTAAATTCTCAAATCTCTCACCGGATCTTGTGTCATCTTCAAGATTCCCACGAGCACCCGTAAATTCAGCTGACAACATTTGCACTGTTCATAAAGCTGGAACAACATCTAGTAACCATGTAAACATAAATGTACTTGGCGCTAAATTGTTTTTCTGCAGATAATTGATACCGCCACGATGCCATTTTTTTCTATTTTAATTGATGTCGCTACTAGTTACATTTGAAGTCTTTGAATCGTGAACTTTCAGGTTACCTGGTTTGCATTGTTTGGTTTGGTTTGTTTTACGGCATATCAACCTCAATGCGTTATTTAATGCCGACAACTTTTTTTCTTGGTAATATTTTGTATTGTAAAAAAATCTATTTATGGTAATATTTTTTACCTGAAAAATGTATAGCTGGTATTATTATTTTTGAAAACGTATTACTGGTAATATTTATTTTCAAAAATATATTGCTGGAAATATTTTTTTCTTCAAGAATTTAGTTCTGGTGATAATTTTTTTACAATGTATTTCTGGTATTAAAACCTATTTTTATACTTTTATACTGCTTTTTGCCTCAGTTTCGGGGTTAACTATTTACCCATAGTTAGGGATCCTAACAGGTGATACCACCCCAGGTCAGAATGGGCCTAGGAACACTACCAATTAAGAGGTGGTTCCACGCTCCTCAAAACCTCCTGATCAGATGCCTTGATGTTGGACATAGTTTATCGTCTTACCCTGGACGCGAATGTAGTTTCAGGTTACCTGTAAAATAACAGTGCAGATATTAATGAGAAAAGGTGAAATTAATGCGTGTAAGAGTTCACAGCTCTATTTATTCAATCACGCACAAATAATTTCGTATACAGACTTATACATGAAAAATTCGATGTATATCTATGTTCGCGTTTCGATGATGAAAATATTACACGGAAGCTTTTTTTTTTATAATGACAGTGATTTTAGAAGGATTTTATAATTTAAATGAAGAAAAAAGAAAGAAAAATGACAATAGAAAAAACCAGTAATTGTTGATGTTGCTAAACGAAAGAATAAAATTCCTAGTGTGAAGAAACTAGACTAAACAGAGAAAGTCTTTACTGCAATGTCAAAGTTTGAAAACAAAGTTATGCATAAGGAAGATGTGATGGTCTATTATGAAGATGTGATTATCTCTAAAATAACACGCCGATTAAACTATAGGGAAAGAACCGTCTCCCAAAAGCGAGAACGCCGACTGCTCAAATGAGTCAATCGCGTGCTTAGACCATTGATTACAATATATTCATACGTTTTCTGTTTTATTATTGGTTCTTCTATTTTCTTGTTGTGTAGTAACTGTCTGAAGGTAGATATCGACTTTAGTAAACTTTATGGAATTTGGTAATTGATTTCCCAAGTAATAAGACGAGCATATTACTCTCTCGCAATTTTATTTTCTTCGTTTGACGTCGGCAGAATGGTAATCTTGACAAATACGCAAAGTACAAACAAAGAGGAGGGAGAAGAATAAGTATTAAGCGAATGCCATTGACAAGATGGTCGGAGATAAGTGATAAAATAAAGGGGATAAAATGAACAAAATGATAAAAAAAAGTCAAAAGAAAGAATCAAATATGATGTGGTTTTATATTCTGGTATTTTGAGATCCAAATTGATCATATTTCTATTAAATACTGTTGTTGTCATTGTAGCTGTTGTCGTTGTAACGAATTCGACGAGAGTAGGCAAGGCCATTAAAATTAATTCTGCCTGCAGACAGCAATCTAAAACCAAAAGCAAAAGAATAATTGAAAACTAGCAGGGTAGACTGTTTACTATGACCTTGAATGGCTACAGTTCTAGCACAGAAGGAAACAGTAAATTATTGCAGAAAAATCTTCTTCCTAGTCAGCCATGAATCGAAAGAGACATGGTAATTTTCTAAATGTAGCTTCGATATGGCACAAGGACAAAAGTATAGGACAGTCGGTTGTTATTGTTCTAGCGAGACAAGCTTGCTAACGATTAAACCAGGTCCTGGTGCCTGAATCGAAAGATTTATGATCTCCCAACTGTGTATAACGTATGCCACTTAATTGACTAAATAAGTCTGCCCGTATAACAATTCAACTATTCTAAAAATGCTCCCCAAAATTAGCCACAAGTGATTCAATGAAAAAATTCGGTCATCCTGACCTGTGAATGTGAGTTGCAACAAGAATCGAAGGATTTAAGATTTAATGTCATTAACCTTAGCGGGAGACACGAAGGTTTATGCCATATAAATCGTGTTTCGATCCCGACTTGAAGCGTCGCTCATCGGATATGAACCGAGCGCTCAGGCGTTTATATACATCACGTATATAATACATTAAAATATTCCCTTTCTCTGCTGGAGTAAAACGGTCGAGTTTCTATCCCGGCTTGAAGCATCGCTCATCAGCAATGAATTGAGCGTTCTAGTTGATGAGTTGTCATTTATATACATCACGTATATAATACGTTAATAGATTCCCTTTCTCTGCCGTGCGCCGGTAGCTTAGGGGTAGTGTCTCTGACTGATGCTAAATCCCGGCTTGAAGCAATCGGACATTTACCTACATTGATGAGCGAAACAGGCTTATATGTGTATGACTTGCTCTAGTTCGCCGATTGAGAACTATGGGGATAGGGAATTTTTAAATCAGTGGCTGTTCCTGCTTATAACGCATCATCCATCAGTTATGATTTGAGTACTCTGGCTGATGATTTAGTATATATAACACACGCACATAATGTAATAATTTATATATAATGTAATATGATATATATATATATATATATATATATATATATATATATATATATATATATATATATATATATGATATATATATATGTAATATGATATATATATAAATGTAATATGATATATATATGTAATATGATGATATATATATATATATACAATAATATATATATGATATATATATATATATATATATATATATATATATATATATATATATATATATATATATATATATTAGTAATACTCAGTTGGGAAAAAAACCTCGGATAGCACAAATTGTAAGTCTATCAAATCAAATTGGTACCTGAGGAAAAAAAAAAAGAACTAGAAACATCCGAACAGGACAAAATAAATCGTTCAGTCCCTTAAGTTTTTAGTCCAAAGAAAAGATATATATATATACATACATACATATATATATATATATATATATATATATATATATATATATATATCATATTACATTTCACAATTCACGTGGCTATAGAGAACACCTAATCAAAGAACAAAAAAATAAAGCACCTAGAGAAGATACTCTAATGTATAAAATTAAGAAATAAATCCAGACGCATCCCTCTAGTAATCACTTTAAACACCACTCTTCCTCCACAATCTCAGATAATCAAAAGTCGCTGGGAAATAGATCTCTAAACAGACCTTTTTTTTCTTTGTTCCAGCATATCGTAGACCTAAGAACCTTAAGGAAAATATAAGTAGTAACCAAATTTCAGATGTTAAGATAATCCGTAGTAGACCCAAAATAAAAACCACAGGATTTTCCCAACCACGTAAAAACAAAAGGAGCTTTCGTTGTAACAACATTAGGCACACCAATTCGTTCATGATCTCAGTCACTAAATCTATTTTGAAAATCTACCCCAACTCTAACTGAAGAAGACATAACACCATTTGCTAGAATGCACACTATGCTAGAAACAATATGTGGGAAACTCTGAATGGCTCTCCAAAACACGATTAATAATTATCGGAATCGGATCAAGTCGGTTCTCCACGAAAGATTATTTCCTGTAGAACAACATTTTCGACCAGAAAAACATGATTTTAAAAGCCATGCACAATTCACTATAATTCAAAACATAGAAATAGAATAGAAAAATAAACTTAGGAAAATACTAGAGGAACATCAAGACAAATGAATTTTGTATCTCAAAACACTTCGTCCAGACAGGCTTAATCACAAATTTAACAACATAGATAGAATTGATAATAACCCCATAAGCACTACCCATACAAGGCAGACATGCTTAGAGAAGTGTTGAAGTCTTATACACACACCTATACTAATGTATATATTTACACACATCAGATACACTCCCAAAGAAGTAAAAGATAATATACACTTAACGCACACGACTTAAAAGAGGCCGTTTGACCAACACCAGAACTGACCAAAATTAACGATAAAAAAGAAATGAAAGCTATAAAGATCATTATCTCCAGAAGGTTGTTCATTCCTGTAATTTTTTGCTACTAAGAGGCAGGACCCTTTTCCCATGATGATGACCATGCTGGCCGAAACTAGCCGAGGGACCTAATTGAAATAATAAAACAAAAAAAAAATATTAATCTCCATTTGTCTTCATATTATAATATACAAACCAGTGTGTCCGAAAATTTAAATTCTTTAATAAATTTTGTCGTTTAAAACACACACACACACACACATATATATATATATATATATATATATATATATATATATATATATATATATATATAAAAAAGAAAAGGAAGTATGGACGTTAATACGGCGATCATGTATATTTCGATACATAACAGACAAGGCAGTATTTTTGCCGCAGTAGTTTGCCGTTTGTTTCTGAAGTTGACCAGTTGGCATCCAAGGCTTTAGAACTGGGTCTGTCCTGCTATTTACCTATACCTGGGGGAGGAGAATAGAATTCATCCCTTCCCAAGGGTATTATATGTAAAAGATTTAAGATTTAAGAAGCAACAGATATTTTTATATATAATGCTCAATATTAAAAATACTAAATATAAGAATAGAGCATTAATAAAATATAAAAAGATTACATAATAAATAAATAATTAATATCATTTTTTGTGGTTTCCTCGAAGTTTCTGAAGAATGGACATTACTAAAAAACTTCGAAGTCGGGGAAACAACAAGAAAAATTTGGTATTTAAAAATTAAGTAATTTTATATTACATACTAGCAGCATGGCCCGGCGTTGCCCGTGCTTGATTCAAAAATCGTACGACTCATACAGCAATCGCTATCACATGACTTAAAATATTTTTGCCCTTCCTTGCCTTTAAAGGAGTGCCCTTTGCCGTACTGATGTTGCTACATGCCTTACTTCTTGCTTATCTCACACTGCGAATTTTTTCTAAGCTTTATACTAAACGTTAAATCTGTTACGAAAAAAGAACTAAACAAAATGAACACAAGACGATCAGCTTTAAAAAAGGACTCGTAACTGGAAAAAACCGAATGAAAAAAGAGTGTTAACAATTACTTTTTCACGCCCAACACAGTTCTGCGGAATCAGAATCAACGTTGAGTTTAAGCAAGTGAATGAGCCAATTGGAGTAAAGTTCCATGCAGATTTAAATTTTTCCCACTTGTGACGAATGCAGCTATCGATTTTTTTGCATCCTAGCATGCTAGTTAACATTCGTATCAGTCAGCTGTTGACTCTCACGCTGGCCAATAGAATCTTCCTGCTTATTCGTGGCAGCCAGCTATTGGCTCTCACTCTGGCCAGTACAAAATGGCGGCAAACAACATGAAAAACATGCCGTAGAAGCATGAAAAAGTCGATTATTGCCACAATCGATGGGAGTTGGGAAATGCAATGTCGGTCTTGGCCTTTCCGCTAATTTGGAGTATGTGCATGGAAATTTTGGTGCAAATCTGTCGCAAAATGCGGCCCGTGCATTCGTTACACACACACACAGATCCTGCCTTTTATAGATAGAGATATATATACAATGGACTAACCAGTAATCATTTGCATATATATATATATATATATATATATATATATATATATATATATATATATATATATATATATATATAAAGATATATATTATATATATATATATGTGTGTGTGTGTGTGTGTGTGTGTGCGTGTGTGTGAAGTTAAAGAAATGCTGGTATTTGTTTTTCTTTTTTGCTATTTGATTTTCCTTGTCTTGTCATTTTGAACGTGCATTCGATTCTTTTAAACCAACGTTAGTATAATTTGTGGTGTTTTGGATTCAAGTTGAAATAACGCATCCATTCGAAATTCCAAGAAATTAACGGCTTCCAGTCCTGCCTGAAGATACTTTTATCTTTATGTTATCATCCTCTCGGATTCCGATCCATATTTGATCCCAAACTCAATTATCGTCTGTGCAAAATGCAGTTTGCGGAATATATTGGACATCTCTGTTCTGTCTCTTGCCATTGTGACAAATCTTCTCAGGCTGTCGACATTTTATGTCTTGATCTTGATTAACCATGGCTAGGCTGCCGAGCATGTATTCTTTTCCCGATTATCTTCCCTTTAGAAACAAGGGTAAAATGCTTTCTCATCTTACCACGTGTGTCAACAATGTCGTTTTTGCCCTTAATTTGTCGGATAGAGAAATAATTGCTGTTTTCCAATTTCTCGTAGCACTGAGATGTTCATCTTCTAATTTGGTCGATGATATTTGCAAAAGGCAAAGAAAAGACTACTAAATGTTTTATACGCTCGACGCTTTGAGTGACCAAGTTTCTAAACTAGTGTTTATAAACCGCTGTAGTAATGCGCCCGGAAAATAGCTTGGTATGACCTAAGTTAATAGAGAATTAATCTATTAATATTTTTTATATTTAAAAAGTCATTACATGGCTTTCATATCTAAGTCATCTCTTTGTCATTTGATATTTTAGAATGGGTTCTAAATTCTTTAATCTTTAATAACGCGTGGATGATCCTTTCCATTTTGGTTTTTCAAGGGATTTCAATCAGTCATTATTGGCTTCTTAAAAAAGTATAGCAGATTATTCATAAATCCCTTTAAGTGAAAATTTTACCACCAATCTTCTTTCGTAGGAAAAAGCTGCTGGAGTGGAACGTACATTGCACCAATAGAATAGGGATGGAATGAGGATGGTTCGCTAAAATGTGCGTATTATGGTTGCTGTTAGAAGTTAAGGTTAGATCAGGTGTCGCGAAAGTGATTGGAATTTCGAATAAAACTCTTTATTTCACCCACTGGGGTAGATTGTTCTAGTGCCACGCAGCATGTCACTTCCGGATGTCTCCGTTATTCCCAGAAGAGCCATTGCATGTGGAAGTAGAACAATCTATCCCGTTGGACGAGATAATGGGTTCTCTTCGAAATTCTAAACACATGAAGAAGGCCAGAGCGTACAACGGCCGAAACATTGTGAATATAGCAATGAAGATGAGGATAACAGTCCGAGTAATGTAAATAATGCAAGTAATCATAATACCTCATCTCAGAGATATAGACAGATGGTGGAACCAAGGAATATAGTTTGACTGAACACTTTCCATAGAAATCTCGATTGAGCAGAATACCACTCTTATTATGAAAGCATATCTATTTGCCTAAAAATCTCCAACACACACACACAAATATATATATATATATATATATATATATATATACCAAGGTTATATATATATATATAGCACGTTAAGTGAATGTAATGGATTCGACTAGAATTCGAACTCGACTCTCCGATTCGTCAATACAAGCCGCTATCCGTTACTCCACACACACACACACACACACACACACACACACACACACACACACACGCACACACACACACACACGCATATGTGTGTGTGTGTGTTTATAGTTTAATTTTTTAATTATATACTTGAATTGTTTATTTATTTTTATTTATGCATCTTTCTTTTTACGTCTTCTTTATCTTAATATTCTGTTTAAAGTATTCACTTTTTTAAAATTATATTATTTCTATTGAATGCAATGGATGTATTAACTTTTTTTTCGTGGTACTGTTTGACAAGGTATTCCTTTTTAGTTTTCGATTGATAAGTAATTTGTTTTCGTGCCTGCATGTTGACATAATTTTTAATGGTTTACTTAGTAGATTTGCTTGGTCTGGGAAACTTCAGACATAATTGACAATTTTGGCATTTATTTTTATAGGCTTCTGCAGTTTTCCTAATTTTCAATGATATTTTGTTTATTTTTTTTATTTTTTAGAAAGGACTGTATTTTCATTTGGCTATGTTTTTTTCGGGTGCGTTTCCAAGGTACTTCACTCATTCCTATTTATAATGTTTCTATTTTCGGTTTTGAAAGAGGTTTTTTGAAATTATATTGTTATTCAGGCAGTGCAGTAGCTGATATAACCTTATACATGTATGTATATATATATATATATATATATATATATATATATTAAGAAATGATAAGGTCCGACAATTTATTTATTAAAGACATATTTTTTATGTTTAACGTTGTTATTTCATAGATACAAGTATTTAAAGCAAATGCTCTGTTTATGATAAACAGTATTAAATAACATTTACTGGCCTGAATGTCCGAACATAGAAAATTTTTCGTTCTTTTGACAGGATTCGAACCTGCATCCTATATAAACCGTCATATACGCTACGTGCCTTACCGCTTAAGCTATATAACCAATCGGTAGACAAGGTCGAATTTACATTTATAAAAGAACGAAAATTTTCTATGAAAAACATTCAGGCCAGTAAATGTTATTTAATACTGTTTATCAAAGAACAGGGCATTTGCTTTCTTGTATCTACGAAATAACAACGTTAAACATAAAAATATGTTTTAATAAATAAATTGTCGGACCTTGTCCATTTCTTAATATATGACGTCATTTGTTTACATTCGATACGCCAGAGCAGTTATGAATGTACGAGATTCATGGAAAATTGGAGTTATATAAGCAGTAAATTCGACCTTGTCTACCGATTGGTTCTTTGTAGCTTAAGCGGTAAGGCACGTCAGCGTATATGACGGTTCCGTATAGGATGCAGGTTCGAATCCTGTCAAAAGAACGAAAATTTTCTATGAAAATTTCTCGGACATTCAGGCCAGTAAATGTTATTTAATACTGTTTATCATAAACAGAGCATTTGCTTAAATACTTGTATCTATGAAATAACAACGTTAAACATAAAAATATGTCTTTAATAAATATATATATATATATAGATAGATATTTATTTAACTATATATATATATATATATATATATATATATATATATATATATATATATATACGTATGAAAAAAAACAAAAGGAAAATGGTTTCGTCTACTCAGACTTATCCAACGTAAAAAAGACGTGAATTTATTTGAACAAAGTATCTATAAACAACAATTTGAAAGTTCATATACAGTGTGACCCGGATATAAGAGAAACCCGGATATAAGAGAGATTTTCTCTGGTCTCAAATTAGTGCCTGTGTTAATCTATATAAATTAGACCAAACCCGGATATAAGAGAAACCCGGATATAAGAGATTTCTTCTCGGTCCCGACAACTCTCTTATATCCGGGTTACACTATATATTAATTATGTCGTGCACCTCGGTGTGGGATAATGGTTAGTAAACTTGTTTTGCTAGAACAATTACGACTGAGTAGTGAGTAATGGTTGTCAGTTCGATTCATTGGGTGTCCCATACCTTCGCCCTTGTGCCACATTAGAAAATATATTCTCTGGCTCAATTGAAAATGTCATTTACTTTTCATGTTTGAAGAGAATTTTTCATATGTAGAAATATTGTTTGGATATAATTTTCCGATTGCTTTGTTTTTCTTTATAAATATTGTGTTTTACGACGAATTAATATATATATATATATATATATATATATATATATATATATATATAAACACGGTGGAATAAGCAAACATCGAAATGTGTGTTAAAAATCAGGCACGTTAAAAAGTACAAAATTTCAAGAGAGCGACTTAATATCTTAAAAAGATAAAAACGTTGATCGGAACATATATATATACTAGCAGTAGAGCCCGGCGTTGCCCGTGGATGTAACAGTAAGAGATAGATCAAGTATCGACCATCATAAAGACTGAAAAATAAAATTGACAATGATTATTGTTTAAGGTTGACAGACACGCATGTCTTAATTAGTTTTTGTTTTTTACGAATTGGTCAAACCCAAATTCAAACAAAAACATTGTTTACAATCGTTATGAGTCTATCGATTGGTGAATAGAATTTTATTATAAACAATTGTCTTGTAAATGGAATTTTTAAAGCATTCTGAATGTAAATAAAGAAAAAAGTGTGCAAGACAATAAGAAATATTACCTGCCGAAAAAAAAGTGGATGTTTGTTTTATCGGCTGAAAAATGTAAGAAATCCGATCCCATATATAAAGGAACACACACACACACACAACCTGGGTTTTTTAACCTAAGTCACTCCACGGAATCGCTGAAACATAGAGCATAGTCTGATGAAAAAGACGCCAAAGTTTATGAAAACAAAATTTTATCGTCAAAATGCTTATGTTTTTATGAAGAGGATAGACTAAATTTTTTTTTTAATTATTTTTTAAATTTTTCCATCTTTTTAGAATATTCTAAATTTTGATTTAAAAAACCTTGTTTCTCTTTGTCGCAACAAGGGGTAGTAAATAACATAGATAATTTTTAGCGCGTTTTTTTGTATTTACACATTAATTTGGAAAATCTTGCAAAAATAAAAAATAATTGTCAGATGTTAATGAAACTTTCAGAAACTATTCACAGATGACCGAAATAATTATAAATATGTTTTTTTTTATTAAAGTCATGGCAGAAATTTTTTTTTTATATTTATTAACACCCCCATAACTAATTTTATGAAAACTCTAGAAATTCGAGACCATCGGTTTTTGTGATTACAATAATTAAAAGCACAAGGCTTTGAAGAATGCAAATCATGTTTTATTTTTGTTTTTTGTTTTTTTGGCCAACGTACCTGAAAATCAGCTGTGAATTGTAACATACAAAAACTCAATAAAACAAATATATTATTTAGTTTCAAATGCTTTTATTTGTTTTAATTTGTTTTTATGAATATGGACAATATTTTCTGAAAGCAAAAAATTTTTCAATGAAAATTGAATTTTTAATACAATTATTTCTTATTTCTTTAATTTTAAAAAAGATTTTAAAAAATGTCTAAATTGAATTTTAAAAAATATTTTAACATTAGTTAAAAGCAACATCAACCTTTCAAAATGTCCGTGTGAGATTGTCATTGTCTAGCGCTTTGAAAATTGTATAATTTGGACCAATCAGATTAGCCATGGTAATTAAGAAATGTAATTTTTGTGTTTATAGTCGGACAGTAATTATCAAGTACGGAAGACCAACCAGAATACAATTTAGTTGCATTATTTGAGTTCAGCATTGTTCTCCGCTGTTAAGCCCTTTACTTTTGCGAAACACGTATGGAGAAGTTAATTTGAGTTTTCAATTTCAACTGAGAAGGGTACCTACAAGTAACAGTATCATCTTATGAAATTTAACTACTGCTAAACTTTAATTTATATGATCTTATTTTTATATTAATCTCAGTTATGACATTTTTCCATAAATGAAATATCAAAATTAATAATAAAATGTATGGAAATACAAATAACACAGTAAAATGTAATAAATGTACATAAAATTATAGTATTTTATGTACACTTCATTGATAAAATTTCATAAGAAAGGTACCTAAATTAATTAGATACCTTTTTTCTTATGAAATTTAATCTCATATTAACAGTCTTATTTTTTAATTTCTTTATATTTTCCATAAACTATCGTAAACGTAAAAATGAAAGCTAAGTACAAAAAAAAAAAAAAATTAGAGCGCTGAAATTTTTTCTTAAAAGTAACAAGGTAAATAATTTGTTCACTTAAATAATTTCACTTCCTTCCATCCGTAGAAAGAATTCTCATCCCGTAAGTTATCTAAACGTCATGAATGTGCCTTTCGTCAATCGTCAAGCGACGCGAAACGTTATGACCTGCTTTGTTTTACTTTCAAATTATATTTTTTCGGCGCAGAAGCTAAGTTAAGCTTGGTTCAAAATATTTTAAATAAACAATATAATTTCTGTTTTTATTAAAATCAGTTTTGAAAAAATGATAATTGATTTTTAAAAGAATATCAAAGTAAGATTTTAATCTTTTTTATCCAATCGAAAAAAATGATTGAAAATGATTCTGTCCTCTTTTTTGACCCCCCCCAAAAAAAACTATTTTTAACGAAAATTTCAGACGTGCTAGGAACGATTAAAAAATGTAAAAAAATACCCCCAAAATACTTTGATCTTTCCTCTTTAATAATAATATGAACATTAGACGATAAAATATCGGCGTCTTTTTCATCATGCTATGCTCTTTTGTTTACATTTTCGTGGGTGAGTTGTCCCCCTTTCATTCTCACGATGTGTCTTAATCGTGTTTTCAAAATGATTTTATTAAAAAACAACTGTGTTTTTCCAATTTTCGATCCGTTACAACCACCACAAGGTAATTTTATATAGTCCTGTGAAGTTTTGTTGAAATCGGCTAAAAATTTTAAGAAATTCGATCCAACATATAAACGTTACAGACGCACAACCTGCGTTTTATAATAAGTAAGATATATATATATATATATATATATATATATATATATATATATATATATATATATACATATGAGGGCGCACGCGTTTATTCATTTATAACATCAATCTCACATGCATGTCAGTTTCGTCGTAGAATTTCATAACTTGGAACAATGTTTGGCGGAATTTCATTATTTTTTTAAAGTCATTATGTGATTACAGCTTATTTTTTTTGTCTAGGATTTTAATGTAAGCAGATAAAATGATATTAAAACAATTCTAAGAAGATAACTGATATTGTCTATTTCAATTTTATCTATTTTTGTCATTTAGTTAGAGAACGGTATTATTTCTAAGAGACTAGTTCATCTCTCCGTCTATATTTCTGAAATGAGGTATTATGTGCACTATTTACATTGATCGGACTATCGCGTCATCTCCCAAGGACACATGGCACAGTGAATAAAAGCATTAGTTAGATCCAGTGACAGGACCCAAAGAGTGTGAGTTCAATACCTGGTTAACGCGGTGGAGAACTTGGAGAGGGGAACTAACAGGAGATAAATGGTAACTGTCATTCATTAGACATGGCACGTGGAACTAGAACAGTCTACACCAGAAGCGAAATAAAGCGTTCAATTCGACATTCCAACGACTTGAAGAAGGCCGGGGCGTGCAAGGGCCGAAACGTTGGGATAAACATGGCGACAAAGATGAGGATGATAGTCCGAGCAATGTAAATAGTGTATATAATACCTCATCTCAGAAATATAGACAGATGTTCAGTTCGACATTCCAATGGCATGAAGAAGGCTGGAGCATACAATGGAGAAAACGTTGTGATAAATATGGCAACAAAGATGAGGATGATAGTCCGAGCAATGTAAATAGTGTAGTTTATCTCTGTCGTCAATATAGACAACCTATTTATCATTTGACATTTGGATCTTCCTATTTATCTCTAATAATTTCTGAATATTACACTAATAGAATTCAATTCCCAACTTGCAATAAGACTACACAAAATTTACCCTTCATACCGGAAAAAATACAGTGTGTTAAGAGTTTTGTTCTTCGCTTGACACTATTGTTACTGTACGCTCACAACTTTCTCAAGGTTTGTTTTAGAACACTACATTGTTAGATTCTTTATTTCCAAGATTAATTTTTTATTTCTTCTTCTCTGTTTCCTGTCCCTTCGGAACGTAGGCGATCGTGGCTCTCCACAATTTCCTGCCTCTCGTATCTCTTAATAAATTTTATATTTTTATTTCTCCTAAGCATTATTCGACCTCCTTTTACACAAGATCACCAAGTAAGTTATGATTTGTTTTTCTTTTTCCCTGTTGCCTTTAAATTCTCCTGAGTGTATCAAATTTTCCAAACCCTTTTTCCTCGTTATGTGGCGTAGAAATGTCTCCTCCTGATGTTAAGCATAAGTTACTTTTTTTTTTTTCATTTTCTGCAAAACATTGCGTTGCTCACATGTTCGGTCTATGGTATCCACAGCATCCTTCTGTAGAACCACATTTACAAGATTATGAAAATATGATCACATGTATTTCCCTGAACCTCACAATCTTTCCTTCTTCGAGGTAAGGTACAAAAGCTACCTACCCCACATATCCACATAAATCACTCCTCCTAATCCCTGTTATATATCACGCACCTCATTCAATAAACGTCTACTTTGCATTGGTCTTCAGCCATGTATTGGGTGAACATGATTAAAGGAAGGATATCTAGAAGCACATGACACATAAAAAAGAGACTGATTTCAAAGGCTTAAATCATTTTGTTATAGTTCACGTGGTCACACAGTTACAACGTTTCCTTTCCAAGATCGATCTTTCAAGAAGGTGATTTCTTTATGCTATGTCTCGTGTTCTAAATTTCTCCACACGCGTTTAGCTGCATGGTTTTTGTATAAAGAACGATTCAGTCATGACTCTTCTTTATCGTAATTTGGTATTATACTTTAAAATAGTACAATGTAGTATATTATTGTTGTGGATTCCGGAATGAAATCCTGTCTCCAATGAATGACAAACGCAGGAAGGAAATATAACAAATAAATGTACACAATAATACAATTGGTAATACGGTTAGTAAATCCAGAAACGCGGTTAGTAGCAGTAATAATATATATATATACAGTCTGGCAAATCCAGTCTCGAAGTAGGACTTCCTTAGAGTCTACGTGCTTGTAACTGTGACTTCTACAAGCGGTTACCTCACACTATTACTCTACCTCCAACTCAATCACAATCTCTGCTCTGACTGACTGGGTATTTAACGGCAGCAGTCCAAGTACACACTGGTAGAGTCCACTTGTATAAAAAAAGGTGTGGACCCAATAACAATTATATATTTCAGCATTTTATTGTATTACGTTGTGGTGTATTTGATATCGCGTCGGAGTGAGAGCAGCCGAATTCGAATTTCCGTCGCTTTCGTTACGTTCACTTACAACAAATACCCCTAGTAAAGGTATTAATCAAGCTATGCAATATGATAAGTCCTGCTCTGGCATCTAGTCTACCGTCACTTTCTCACTGACGTGCTCTAGCTTCACTCAGCCTTTTCTAAAATAATATTTTCATGGCAACTGCTCTGACGGGCTACTTACACTGGTACATGAATTTAAGCGTGTTATTACGCCCCACCCTTTCACTGTCGAAAAAGTTAAATGTAACCGCCTCTTCTACTCCAACAGCTTCTTCTCTCGCACTTCTCGACAGTGGAACTGCCTTCCCTCCTACTTGCTTCCCTGATAGCTATAATATTCAAATATAATTAATCCTGATCCCCGTTGTTCTCTATATAATTTTCTCAAACACCCCTCTTTACTCTTGCTCTCACTCTCAGTAACCCGTTGCGTGCTAGTAGCACTCCCGTCTTGCTTGTAAAAAACAGCGGTGTATGGAATAGCACGACAGGCTGGGTGTTATAAAGTTGATCGGAAACCAAACGACCGTAGGAAGAAACAACAACTTATTGCGGGAAAACCTTCTGCCTAGTCAGTCATGAATCGAAAGAAACATGATCGTCCAATCGTGTAACGCGTATGATATTTAACTGATTGTATTTCTCTATTAAAATGCTTCAATACTGCTCGATCAGCGAAGTTGATCTGTGTCGATCTCTGTCCGTACTTAGAATGAGGAGCGTTTGGGAATAAAAAGCGATCGCTTGGCTTTAAGTACCCGACAAAGAATTGATAAGGCGTAGAAAGGATGCAATCCGTAGATCGATCATCCTTCAAACTATTGCTTTTCTATAATCCTATCCTGTATGATATGCATTATATTTCAGGTATTGTATTGCTTTATTTCGTTTCTTAAGTCCGTAATGTCTTGTCTCTATATACCTGTATTATAATTTGGTTGAAAGACTGTTCTATATGATCTGCGGATCGAATATGCATTTTATGCTTCTGCATTTCTTTAATTTTTCATGCGCTTCTGCATTGTATTTCTCTATGCCGTTATTATATATCTGTATATAATGCACTTTCTTCTTTGGTGCTTCCACTTTAAGAATTTAAGCGATGTACTAAATTGGTAGCTAGATGTCATGATTTTACAACTGAAATGGCTAAAGGCAAATGGATGTTCTATGCTAACAGTTTCTTCTCTCATGCTTCTCACTTGTGGAACTCTCTTTCGACTTCCTGCTTCCTAATCAACTTTGATCTTCAATGTCAATAGTTATATTCTGCCTTCTTAATTTCTGTTTTGTTATTGTAATTGGTCTTTAATAGTATCATATAAGAGAGTTCATCGGAACATTTATCATAAAAGTATTTATAGTAAAAACATAGGAAGCTACATTATGGTGTTGGTAAAGTTACTGAAGTCGAGTGTTCTTTAATTGTTCTCTTTCTTTAATATTGTTTTTTCTTTCTTTTGATATTCTCTCACACTCAGTTACCACTTGAATCTTAGTGGCTTTATTTCCTTCTCTTGGGATGAAATAATTAGACACTGTATATATATTTTCCATATAAGTAATTCTTTTAAAATAATTAACTCTGGAAGCAAATATACTTCAATTGTTTTAATTAAGCTAATTAATGCATTAAAAGTAATTGTATTAAATGTTATCGTTTATTGCTTGTGTAAATCTCTTCACTAATCTTGCTTCCTAGACAACTTTCATCTTCAAAAATTTAAATGCCATGTCAATCGTTATCTTCTGTCTTCTTAATTCCTGGTCTTTTATTCTTTTCTCCCCATAACAGGGATTTTGAGTCTTAGTGATTTTATTGCCTTACTCGGGTAGAAATGATTGCTGTATGTGGTCGGGGATGTTTCAAGCACCTTACGTTAATGACATCAGGTATTTTATTTCGATATTGTATTTATGCATATCAATTATTGTCCTTCTATATTATATTACTGTATTTCTCTAAGATTTTTATAACTGTTATATTACTGTATATCTGTAGTGTATTTATATATAAGTGTATTTTTGTATTTTATTCTTGTATTTCAAAACAAGCAGTTTTCAGCGTTGTTGAAAACTTTTCACGCACTTTACATTTCTCTAGCGCGTTATTTTTCTACTGTGTTGTATTGACTATAATATTGTTCCCTATACTTTAATTCTGTATTTCAAGAAGTGTCCTGACCTGAAATCTTGGCATCAATCACTTTCCCACTACCGCGGTGTGGCTTCTCTCTGTCTTTTCTATAAATACTTTCATAGTAATTGTTCTAATGAGCTTCCTTTTTGGTACCTGAACCGCATATATTTAAGCGTACTACTATGTTGGCAACCTGGTAACACCGTTTCGTTGATAAAATAACAGGATGTAAACGCAAGCACGATTCTGTTGGTTTATTTTCTCACAATTCTCAACTGTGGAACTCTCTTCCTGCTTGTTGATTCCCTGCCAGCTATAATCTTAAAAAATAAAATGCAACTCCAGTTTTCTTGAAAAATGTTCTTTTATCTTCCTTTCTCCTCATTAAAGACTTCTCATTCTCTTTCACTCCAAGTAAGCTCTTGTTTATTAGTGGAAGTATTGACTTGCTTAGGTTGAAATTATTAAAAAATAAATATAATCAGTTCTGTCGTCCTGTACCTCCAAATCAGTCTGTATTTATGACTGACACCAGCCAATCATATTACAGTAGTGGTAGGGGCGTAGGCCCGAAGTTGTATGTCCTGTACGTATTCATTAATCATATATATATATATATATATATATATATATATATATATATATATATATATATAAAAACAAAATAGACGTCATTTTAATGTTTACTTTTCCGATAACTTCCCTTTTCTCCAATTTCATAATCCACTCGTAATGTCTCATTTTTTATGAGTTTTTTTCATTTCTATATTTTCAATTTCTTCCGCTTTTTGCATTTACCGTTGGATTTCTTCTCTTTTGCATCAGTTTTCGAAGGATATTTGATCACCAGCCATTTTTTTTTTATTCCAAAGTCCTTTTATTCGGGATAATATTTATCGTCATTCGGTAATTAGAGTTTTCAATTTGATATTCATATAGACTTTTTTTTATTTTCGATATTTCACAAAATCTAGAGTGCATCATCCTGGAACCAATCATATTCTCTTTCATGTTTTAGTTTTGAAAAATTGCAGAACAAAAAATAGACTGTCGTCTCCTCCGACAGACTTAGGAATTGCAAGAGACTCGTTATTTCTGAAACGTTCTAATAATATTTCAATTTTGTCTTTATTTTATAACTTGCTGAATCGAACAAGTTAAATTGAGATGAACGTTTTCACTTTGCCGAAATTAGGAACTCGACTGTTTATCGTCTCATTAAATAGAAACTGGGATTCCATATACAGGAAATGTTGTTTCTTCAACACACATTTGTTTGTAAATTCATAGCTTTACTGTCTGCATTTAACTGTCTAGTTGTCGACATTTTTCCTCTTATTGAGTAATTGTTTATTACTGGAGTTTTAATCGAATGATATACTATCTTCGAAGACTTTATTACATCGCTTTCTGACATAGAATCGAAAAGAAAAATGATATTCCCTCCTCATATACCAAAGATATCAAATTACAAACCTAAACTTTAACTCGGTTGAAACTTAAATAATTTCTTTTAATTCGTCTTATCAACCTGCACGGAGAATTAGAATGCGAAGAGTAAAGAATATTAGCCCCAATTTTACTTGACTGTACATTGCCAATAATTTATTCCAAAATTTTCCTACCTTTATTTTATTTTATTTTTTTTTTAAATCATTTCACCTCAAGCATGATAATAAAGCCACTAAGACACAAGGAATTACTAAGTGTCAAAATAATATAAAAAAGAAAATCACTGTTAAAGTCCGAGGAAATAAAAGAAGAGGAATCAAGAAGACAGTGTATAAGTGTTGTAAGCTAGGGAAGGTTAATAAACAGAATAATCAAACGAAGCTTGATAATGAACGATAATACTTTGGACACGAACAACACATATAAGATACGCCAGCGGCGCGTGGAAGTAGTCACCTGCTAGAAGTCAAATGAATCCGACAATAAATCTCCAACCGTAGACCAACATACAGTATTTACTACTCTATTTATATGAATGGTGACATACACATTATCGTCTCTAGGGATGCTACAACAATAAGGATTGACATAGCATCTAAATTTTTCAAGATCAAAGATGTCTGGAAAGTGATAAACCGAAAGAGAGTTCAGCAAGAGCGAGAGAAGAAAGTGTTATCAAGGAACTGACGGTTACATCTAGCCATTTCAAATGTAAAGATATTGAGACCTCGCCACCAATCTCATAAATTCTAGGTATCAAAGAGGAAAGCTTATCAGAACAATTATCATGAAATTGTTTTATGAAAACACAGATGGATTTGTATATATTTCTGTGATGATGTATTATGTACACTATTATTCGGACTATTGTCCTCATCTTTGTCGACATATTTATTACAACGTTTCGGCATTTCAGTATCTGCCTATATTTCTGTGATGAGGTATTATGTACACTATTTACATTATTCGGACTATTGTCGCCAAAGAGTTTTGGTTCAATACTTAGTTAAGGCGGTGGGGAACTTGGAGAGGGGAATTAACAGATAACTGGCATCCATTAGACATGACACATGGAACTAGATAAGTCTACCCAAGTGAGCGAAATAAAGGGTTCAGTTTAACATTCCAACCACCCGAAAAAGTCCGGAGCGTACAACGGCCGAAACGTTGTAATAAATATGGCGACAAAGATGAGGATAATAGTCTGAATAATGTATATATTGTACAGGTGGATGTATGGATAAAGTAAATATTTGTGAAATTATCTAGCTATTACGTGTATTTATAGAAAAGGTACAAGAAAGGTACGTTACCGTGGTAGGAAAGTCACTGAAGCTGAGATGCCAGGTCAAGACTAATAACGTGCCAGATTATATACTGACTCACATGTAAGCTGCTTTTTCTGAAAGTAATATGTCATCCTAACTAAACATTTCTTAAATATGATGCAGGTAATATAAAAAAAAAGTTTTCATTCGGTAATATCCAACGCTAAAAAATGGATTGACAGCGATAGACTCCTCCCCCCCCCATTTCTTCTTCCAGTTGACAACAGTATGTCATTTTTTAGTTTAGCTGTCAATATGACCTTATCGAATTGTACAGACATAATTTCTAAACAGGACAAATGGCTGTGTCGTCAGCATAGATATGAAGCAGGAATAACTGACTGAAGGTCCACCGTAGACATTACAGTGGTCAAGTACATCTCCTTAATGATTGTCTCCAGAGGCGTCTAGCTAGAATCGTCTGTGAACCGACTCAGACGGCAATAAAGTCACATTCATATTAGATACACGAACCTAGAAAAACGACAATGTTGAAGTAATTTCCAGCTGATAGTAGAGTGTGTACGTTTATTGAACACCAGTTGAGGTACTCTGTAGAAGGTTACGAGTAAAATAATAGTAGAAAATGTCTTCACATTGCATTGTCTGTGTTCGATGGTCAACTTAAACACAGATCATCGATCCTTTGTTTACAATCAGGTATGTCTTCAAAAATATGGGTTACTCCTGTAAGTTATACTAGAGGAAATCGCGCCTGCATACGAATCAGAAATGGAGTAGCGAAACAAAACTAGAAGACAAGAATTCGTCCTCTCTCCGGATCTGTTCAACCTCGACATCGAGACCATCCTAAAGAGGCTGGACACCGTACCAAGAATAATTTTCGGTGACGTAATCTTAACAACATAAGATATGGAGATTTAAATGAGTTGATGGTTGACACGAAAAGAAAATTACAGGACCTCATAGACAGGGTATTTAAGGGAAGCGAGAAAAAAAGGACTCACCATCAACTGCGTTATTACAGCAAATGCGTTCATCAGCAAGAGGAAACGCCCCAGATGTGACTTACGAATTGGAAATGTCAACATCAAGGAAGTACAGCCAGTTTAACTATCGAAGAAATTTGTTAACAGGGGACGAGAAATGCGACACTAAAATCCGAACATACATTGGATTAGCAAAAGAAGCTTTTGAAAAAGTTAAGCAAGATGCAGGGAAACAGAAAAATTTCGTTAGAAGCAAAGAAAGGGGTAATGGATAGCAATGATATTAATGCCCTTATATGGCAGTCAATGCTGGACAATCTCCACGCGGATGAAGAGACAACATGGGGAGGAAAAACTGCAATGTGTTTGGACAGAATAACACGGAAAAGTCAGAAAGTAAAACACGACAAAATAACATTTACAGCGTGCGATGGATAAATTGTCGCCATCATATATATATATATTTTGATTGTCGCCATTTTATATTTTAAATTTAGCGCCAGTACGTTGGTTGTTTTCAAATTTTGTAATTAGGAAAGTCACTATTAATGAGTGATTGTTTAATATTTTTGAATTCTGTATAGAAAATATAGCCTGTTGAAGAGTTTGTTTTTGCACGGTTTATTAAATTCCGTATAATACCTATTTTAATTTTTAATTTATCATTTTATAGTTGAGGGTGCATGTGTTTGTGCTAGTTGTTTTTCTTTATGTGGAGGCAATAAATGTATTATTATTAGTGTTTAATCAATACATCAAGAAAAGGGATTTTATTGCCGTCTCAATTTCCTATGTGAAATTAAGTATGGATATTTTTTTTAATTTTGTAGTTCATGTATTTAGTCTATTTTTTTTTTTTTTTTACTAAAATGAGAATGTCATCTACATATCTTAGGTAAATGATAGTTTTGCAGTATTAAGTACGTTATTTTCTAGTTTAGTCATGTAGAATTTGCTAAATGTTGTTCCCAGGACAGAGCCCATAGAAACACTATCGAGCCAAAATAACATATACGTACAATGCGATGACATATGTCTACGGACATCTGTACTGTTTATTTGTACATCAATTTAATGTTGTCTTTCCGTTTGTGATAAACTGACTGGTGAGAAAATATACTACGGACTCAAAGGTGGGGGAAAGAGGAACAAAGTAGAACGGCGAATAAAAATGCAATTCTTACTCTATACCTAATACTAGTAACGCAGTTCGCTGTTCCTTGACAGAGACATCCCCACGAAAGCGAAACTGATATTCTGTTTCTGCCACAAATGTTTGTCAAAAGCCCACACAAGAAATGCTTCGTCAGTCTTAATATATGTTTTCGACAATCTCGTTCTGCTTACTTTTTATTTTTTAATTGTTTCCTGTTTCCATTTTTATTTTTATTTCTTTTCTCTAAATTTCTGTTTTATTTTTCCTTAAATTCCAGTCTTATTTTGTTTAAATTACTGCCTTTGACCTTGCTTTGAGGCAAATAGGTATGCACATTTGTTTCCTCCCACTCTCTCTCTCCATATATATATATATATATATATATATATATATATATATATATATATATATATATATATATATATATATATATATAAATGGAAAAAATGTAAAAGGAAGCCTGAAAACAGAAAGGTATAGATTAAAAAAAAAAAAGTGCTCAATATAAAATTCAAAATCGAATATATAGACCAAATATATTTAAGAAATGTCTATAATGACAACCAATCTCGTAACCAGGGTATCGACCGTATAGGTCTCCTCAGGAAAGTGCTCCTCACTCAGGTTCCAAGGTTGGTTGGCATTTTAGTCTTTCCTTATATATATATATATATATATATATATATATATATATATATATATATATATAAAAAGAACAGTAAGATATATAATCCGGTGTTCTTATAAATATTTTATTTTTACAAAATAGTGCTAAATGTAAATTTACAGAGCATTAATATTATAAAAAACTGATTTAAAATATATTTCGCTACACAGTTCT
The DNA here is from genome assembly GCA_903632075.3 of Acanthosepion pharaonis. Classification (NCBI taxonomy): domain Eukaryota; kingdom Metazoa; phylum Mollusca; class Cephalopoda; order Sepiida; family Sepiidae; genus Acanthosepion; species Acanthosepion pharaonis. The sequence continues at coordinate 1,258,679 of CAHIKZ030005518.1, read as the reverse complement.
GACCATGTTTCAAAAATGGAAGCTAAAACCTTAGAATTTAATTTTATAATTAAATTAAAAACATTAGTTCCATTTCAGCCTTAAGCGAATTTTGGGATAACTTATTTTTAAATTTACTGAGTTTTAAAGACACGGAAACAATTCATAATTCACTGTTTCCAACGTAACCCCTTTTTCGAACGTAACTAATAACTGATGCACCAAAGGTTAATGAAAATGAATACACAACCACCCCTTGTCTGGATGAATGGATTTCTCTGTATCTGTATATATATATATATATATATATATATATATATATATATGTGTGTGTGTTTTTTGAACACTAAAAAATATTAAAAAATTAAAATCTTTAGACATACTGGGTTGTATATTAATATTCTTTCGTTTTTATTATTTCAGTTAGATTCCTAGACTAGTTTCGGCCAACATGGCCATCATCAGGTGAAAAAAAATCTGCTTGTTTGTAGCTACAGAAATGAATATCTTGATGGAGAAAATGAACTTTTTGTTTTCATTTGTTTTTTTTTTTTTTTTTTTAACATGAATTTTGGTCAGTCCTTGTGTTGGTCAAACAGTCTCTTTTAAGTTGTTATTTAAGATAAGAGCTGGATGGATTCATGCTGCTCTGAATTCCCTTGGTCATTTTGAGAGTTTTATTGTTTCCTGGGAAGCGGATGTGTGTCTGTTAAGTATGTGTTTTATTTGGTTCTTTGGGAGTGAGTGAGTATGATGTGTGTAAGTGTGTATACTACTATCGGTGTGTGTTATAATTCGGCTCATTAAGAAGTGTCCGAGTGTATAAGTATCTATATTCGTGTGGTGTGGGTGTGTGTATAAGTGTGAAGCATCAACACCTCCGCAAGCATGTCTGTCTTGTGTGGGTGAGAAATGTGGGTACGTCCTGATTTGTGGGGCTATATATTAATACTATCTATATTGTAAATTTTTTTTATTAAGCCCGTCTAGATAGTGCGTTTTTAAACGCGGGATTCACTTATTTTCATGGCATACTAAAATGTTTCTAATATAATCTGCTCTGAACTTTTTTATTCTCTCTATTATAGTGAATGTAGCATGGGTTTTAAAATCGTGTTTTTGTAGGTGGAAATGTTCTACAGGTAATAATCTTTCATGGGGAGTCGACTTAATTCGATTGCGATAATTATTAATTCTGTAGTGAAAGGGTAATTCAAAATTTTCTACATATTGTTTCTGGCATAGTATGCATTTTAGTAGGAGGTAAATTATCTAATGACTTCTAGAGTTAGAGTCTTGGTAGATTTTGAAAGTAGATTTAGTGACTGAGTTAGTGAATGAATTCGTGTGTCTAATATGGTTGCAGCATAAGGTCCTTTAGTTGTTATATCGCTGGGAAAATCCTGTTGTTTTTTTTCTTTTGTTTTATTACGAATTACCTTCCCCCTGAAATGTGGTTACTACCTATAGTTTCCTTTAGCTTCATAGGTCTACGAGATGCTAAAAGGCAAGGTTTCCTCAAACAATTTTTAGGTTTGGTTTGAGAGGTTGTATTTCATAGCGACTTTTTATTATTTGAGATATTCGAGGCAGAGTGGGGTTGAAAGTGGTTACTAGAGCGATGCGTCCGTGTTTATTTTTAATATTGTACATTAGGATATCTTCTCTAGGGCTTCTATTTTAGAACAATTTTAACACGCCATGTCCTCTACTAAATAGTGTAAGATTGATAGCGGGAAAATAAAATTTAATAAGCAGAATCAACTAATGACGAGCTGTGTATGACTATGTGACCTGAAAAATATCCTTGTGTTATCAACTAGAAATTTCCTTAAAGGTTCTTGGAAGATATGAATTAGTAAATGCTTCTTAATCGCACTCTGCTGCGACAGGTGGCAAGTAAGACGTCTACTCAGTGAGGTCCGATCTAAGTAAGTGATTTTGACTTGTACAAAACATTGGAATTGGTACACTATATTGGTCACTGCTAATTTAGTCTTGATGTGGTTATTTCTGTTTCTGATAGTCGAGCAGCTGACTAGGAACAACCTCTTGTGCGACGAGCAGTATGGGTTTCGATCATCCCGATCCACTGCTGACCCTCTAACTCTCATTACACCCAGAATTAGTAAGGCCCTTGACGATGCATATACCTCAAGGACCGTAGCATTAGATATATTGAAGGCTTTCGACAAGGTGTGGTACAAAGTTTTGCTACACAAGCTCTACAGCTATGGAATAATTGTAAGCGTTTTCTTAATAATAAAATCCTTCCTAACAGGTGGATCTCTGAAGGTAGTTATTAACGGCCAGTCCTCCGAGGCCCTGGCAATCAGGCCATGGGATGTGCCCCTTGGCTTACTTCTCGGACCAACCCGCTTTCTGATTTACATAAAGAGTCTACCTAAGAATATACTTTCATTATTTGAAAATGTCTATGACGATGATAAGACGAAATACGGGCGCACCTTTAAAGGTCTTGACAATCAGTGATCGGCAGCTGACTTCTCTTTCGAACTAACACTAACTCCACAGTGGCTGCTTACATTCAGTGCTTCTAAAACCAAACTTGTTAAATTCAATCACCGCCGATCAGATTCAGAACTACCGCCAGTCACGATAAACTGATGTCGCCTCGAGGGGCCCCTGTGACTTGAGAAAATATTGGGCCTCTAACTCACACCCGATCTCAAGTGGAATTTCTATATACCAGTCCTTGTGGGAAAAGTATTTTCGACATCCAGCCACTCTCTCCCGGGTGAGATGTGGCAAACCACTCACTTACCTACTATTGAAAGTGCTCGGACAAACAGTATCTCGTGGTACCACCAGATCTGACATACACGGCTACAACCCACCATAACCACATAGATAATAGCAAACCACCCACATTTCCTCCGGAATCCATCAGCAAGTAGTAAGTTTCACCCAAACTGTTCTTCCCGCGAACGAGTGGTCTATGGAAGAAACTCCCTAGAGGATGTTTCCCGACAATTAAAATCTTAACCAGTTCAAGTCTAGAGTCAACAGTTATCTTCCCTCCTCTCCATAAAAACTAAACCTCAATGTAATACTCTACCTCGAGTAGCGCCAGGCCTTGTAAAGAATGAACTTTACTGTAATATATATATATATATATATATGTATATATATATATATATAGAGTGGGGGCGAGAGAGATGGTGCATAACATATTGCTAAGAGTTTTCGTCTTCAATGTTAGATCTCCTTTCATGGGTCTCAGCATCTTCCTTCCTTTTGTTGAACAGTATTTTCTTTTTTTAATCATTTAGCCACAGAAAAGGGGATAAAATCTCTTAGATACAGGGGGGTACCGAATATGAAAGAATCTAAGAAAGAAACCTTATGAAGATGGGACGCTAATAAAAGAACAGTCTGTGATGTGAGAGATGACGTCGATTGACATTGCATTAAATGTTTTGAAGATCAAAGTTGTCTGCATATCACGAAGACGGAAGAGTCCCAACAGCAGGAAGTGGGAAACATCTAGTGCTGGCATAGAATATATAGTTAGACATGTGAAGTCGTGAGTCTAAGCTACCACTCTAGTACTGTGCTTAATTTCGTAAAGTCCAGATTCAGACGAGAGTACTAAAGTAGCTCTGGTGAGCATCTGCATTAATGTTAAGAGATCTAGAAGAATGGCCGTTCAAGACAACATTAGGTTATGTAATAAGAAAGATAGAATCACATCAAATATTTGTCCAGAAACACCATAAGCTTTCAAGTTATGAAGAAACCGAACGTGCCATATTCTATCTAATGCCTTCAAGATGACCAAAACAAGAAATCGAGCGTCACCCTTCTTCTCTCAGTCTTTGACAGATTCTTTCAGCAACAACATATAACACATCAGTAGTTGACACCGAGGTGTCCAAATCAGGAATCCGATTTTCAGCGTTATACCAATCTTGACAGATTTCTTCAGCAATAAGCGTTAACGCATCAGCAGCTCATCTGGAGAAGCGAAAGCCATATTGTTTGACTGCTAACAAAAAAAATCATTTTCAAATCAGGAAATGGAGGCAAGATTATTTTAACTTTTGTTTCCTTCTCAGAGGACACTTATTTAAAATGATATTCTTTTTGTCATTATTTTTTTTAAATGTTATTTGTTGATTTGATTGTTCATTATTTTAAGTGTGTTGTAAATCGTAAATATTGCTGTAGCGACCTATGGCCGCGAGGAGAACGGGGAAAATATTTAACAATAATCTTTCTTTAATGGCGGCACTGATGTAGCAAAATTAATTAAATTAAAGTCAACTCGATACGGAACATTTACTATCGACCGATAGCTATAAGTAACTGGAGTCAACTTCAAAATACAAGAGCAAGTACAAGGGAAAGTGAGGTAATTAAGATTAATTGGTTTTTGGACGAAAATGAGAGGACAAAGAAAACTTTTTATAAATCAGACTATCCCGCACAAAGGCAAACAGAAGTTACGAAGCGAACCATGAATAAAGACAGACCACGACCGCTGAATTGGGCACATCCCAACTAACTTATGCCTCAACCCGCCTTCGCTCACTTATAGTAGTAAAGTACTACCTAAGACTAAAATCTGGTTTATTACTAGCAGTTGTTGTGTTTTTCACTCGTGGGTAACGATCTGGCTGAAGGGTAATTTTTAAGCCAGAAGTGTTTGACGGTAAGAAACTGCACCCAGTCATCGAAACTAGTGTCGAGTAGAGATGCTTATCTAATTCAGAGTTGATTACAGTCTCTTAATAATGGTAGGAACCTATTTGTCTGCCATTTTCGTCTTTGGGATCATTCTTCCATTATCCATACATTTAAATTTTGTTAAGTCTGTTACTGACATCCCAGGCCCACTTCTATATTCCTATCTATGTTAAAGTTCCTTCTGAAGAAATTGTTTCTTTATAATTATTACGCTCAGCTTCCTTACCGTTCTTACTAAGACCATTTACATTGTTCGGACTATCATCCTCATCTTTGTTGCCATATCTATCACAACGTTTCGACCATTGTACGCTCCGGCCTTCGTCAGGTGTTTGGAATGTCGAACTTAACCATTTATTTCACTGTGCCATGTCCCCTCAAGGACACATGACACAGTGGATAAAGGCGTTAGTTAGATCCAGTGACTGGACCCAAACTGTTCGAGTTCAATACCTGGTTAATGCGGTGGAGAGGCGAATTAACAGTCTACCCCAGCAAGCGAAATAAAGGGTTTCGTTCGACATTCCAACCACCTGAAGAAGGCTGGAGCCTACAACAACCGAAATTTTGTGATAAATATGGCGAAAAAGATGAGGATTATAGTCCGAATAACGTAGTGTACATAATACATCATCTCAGAAATATAGACAGATGTTCAGTTCGACATTCAACGACCTGTAGAAGACCGGAACGTACAACTGCTGAAACGTTGTGATAAATATGGCGACAAAGATGAGGATGATAGTCCGAACAACGTAAATAGTGTACATAATACATCATCTCAGAAATATAGACAGATACTGAGTTCTTATTAACTTTCCTATTTCCTCTTGTTTAGCCATTTTCTCCTTGGGGTGCTCATCATTCGTCTGTAGAATCAAATCTCTGTCGATTCAGTTCACATCGTCGGTAGGAAATCGCCCAGTATTTACTGCCGTATAGGCCATTAAATATTACGTAGATGATCAAGAATATTTTCTTCGAGTCTAACATTTTCTTGATCTCTTACTTTGCTTAGCTTTTGGAAGACATATTTCGCTGTCCATTCAGGTATCTGTGTCGCTCTTCATACCACTTCTAACTAGGAACATATTTAAGTTATAATATTAAATTAAATAAATGTTTGAAAATATCTTCACGAGGAAGATATTTAAATTTCATCAATCTCTTTCTGTTCGTTTTGCCTTTAATCTTCCATGCTATTCAGATATTCCATGCTCGGAATTCTCGATTCTTCTGTCAAAACCGCACCTCTAATATTACAAGATGTACACGTGGTATAAGGGATAGGGGCTCGGAATGAAAAATCAGATAACTGAATTCGAATCCCATTCGAATTCCAATCATATACACGCAAAACTCATTAGGAATGTTATGAATCCATAATTCCCCCCTCAGATAAGGGCTAAATACGAAAGCAGCCTTGATCTCTATGTATCTTGATGAAGCAAATTCTATATGCAGTCAATGAAAAGCCTGTGGAATTCCCAATGACTTGGTTATCCCGACAATATGTTTGAAGCCTCTTCATCTTTGAAGTATTTGAATAAGTTTCACTACCAGAGAGGAAATTAGATTTTGTCTGTATCATTTCAGTATTCTTTTCTTTGTTTCTAGAAAATATTTCTTTTATCTTAAAACTTAGCTTAGTTTCTAAAAGTTCCCACTTCATGTGAACCTTTCAATTTCAGCACGCTGTTTCGTATTGTCTGCATTAGGTTGCTTATGTTTTTTGTTTTTATTATTTTCTTTAAATTTGTTCATATATATTCTATCCATAATATTTGCAGGACCAAATCTCTGTAGCTTCAAATCTTTTTTTTTTTTGTTTCTGAAGAGATTTTTAACATTCATTGTCAGAATACAAATCCTAAAATAAAAAGATAACAAAGTGAGTTATGTGTATGCATGTCTCTAGAAAGTTATTTTGTAAAGCTCATAAATTCTTTCTCCATTACGCAGAGAATAGTTTTCTGAAACTTATTTTTGTTTTTAACTTTTCTTTCATTTTGACCTCTGTATTCATGCATCATCTTCTATGCAGATCTTTTTCAAAATGAAAGAAATATTTAATTGAGACAGATTTGTAAATAGTTTTAATGTTTTATTTATCATTGTGACTGTTACAAGACCAAGAAGATTTATAATTATGCAATCGACCTTTAGTCTAAAATCTTTTGGACTGACTAAGCCAAACTTAAACTTGATCGTTCAAGTGCATATTTTTTCATGCAATTACTGCATTGTAAACACATTTTTTATTCTGAGTATTGAAGTAGACTGCCTATTTTATTTACACAAAAATAAGAGAACTAATACTATTTGTAATAGTAATATTAGCCGTTTCCTTATAAGGAAACATTCAGGATTCATTGATCAAGTAGCCATAACTACTTTCGGTTAAAATTCATAAAACCCTCCTCTTAAGGTATATTTTTTGTGAGGTACATTTCTCAAATCCAGAAACTGTTAATGCTCTTTCCAATATTAATGGACGCCTTCTTCCTAACATTTTATTTAAAGTTGTGTGGAAGATTTTTTGTAAATAAATATTTTCTGTACGACTGCATTGTAAGAATTTATGCACAGTAAAAAGAAGACATTTTTAAGTAAATGCATTGTTGTCACTAAACGCGACAGTGATGAGCTAGATACAGAAAATATCAAAATCAAATAGCAAAAAAAAAAAGATATTTCTTGATACTGTAATATCTAGAGACTTGAAATATTTTTGTACCAGCAAAATGTGACCCAAGAGTCTGAAAGTGCACAGATAAAATAAGAGATTTCAATATGGTGTTAAAGCGTTCCGAAGTGCTATGAAATATCTAATCACCGATCAGTCAGTGAATACTGGACAATCTCTTCACAGATAAAGTAAAAACTTGAAATAACAGAAACGTATGCGGTGAGACAGTTTTTTTTTCAGAATACAAGTCGAACAAAGAAAATTATACTTATAAATAGAAGTGTCTGAGACGTATAATGATGACATATTGAAAACGAGAAAAGCAACGGGAAGCAGACAGCAACCCACTTAAGTTGTTTTTGAAACGGATTACAGATCGGTAAATAAGTGATAAGAAACGAGTCTGTAGTTACTTAGTGAAACAAAAAGAAATTCATTTCTGAATTGACATAATCTACCAATGAATCTTGAAAATAACAAGAACAGCAAATGTGAGCTGCAAGGAAATTGTAATTAAAATAGGAATTGCAAAGAAATTAATATTTACACTCACATATACACAGATGGAATTACTGAGTCACTTTTGTGATGTCAACGAACACTCGTTACTACTTTCGTAATTCTCGTTGTAGTAGAGACTTTGTAATCGCAGATGCAACTATAGAAACGCCTTTGAACAATAGTTGGTATTAATTATATTTTTAAAGCAAAATAGGCACAATATATCTTAAATCACTAATCTGCTTTACTAACTTCACTGTTTAAATGCTCTTGCTTCGATCGTTAATGGGCCGATTGTAATCTAACTCTGGAAGCAAGGATACAGCAGAAACATTGAAGACATAGGTTACACAATGCACCCAGAATCCCTTCTCTCCAGAAAATCCCATTGCAGTTTGGAATATTCCTTGTGGTATTCCTACCCAGAATGGATCCTGTATTGTCGGATAGTTTAACTCTCTTAATATTTCCGTGATTCTAATCTGAAAAAGGCGACAAGAGGCTGGTTATCGTAAAATAGTATCGGACGCAGAACAGGGAAATGCTTGCAGCATCCAATGACTACAGAGGTTACGAATGTCCGTGATTTAAAATGTATAATTAGGAAATAAGATCACTATCGGATAATGTGTGTCCCGGAACAAAACAAATGTTGACATTGATGTTTTGATGGTGTATTGATATTGGGAAACATCAGTCACCGACTTTCAAATCTGCATTGAAGATAAATTTGTCTAACCGCAGAAAGGAAGAAATATTCATAACTAGCTTAAAAGCAAGGCTAACGGGTGGCAATTAAGCTAACTCATGCGGACGGCTCTTTATTGGGGCTTTGTCTTGTTCAAGAGTATGAGGGACCCTTAAGTGATTGTATATTCTCAGCATCGGAAGCTCCCCTGGCTGCCGTTTGATCTGTGTTTTCATTTGCAAGGAGCTTTCTTTTCCTCACTTCAACCTAGGATCTTTTGATTGCAATCTGGTCCTCTGTTGGTGAGGATTTCTTTTGCGAGGTATACTGCTGTTGTATGCGATGGGCAACAATAAACTACAGAACTCAAAATTGATCGCTGGATTTAAGTATTGCATTAGTATTTAATCTTACCTTTTAAAATTTCAACGATAATTCTTCTGCCGCCATTTAATTTAAAGAAATTTGATAGGTATTTACTTTCCTTACAAACAATTTTTCTTTTTTATTTCGTTGGGGACTTTCACTAGATTTCGCAATTAATTTCAATTATTCCCAAATGTATTTCCAAGTTGAAAAAAAGTTGTTATCGTACAAGAAAATACGTGGTAAAATCACGCAAAACATCGCCTAACACAATCACAATAATGAAAATCGAACGCTTGTGTGTATCGATTGTGAACATGGAGAAGCCCAGGAAGTGAAATGAAAAACCAAATCGACTACATAACCATCAACAAGAGATTCAGAAATGCAGATGTTCACGGCAAAACCTAGCCAAATGCCGTCGGCAGAAGCAACCACCTTCATGATGTATGTAAACTAAGAATGAAACCTCGGAAAAGTGGAGAAGCCTAATGCAGCGCCCAAAAAGTAAGACAACCGACTCATCAAGGGAGAATATATCGACACTGTGAAAAGATACAAGTGACAATATGGACATGTTACCTGGAAATGTGACACACGAAGAGAAGTCTCAGTGGCAACATTAAACGGCGTCATTCCAAAGGAAAAATGGACGAAGAATATACGAATGAATCCCATATGAAAATCCGCGACATGATGCAAAGGAGACAAAAAATAATTCCAAGACACGGAACTGAATACGAAAGATGCGCAGAAATAGAGAGAATTGGTATCACAGATAAAAGAGAGATTCCTAAAAAATAAGCTCATATTAGAGAAAGAAAAAATATTTTAGCATGAATATATTGGAGATCTCTTCCACGTCAAAAAAAGAACAACGGCTCGGAAATATTAAAAACTGAATTGGCAGCTGCACTGGCAACATTGAACAAAAACAAAGCGGCAGATCTAGATGAAATTGTAATATAGATTATGGCAGCTTTAGATGATTTTAGCATAGACAAGATTACAGAAATAATAAAAGAAATCTACAACAGTAGTGATATGGCGGAAGACCTAAGTAGGTCTATTTTCATATCACTGCATAAGAAACCAGGAGCAAATGACTGGGAGCTCAACCGAACACTCAGCATTATGAACCATATAACAAAACTCATCATCCGAATTATAATGAATAAACCGCGCAGTAGAATCAGTCCAGAGAGAGTACAAGAACAGAGTCGGTTCTTCAAAGTCACCGGAACAATGGCATCGATATTTATACTCAGAATGTAACCAGATAAAGCAATACAAATGCAGAAGGACGTGTACATGTCTTTGTAAATTACGCAAAGGTGTTCGACAAAACAGCCACAAAGATCTATCTAAAGCTTTTCAGCAACATTAACATTAAAATAATATAAAATCAATACAGGCAACAAACCCCCTGAATACGGATAAAATATCAGAAATGGCTTTATAATTTCTACTGATCATCGTTGTAAAAAAAAAGCAAACAGAAAAAATCTCCGAAGATCACACGTATTGTGTAAGCTGTACTCGTGCCTACAATTTTTATTTCTTTAAGGCTTGGCCTACAAGGAATCACTTCAATGATTCTATTGGAACTTTTTCCACTCACTCGGAGGACTTCAACTACAACTGGAATTATTGATGTCATGATGCGCCACAGTTTTTAGATTTACAAATATTATTATTATTATTATTATTATTATTATTATTATTAAAGAATTCGTTTGCGGTCTTGGTAGTAATATTAGTTTTAGTAGTAGTAACCAATGAAGAAAAGCATATGAAAGTCATAAACTGCTTTGTAGTAATAGTAATTGCAGCAATAATCGAAAAGTTTATTTTTATCTGTCCTTCCTTTGCTCTTCGGATGTTGGCTTACCGAAAAGAATTGGGTCTTGAAAATCGGAAGCCGAAGCGGCACGACCTGTAAACAAAACGTGTTTTCCGCTGCAGAAAACTGTCTCCATCTTTGATTGGCTACTTTTGTCATCAATGGCGACGGACGTGTGACGCCTTCATGCAAACAGAAGAGCTCATTATTCTGCTCAAAGTAGGTACACAATGCAGAATTATCCACGCTGACGTTAAAAATATTCTGTTTTCTTACTGAAATTACAATAAGAAAACAAAATAAAAATATTCAATCGGCAGTTCACACACACACACACACACGCATATATATATATATATATATATATATATATATATATATATATAAATGTCAGTCAATTTCGATTGAAATAACTTCCCGATTTCTCTCCTCTGTTCATATCTATCTATCTATCTATCTATCTATCTATCTGTATATATATATATATATATATATATATATATATATATATATATATATATATATATATATATATATAAGTCTGTCCATATCTATCACTCCACGTCTGTACATATCTAACTACATTTCATTTTATCTGTCGGTCTATCTATATATAATCTTCCTCCTTGTTTGAATACTCTCCAAGATTTCATCGCTTCTCGCACGCTCACTCCATGATATCCTCACCATCCTTTATTGGTTTATTAGACAGTGCTATGAAAATAGATCTGCTGAGAGGTTCCGGTATGTCCCCACTGTTGTAGATTTCATTTATTATTTCTGTGATCTTGTCTATGCGAAATTCATCTAAGGCTTGTCAGCATTTCCGTTACAATTCCGTCTGGCCCTGCCACCTTATTTCTGTTCAATTTAGCCAGTGCAGCTTCTACTTCGGTTTTTAGAATTTCAGGTCCGTCGGTAGTCCTGTGTATTGCTGGTTGTTCTCTTTCGTCTTGGAAGACTTCACCCATTATACACGCTCCTGCGTTGAATAATTATTTCCTTTTCTAATATGAGTGTTCCGTCTTTTGATTTTAAGCAGCCTGTTGACGATCATAGTTGCCTTATTTGGTTATGCATATCTCCTTTGTTGGTGGTACTCAATCTCTGTACTTCTGAACATATTTTTCTTTAGCCACTCTTCTTTAGCCTGCCTGCATTTGATCTTTATTTCATTGTATAATTTTCTGTATTCTGTTCAATATCAAGTCAGAGTATTCTGTCTCCTTTGCATTATGTCGAGAATTTCCTCAGTCATCCATTCGTTTTTTTTTTCTTTTTCGTCCTTTCTCGCTTGGGATGGCCACGTTTGCTGACATCACTAACTCGTCTCGAGTGCCATTTCGAGTTTCCATTGTGTATTTCATATATTCTTTTCATACTGTCCATATATTTTTTCTTTCAGGTGCGTGTCCCTCAAGAGTTTCCTGTATTGCAAGTTGGGTGTTGTGTTAGGTTTCTTCAGTTTTCGTAGTTTCACTCTTCGCTTACATATAACAGGGTGATGATCTCTTTCGCAGTCAACAATTGATTTTTAAGCTATCGACATCAGCGTTGTTTGCTGTTATTATTTTATTTACATGACATTTTAGTGTTTCTATGTCGTTTATCCATGATTTGATGAATTCCGTTTTGTTATCTAGGATGGATTGTAACTTCTGGTTATAATCCTTTAGGTTGAGAACCAAATAATTATTGATTTTATCAGCTCATCTACTAAAGGTATGGGGTTGTTGCGTAACTCTACGGCGGCCGACATGAATTTATCTGTAAGGATATTGTTTTGTTGGCTGGATGGCGAAAGGTTTTTAAATCTTCGGCTTTTAGGGGGTCTTTTAGTGTGCACTGTAATTGATTTTCTTCTTGTGAGCTGTTATAGAGATTGGCATAGAATTTCGGTTTTCTTATGGAGAAGGACATATATATATATATGTTTACACTATTTACATTATTTGAACAATTGTCCTCATCTTTGTTGCCATATTTATGAAAACGTTTCGTACGACCTTCTTCAGGTGAGAGATATATCTGTTTATCTCTCAGTTATTTGAGAAATGTTGGTAAGCTCGATTTACGAAGTTTGTTATCACTGTCATTTTAAATTATTCCGGGCATTAGCTATTACAGTTTAAAAAACAAGAGTTCTTACTTCTGGGTTTTTATACGGTAACTGGTAAATTCGTTGGATGTTAGCTTATCTCAACGTCGTCGTACGAAATCTTTTTTTGGGGGGGGAAAATAACTGACGCCGTTTGTCGCAATTTTACATCATTACAGGTTCAACGAGTATGTGAGATTAGAGACTCTTAATCATTCTAGGGTTGACAATGGGAATAAAAATATGTACAAAACATGACGAAGATGGATGATATGTCGAAAACTCTACTGGAGCCCAACTCAATAAATCAATTTTTAATGGTTCAATTTTTTGAATGACGAAGGTATTAGGGATATTTAGATAGCGGATGTCTTTGATGATTACCCCCCCAGTGAACACTGTGATAAATGCGGCAAAGCTGGAGAGGTGAAATGTACACATGACAAGAATATTGATGATATTTACACCCATGATGCCTTTGGGAAACATTGTTGGCAAATGAATCTCTCTATGCGGAAAAGAACAAATTGAAACAAATAATGACGACATTCATACTATTTAGACATTTGAATCTTTTCTTGCCATAGTTAATGAATAAAATTGTCCGTGTGAAAAAAGCTTTAGCGAAGAGTAAAATAGGAAGACAATGATGGTGATATTTAATCAGTCGATATTTCTAGAGATTTAGAAGTTTATTACTGTTATCAATTGTTTAGAATGTTAAATTTCCCACAAGGAAACTGTGTTTCGAAACTAACCATATTTAGAGACAATCTCAGCTTTCTGTATCGATTGTGAGTGCCTGAAAACCCTATTACGAGTTGACAGAAGGCTTGCGTTTGAAATAGGATTGGTGAAACAAATTGGAAGACGTCGATGTCTAAAATCATATTGGCCCAGGGCTTGAGCGCTACACGCTCTTAGAAGAATAGAACAAAGCGCATTGTTAGCAAAGGAAAATGGAAATTATGCATTATTTTATCTAATAGAGTGGACATATGAATTTTATCGCTGAAAATAATAAATACAGATGTTCTAAGTTCGAATATGAAATGTTACACGACGCTTTTGAATGCAAAATATGATGACTGCACGTAAAATAAATAAATTCTAATTATATTATTGAATATAGTTGGTAACATATTCCTTCCCCATAATTTACATGAATTATTATCGCTAAATATTCAGAAATTGGTGAAATATCTTACTAGGCTCGTCTCTAACTGAAGAGGATTTAAAAAATATTTCCTGCTTCTCATAATTCCAAAACTATGTAATGTTGATTTTTTTCTATATCTCCACCTTAAATCACTAAAGCAAACAACCATTTCTTGCTGTCGTCAATGAATAAAATTATCGAATAGAGAAAGTTGAGAGAACACTAAAATATAAGGACAGAAGTAATTCTCTGTCGGGTCTTAAACAAATTTATTGTTCCCGCAATGAAACACCTGTTCGAAACTTACTATCATAGATTGGATAATATCGGCCTTCGGAGATAATCCCAATTATCGGCATCGTTTGAAAGTGTTAGATAACTATAACGCGGAAACACTTTGGAAATCAGGAATTCACAAGTCATTGTCAGCCTATCTTTGAGTGCACTGATCTTACTCAAAAACTCATCCCATTCATTAATCGTTCTCATCACTCAGCTAAGGACAGTATTAACCAACATAACTAGAAAACTGTAACAGGAGAGGAAGGAAAAAAATCAATCGTGGCTGACCACATATGAAGTGAGAAGTGAGATCACCGCCCTCTGTGGGATCAAGTTGAGATCATAGACAAATAATACCATTGGGAAATTCATAAACTTGAGGAATCAGCATATATGCTAGGCCACAAAAATCTCCTGAGCCGACCAAACATAGAAATGAATACAATATGGGAACCGTTAATAAGGAGTTCCAGAGAAATGCGATAACAACAAAAAATGCAATATCAGCTCTGGTAAAAACATGAAATGATAAAACAGAAAAATTTGCAATATGAGAACTGGTAAAAAATTGGTTGCTGAAGACATTAGGTTCATAATAACCAACAACTCATACACAGATATTCTCAAGGACACATGGCACAGTGGATAAAGGCTTTAGTTAGATAGAGTGACAGGATCCAAAGAGTGTGAGTTCAATACCCGGTTATGGCAGTGGAGATCTTGGAAAAGAGAATTAACAGGGGATATCTGATAATTAAACATGGCACGTGGAACTAGAACGGTCTACCCCATTGAACGAAATAAAGGGTTCAGTTCGACGTTCTAACCACCTGAAGAAGGCCGGAGATAATAAATATGGTGACAAAGATGAGGACAATAGTCCGAATAATGTAAATAATGTACATAATACCTCAAATCAGGAATATAGACAGAGAGACTTTTATGCCGCTAAATTTTACACAAAATTATACGCGCTCGGGAGCCCACCTTAAAAAAAGACCTTCTGTCACAATTCTTCTTAACGGGGAGACAGGCTAAATACATTGCTTTTCGTGTTTAAACGTCTCTCTTGAGTAGTTTATATCACATTATTTATCATCTCTTGCGTCTCTGTTTTCTGTCTTTGGGAAGAATGAACACAGGGGCGACACCGTCAAAGGACAGAGTCGCAACTAAGGAAAATTATACTGAGAGGTGCCCAGCCCTGGGGAACAGCTGCCCGGGGCAGCGCCCTCTCATTGCTCCAGAGAGAAGGATCGGAGCTCACACCGAGGCCAGCGCAACCGACGGTTGCTGGGGCTATGGGCAATTTTTGTTCCTTGCCCGGTTGTAAGCGCTCAGGTACCCACCTTAAAAATTGTCCTTGTGTCACAACTCTTCTTAGTGGGGAGAGAGAGTAAATACCTAGTGTGTAACATATTGATACTTAATGGACGCAGGGATCCGTCCCTGGCGGGGGGGGTGAGTAAATACAAACTTCTCTCTCGAGTAGTTTGTAACACATCTATTCATCATCTCTCAGTTACGTGTCTACCTTTGTGCAGAGTGTGCTCAGGGCCGGCACCGTCAAAGAACAGAATCGCAATTGAGAAAAATTATACTGAGAGGTGCCCCGCCCCACGCATTACACCAGAGAGAGGGATAAGTGCTCTCACCGAGACCAGTGCAATCGACGGTTGCGTGTGTCCGACCAATTAACAGAATATAATAGCTAATTTAGTAAATTCTAACTATCTCTATCTATCTATATATATATATATATATATATATATATATATATATATATATATATATATATATATAACTAATTCCTCATTTTCAAATAGTGAGAATTTTTTATTAACTATAATTTTTACAAGAAAAAGGTATGGGAGTAAATCATATAGCATGACGTTTTTATTTAAAATTCGGTATGAACAACATACTTTGCAACAAGCTTCTTGAGGCACACAGGATCTCTTGTGGTATGGAATACACAAATTCTTGTAATTGCCCTTCAAATTCTTACAAAACTTGGTTAACCAACCTCAAATTTACATTTCAATCACACTGCGTATTGTATATATATATATATATATATATATATATATATATATATATATATATATAGCCATCCAAATACAGTCTTATTAGTCATCTGTTTGCTTCAAACCGGGGTCGAAAACCTACCGATTTGGCATGAGTCGGAAATCTTACCCCTAATCTTTCGTCGCACGGCAAAGTGGAAGCGATTTTCTAACGTATTGTATACGAATGTTAACAAACGCCAGTGAAGAATATATATATATATATATATATATATATATATATATATATATATATATATATATATATATATATATACAAATCGAATGTATATTTTTAATGAACTTTGAAATAAATCATCCAATCTTTGTTGTGATTATTTTGAATTTGAATTTTTTACCAAATTACATTCTATGACGACGGAATTAGATTAAGAATATCCATGATTCTAAATATATCTGACTATTTAAATATTTGCTATTTTTTAACAACTATAGTTTTGGTACGTATTTCAACTGCGATTTGCGTTTATTTTCTAGAGTTCGACTAAGAACCTGATGAGCGGGTTTGTGCGAAACTCTTTATTTGGAGTATACATATATATATATATATATATATATATATATATATATATTACTGTCATTTCGAGGTGTCGTAAAAATGCACTGGTTTGCAGGAATAATCAATTACATTCATTAGAGAGAAAATTAACACAAAGATCAAGAATTATTCCATATTTGCCAAACAGCAAAAAGATGTTCGATTAAAAAATGTATCGGCACTGCTGCTATGGCAACGGAAGTAAAGTACGAAGAGTGAAGTCGCTTGGCACAGATTACTATTAAAACTTTCCGCATATGTACAGTAACGTTCTTACTCTATTCCATTCTTTATAGCTGTGCTTGTAAGGAAAGTGTGTAGAGTGTGTTCGTGTCAGGAAACCACCGACGTTCTATCAGTAATCATAGCTTATGCAGAATTTTCTCATCAACCACAACTTTCCCCAGTTTAAACAACAATCATATTCTGCACCTTGCTACATTTAACTTTTGAAAAAGTCCCACTTGAAAGGAAATATTTCATGACGTCGAGGATACTCTTTCAGAATAAAGATTTTCCAGGAATTCTTTCATCAATTGAAACGTCGCTGGATAAAGTGTGTGATTACAGATATGGACTACCTCAAAGGAGCTTAAAAGCTGAATTGATACGTGTTTTAATTCTCTTTTTATAGCAGCAGCCCCGATATTTTTTATCAGGCCTACCTCATGGTGACTAGAGTGTATTTGGCTGAAACCTTGTGTATATAATAACGCCTATACTGTACAAGATGAGAGATCTAGTTCACCTGCTCTGATTTACTTGCCTGTTTTAATTAACCATTTCATTGCAATGGTCAAGTTAACAGTTTACATCAATACATTTTCATTAATTTTGGGGGAATGATTAAGTTTATTATCCAGCATAAAAAATACTCCATCTATTTAAAAAAACAATTTAATGATTAAAACAAGTTAATGATTAAAATAACAAAGCAATATTGTTTATTTTATTTATTTATTTATGTTTGCATATCTTTTATTTAACTTTTTATATAAAAAAAAGCCTAGGTTCCAGTCCGATCCGCGTTTGTGAGAAATATAAACAAATTACAAAATCAAAACGCTTCAGAGTGTTGGAATTTGGATCAAGAAATAAATATTTACGCATGGCCAGTTGTATGTTGCATGCTCAAGAGTAAGAAATCCTAAGAATTTACTCTTTGCTCATAAAAAGGAAAAAAAAAAATTTTTCATAAAAAAAATATATTTACCATGAAGTCCTATAAAATTAATCAAATTAAAGAAAATTATGAAACCGTGAAGTGGTGTTTTGTCAAAGATTATTTTCTAAAAGTTATCAGATTATCCGAATTCATTGAAATGGCCAAATAAACATTTTACATCAATTCGTTAGTTCATTGGCACGGATGCGATTTAAAAATCTAACTTTTCATATACCATATTCTTACAGAAAAGTTACTAAGGGCTACAAAAGCAGTAAAATTGCGAAGAGCCATGACTACCCACGTTCTAAATGGACACGGTATATAGAAAAGGAAGCCATCATAGAAGACATTATCGCTAATGGCGCCCCACAGAATAGGTAGGATTTCGTGGGAAGATCGGTTTGCAAAATTGAATGAAAGATAGAGTTTTTAAATCTCCACTAAAAATGTTAGCGATAACTTCAGTAATACTAAATACTGTGAGAATTTCTAGTAATGAGAATGGCATGGATGAACGACTTGACAGTCACGGAGCTTACTGAAATCAAAAGAAGAGGGGCGAACGCGAATGAAAATAATTAAAAAATTTGTGTAAACTGATGAAAGGACAGAGACTAGGAATGATAGTAAGCGAGCACAGTTTGCTTACAAATACAACGTATAGAAAATTAGGAAGTACAATCATCATCCACGCCCGGCACATAAGATAATTTCGGTGTTTTTGACTTTCAAATAAGCCGACAATATGGAAACTGACGGAACAGAAATTTTCTACTCTTTACTGAAAATTATTCGACTTAATGCTGAAAGATATTTGAAGTTTCTGCTAGGAACCCGATCTAAAAGTATGTTTGACGCGAAGTCCACTAAAAGCGAAAAAAAAATGATTCTTAGCTGTTTCCATATGTCACTTGAGCGTAGTAAGTATTTTATATTTAAAGGCTCACACATCACCAGGACAATTGTCCGGTTCTTTAACGTCCATAATACAATATAAATCGAATGATAAAAGTTGAAATAATTACTATGTAGGAATAATTAAAGCCGAGCAAAGAAAGAAAACAGAATCGATCTATAGTTGTATGGATTTAATTCAAAACTCGTACCTTTTGTAATCAGCTGTGCAAATCAAAGTTTTTTTATTACCTTAATCCAAATGCGTCTTTCCAACCTTTTTTTTACTATGTCTTCTGGCTATTGCTGCTAAAAACCAACCTCCTAACCGAATAGCAAAAAAAGTGCAATTGCAGTTTGAATAGAAATCAAGCGAAAAATTCGTTTTATGATTCTTTGCCGTTTTTTGGTTTCCTCGGTCATAATCAGTTTATAAATGGCGGATGAGAATTCGCTATCGTCTTTCGAATATTATTCACAAAATAAATCTGATCAAATCTTGTTCTGTTTTATATTTCATAGCGAAATATAAAACTCACGTATTGACCTAAACATCCGTCACCATTCGACTACGATTTCCATAACAAATGCAACTCTAACTTCGTTGCTATTGCGAATCGGATGATTTTTTGACGCCTGTGTTAAGAATCTATTGATAGTGTTAAACATGCTCACGAGAGGATTATTTAAAAACTATATAAATGGAACAGATTTCGTAGGAACATCACAAAATGAAATAGGAATAGGAAGAGCGTCTGCATAATTATGTAAGTCCCAATATGCCCGATATGTTGTTACTAATTAAAATAACCCCATCAAATCTAAACTAGCGATGACCAATATAGTGCATCACTTTCACATACGATCAATGTTCAATGAACTTATACATATTTTAATGTCGATAAGATCACTGAAGATTGAGAATATATATATATATATATATATATATATATATATATATATATATATATATATATCTTATTCCCACATAGTTGAACATTTTAATCAATCAGGACACTCATTAGAAAACTGTAAATGTTTATTGATAGATTCCGATTTCAGTTCCACATACACACTGGAGAAAAAATACTGGATTTTAAAATTAAATACATATAAACTAGGGTTAAATAGAGACTTGGGTATTTTAAATCTTTATAAATATTTCAATAGTTAAACATTTTTTTAGATATAGTTAAAAAAATTTTATTTTTTTAAACAACATCTAAAATATTATTACAGTTAGATTTACGTTAGGAATATTCGACGGACGCTACTTGTAAACAAACAATTATTTCTGAAGAAAGATTGAGGTCAATCTGAAATATCAAATATACATTTAAATAAATATATAGTTTTATAAAAAAACATTATTATTTTTTTAATTTGCAACTTTTTCTATATATACATATTAAGAAAGTATACGTGTCTTCTCATTATGCTACATATATATATATATATATATATATATATATATATATATATAGCAAGAATTCAAATAGAAAGTGTGGTTATACCAACGCACATATTTCTGAGTTTACTTCTTTCATGTGCCACGTTCCTAGACAAACCTTGGCCATCATATCTCTCTGCAATAACTTCTCTTTTATAGCTCTTAATAAAGTTTATCTTTTCGTTATATCTCCTAAACCCTCTTTTCTCAACCCTTTGCACAAGCTCGTTAAGATGGTGATGCGCTGTTTAATCTGTAACTCTCCCATTTAATATATCTTGAGTGTGTCAAATTTTACAGGCTCTTTTTCCTCAATATGTGCATTAGAAATTTCAGCTCTCTCTATCAGATGTACCATTTCCCTTTCTGTTTTCTCTATGACTTTATCGTTGTTCACATGTTTAAGCCAATGTATTCTCAGCATCCTTTTGTTAAACTATATTTCTATTGGATCAAGTCCCTTCTTCAACTATGAGTATGCATCAAACTCTCAAAAATATTTATTAGCAAAAAAAAACAAAAGAAACGAATTCACTATACAAGGCGCTTATGATGAGACAAATCGAACTGTTCAAAAAAATCTGAACAAAAATTAGTAAAAATTAGAATTTATTTAAAACAAAAAAATTTACGGCCGTGAACCTCGTGAAAAAATGCCGACAATACGTCGTATATAGTCAGGGTAGTTCTGAGGATCACTTTATCTTGAAATTCATCAGTTGACCCAGAGGAGTCAGGAGAAGTGGGGACCCAGGGTGTCGGTGGTTGTGACCATGTGGCGGACATGAGACAGAACCTGGGACGAGCACAACTAGTCGCGACTTGCCTTGTCCCCGCCAAAAAAGGGCCCGTATTTGCTTAGCATGTAAAGCTACTGCAGTTGAAATGAGGGAGAGAAAAAAAAAAACTTACCGCTCTGCCGTAATCCATCCTCGGCCAGATAACATAAAAGAATGAGGGGACTGGCATCGCATTTTTATCCAATAAGGACGCAATGCATTATGGGACATGGACGCAATGAATTATGGGATCACAGGAAGATGCAAGGGATTATGGGTACATGAACAACTATAAAAACAACTACTTTTTTCCAAGTCGGTGAGTTCTTCGAGGGACGTTCACGGTTGACGGCTAGAACGGGCAGTTAGTGTGATTTGGAGACAGAACTCAAGAAGGAACGACTCAAGTTTGAAATACCAGCTGAGTGAGCTTGAATTTACTCGCTGGTTACTGTTTTCTTCATTCGCCTCAAAGTTGAAATGTGACACTGTTCATTTTGATCATTGCTTTATGACTTAGGACATCTTTGAAGATCAGTCGTCAGCACACTCCTCCAGGTCCTTTGGTCTGATCTTGCAGCAGCAGAAGTTACTTTTGATTGAGTCTTTGTACCGTTTCTTTGGTCGACCTTGATGCCTTCTGCCAAACAAAAGAAATATAGATTTAACGTGTGCTATATGTATGGGATAAAGTGCTCAATATCAGAAATAGAACGTATGTAAATTGTTGTGGTAGGATCCACCTAATTTACATAGTGGAGTACCGACCATATAAATATGGTTGGTACCGGGAAGAGAGGGAGGAATCAAGAGATTCAACCAGAGACTCTGCCCGACTGCGACTAAGTCAACCCATTCTACAGGAACGGTCTTCCCAAGAATATACCAAACTATCTGTAAATATTGTGTACACGTTCTTGTGTCAATAGATTTTGTTTAAGTACATTTTGTGTTGTACTATTATTATTCCATGCATTATTCAAGTTTCAACATAAATATAAATATAAAAGTGAACACGTAAGCCAAAACTCAGCGGCAACAGGCAGGAATTAAGAAGACAATAAACAGTTGATATTTTATTTAAATATCGCGGCCTGATGATTGCCTCTAGCATGAAACAGCCTGATCGCCTCTGAGCGTTGACTTCAATATTCACGTTTATATATATATATATATATATATATATATATATATATATATATATATATATATATATATAAGAAAGAACAGTAAGATATATAATCCGGTGTTCTTATAGATATTTTTATTTTTACAAAATATTGCTCAATGTAAATTTACAGAGTATTAATATTATAAATTAACTGATTTAAAATATGTTTTTTTTCGCTACACAGTTCAAACCATGTTTCAAAAATGGAAGCTAAAAGCTTCGAATTTAATTTTGCAATTAAATTAAAAATGTTAGTTCCAGTTCATCCTTAAGCGAATTTTGGAGAAACTTATTTTGAAATTTACTGAGTTTTAAAGGCACGCAAAAATTTATAATTCACTTTTTCCAGCGTAACCCCCTTTTCGAACGTAACTAATAACTGATACACCAAAAGTTAATGAAAATGAACACGCAACCACCCTTTGTCTGCATGAATGGATTTCTCTGTATCCTTGGAAAGAGTAAATTATGAATTATGTATATTATTTTTATATGTTTAATTATATATATATATGAATATTTCTCATTATATGTAAGATATAATATAGTTTATACATTATGCTATGTTATTGAATCAGGATTGTATTATCTTAAAGTCTACCATTCGTCCTTGCTTTGAATATTGCTGCCACGTCTGATCTTTTATATATTTAGAGATTCTTGAAAAAATACAAAGAATAATCATCAATGTTTTTGGATCTGATCTGGCATCAATCCTTCAGTCACTTTCCCGCCAGCCGTAATGTAACATCCCTGTGTTTTTCTATAAATAATTGCAATGAAGTTAAGCGCAGTACTAGATTGCCGGCGAGGTCTCATCATTTTAGAATTGAAATGGCTAAAAGTAACCGGAATTTATATGCTAACATTTTCTTCTGTCACACTTCTCGCCTGTAGAACTCACTTGCACCCAGTGAAATTTGATCTACAAAAATTCAAATTATATGGCAATCGTTTACTGTCTTCTTAATTCTTAATTATTTTATTGTCCTCTCATCTTAATAATATATTTTCTTATATTCTCTATCACTTAGTAATTCCTTGCATCTTAGTGGCTCCATTGCCATGCGCTGGGTAAAATGATTAAAATAAAGGAATAAATAAGCAGAGATCGATCACTTTATTTACATGAATTCTGTTCACATTAATATACGTTAAATTATAGACTTTGACAAATATTATAAGTGACAATATTTTATTATGTGTGTATGTATGTATGTGTATATATATATATATATATATATATATATATATATATATATATATATTAATTTCCTATATATATATATATATATATATATATATATATATATATATATATATATAATTTCATATATATATATATATATATATATATATACATAAGAATAATTTTAAGACATTTTTTATGTTTATACATTCTTTTTATACATACAAATATTTAAGTAAATGCTCTATTTATAATAAATCTATTAACAACTTTTACCGGTCTGAATGTCCGAGAAATTTTCATAGAATATATTCGTCCTCCGACAGGAATCGAAGCTGTATCCTATCTTAAAATTGTTGTCAAACTTTTCTGTATAACTTTGTTGGGTTAAAAATAAAAATTCGTAGCTTTTTTTCAATACGTGACATCTGACATGTGACATTTTTCTGACCTGAGTGGAATTTATAAAATATAAAAGGCGACAAAACAATGTCAATTTAGATGATCCTCTACGGATTGCAATTTTTAAATATCTTATGTCAAAAGTAAAAAATGGATGCATTTCCGTAACAATGTTTTTTTTTTTTTTATATCCAAAAAGAAAAAATGCAAAAAAAGCAGCAAAAACGATATGTACCTTTTATGGAAATGGTGCCATATATGAGAGTACCGTTTCTAATTGATTCATGTGGTTAAGAATTGGAAAAATTTATTTGGAAAAGATGGAATATTTGAGCAGACAGGTGGTACTTGATGACGACGAAATGGTAACGCTGATTAAATGAAAAATAACACCAGCAAAATAAAGCTGCTTTCTACTAATTAACTGAGAGGGGCTTTTCTGATTTTCATCAGCATAGTTGATGCGAACCTCCAGTGACTTGTGGCGCCTTACAGGGCTAAAGTTCTTTGCTGGCATGAAGTTTAATGATTATATTGAATCAATTCTTAGGTTTGCTCCTAGGAAATCTGGTTGACTGTGTAGTGCTAGACATTTTCTCTCTGGAATCTATCTTACATATTTATAAGCCTAACATTCATCCGTGCTTCTAATACTACTGCCACATATTGTCTGTTAATGCAAGTTGATGTTTCCCTTTTTGTAAGAAAATCATCATTGCACTCAGTGCGAAATTTGGGGTTTAATGAGCTACGTACTGCCACCAAGAATTCAGAGCTTTTATTTATTTTTGAGCCTTTAGTTTTAAAGATTGTCTGAAATATGTACAGAAATACCTAATTTCAGCAGACTTTTGCTTAAAAACTGACTTAAATTTTACTATTTCAAGAATAAATCCAAATAAAGTTTATATTTCTGCATTAGATACATTGAATCACCAGAAGCAAAATATTCAATACTTTACTATATTAAATAAGAGAACACTGTAAAAATTTGTAAAATTGCAAAAAACGTTTCCCAATGAATATGATCTTACATAATTTGTTAGGCTATAATTAATAAAAACAAAAAATAAAAATGCATATAAAACTATGATGCTGTTGGGCACAAAATTCAAGACAAAATGTTTTAAATTTAAATTATTTATTTAAAATCATATTAAAACTACTGCACTGTATAACACATTATATCACAATATAGCTAAATTATCTAATATAATTTTCCATTGAAGTAAATAAAAGTCTTATTTGATGGCACAATGTTTTAATAATAATGTGCATGTGCCTTGCTTCTTGACCATATAGTATTTGTGAAGCTTCAGTAGTTAATTTAATAGCTCTTTCCACACTTTTCGTATATGTACGCGAATTTATTCTAACCATTAGTACCTCTTGCAGTCCATAATTTGAAAGACCTTCTGCAAACGCAAGTTCACAAACTCTATTTTATAAGAGGTTAAGTAAATTTGAACAGAGTTGAATTCATTTTTTAAGATCTCTTCTCTGGTGCTCGCCACTTCTGAAAAAAAACATGTTTAGCCGTAATTTTTTTAATGCAACATTCTGTATTTCAGTCGAATGTTTATTTATTATCTGAATCATATTTGCATATAGATTTTTTTTGTATGGAATTGTGATTCCTTTAAACTTCAAAGCAAATATCTGCATTATATTTTAATTGTAAATCGTATAAGGCTGTACAATTTATCATACACTTCTGGGCGATAGGCAGTTCTTTTCTATAAACACGTTAGCCTAAGGGCTAAAGGTAGCCACCTTGCTTGATTTGAGACCCAATATTCCAGTCAGCATATCTAGGGTGCATTTTCCCGAGAGAAATTCCTGCTGAATTTTAAAAGAGAAGTCTTTGGTCACCACTCAAATCTTCTATTGCCCTTGCAGTATTTGGACGGCTATTGATAGTGTTAAATTCTAAGTGTAAAATACTAGTAATGCTTTCCGAAAACATTTGCTATAGGACCTGTAAAAGTAGTAGGGTTTCTTGTTGTTCCTTCAATGCACTTAAAAAAGCTCTAAATAGAATTTCATTTTGATGAATTGACTAGCCAATAGTGTGCACCTTTCTTTTAAGCTTTTTCTTTCTCTAGAGCTGTAATAAACCCTGCTTCACAACCAGTGTTTGTACTAGTAATGTCAATAGGAATTATTTAACATACTCTACTAGAACAGCACCAGTTGAACCAATGTTAGGGATGACTATCTGGGTGAGATATCTACTTTCCCTGTCCACTTTTGGTGAAAGCGCTCTGCTCCTTTGTTTGTTTTTTTTTGTTTTTTTGATATTTTTTTTACATTTTATTTCCCGTTTTCCTTTTAATCTCTGTGTATTGCAAATTGCCTTTACCAACTGTTCAATTAGCACAGCAGATGATATTTACATGGCTCTAAACAGAATTCTAATGGGTGGTTATTTTTACTCTAGCCTTTTCCTTGTCTATTTTTGACGTATCAAAAATAATGTCCTTTAACCCTAGAACATTAACCATCAGTTAAAGTTACACCACTACTAACCATGGGTATATGATACCAGATTTTGAAAATATCCCCCCAAAAAAATTAAATATAAATCTGTATTTTGAAATATTTTACATGCAGGCACTTCAAACTTTGTACTTTGTGTTAACAATAATAGAAACTGAAAAACATATTATTTAGATAAGAAAATCAGGTACTGAAAATTGTAATTAGAAATAGGAAAATTTGAGCTGGGTACTATATACCCATGGTTAGTGTTCTAGGGTTAATTCAGAGAAAATTTCGAAATGTTTATCATTGGTTAATCGTATAAATATCATGCTTTTTATACGATAATCCATGAGGAATATATTGCATGTGTTATCCGGGAAAAGTAAACAGAAATTGGTTTCATCAAAGAACGATATTAGATCCCCAAGTGAAATTCTATCTACGCCGACTGAGACATGTTCAACGAAATTTCGGCGTAAGTTGATGTTTAGCAATGTTCTAGGGTTAAGTTAAGGTTTGGACGAAGAAAGCCCATATATTGTAGGTATAATAAGAAGACATTAGCAAGCCATGTAACAAGGGTGAGACATATATCACCCTTAATAAGATGCATTGAATATCTATAGATGTAAGTTCTCTTAGACTGCCTCCTTCGATCAAAACCTGTCATCGGTTGTTTCTTCACTGGAAGGCATTAGTGGGAAAACATCTTATATAAAGGCAACATATGTAGAAGCTTGTTATTGCTGCCTTTCACTCTACCAATCTCTCTGCTCCAGTTGGAAGGTTTCCATTCAAGAAAAGGAATATTTAAAAATTCAGAGAGAAAAACAAGAACCTGAAATTTCAAAAGGGGCATACGTTTAAAACAAATCTTGCATACATAGTAAATATGAAAGAAATTATCAAAATATTATTTCCAAATCTTCAAACCTGTTTTCTACCAGAAAGTCAGTAGCGATTTTCAAAAAAAAAAGTTTTTGTAATTATTTATTATTTCAAATCCCAACTTTCACATTGGGTTCAATATATCAGTTCCCAAATCGATGCACGGTAAATGTCTGGTGATCATGCTATATATTTATAGATTTTGGATAAAATCCAGAGATGAATTTTCAATGTTTTCTTGACATGTCATCTCAGCTTGAATCAGTTTCCCACCGTCGTAATCTAGCTTCCCTGGATCTTTTCTATAAATACTTCATGGTAATTGTTCTGATAAATTTGGCTGTATGGTAATTAGACTTTATTTATTTAAGCGCAGAATTAGGTTGGCACCAAGATATAATCATATAAGAGTTGAACTGGTTAGATATATCTGTAATTCCATTGCTAACAGTTTCGCACTTCTCGCCTGTGGAACTCTCTTTCGGTTTTTGCATGTAAATTGTTGGAGATCTATATTGATCTTCAACAATTTAAATGAAATGCCAATCGTTATAAACTGTCGCCTTGAAACGTTCCTAAATTCGAACATCTTGAAAAACCAAAAAACGTTTTTACTTTTGGATATAAATACTTTTATTTTTATTTATTTAATTTTATTTATTTCAAAATGAAATAATTACATTTGATTTGATAATTTACACAGAGGACGAACCGCATCGACTGACATAAGTTTTCCTTTTGTCTTCATTTATATTATCCTATATATATATATATATATATATATATATATATATATATATATATATATATATATATTATTATTATTATTATTATTATTATATATATATATATATATATATATATATATATATATATATATATACTCTATCTGAAATTTTTACACATATCGTATATTAAAAAAAATGTAAGAAGCGCGACGTATCTCCAACAACACGCGGGGCCACCTTCTATCAAGGAAATGCTTTTCCTAATCCTTAAAATGAACATACTCTTCTCTAATTCACGCACAGTATTATATCTGACTATCGCCTACTCTCTCTGGTTGTCGCTGGCTTATCTTACCTCCTTTTTTTATCAAATTATTATACCATCAGCCATGGTAGGTAATACTTCCAATGAAAATAAATGTTCTAATTTGCCAAACCAGCCTGTCAATTTAAACTCGACACGCCTAGAATGCTTTCACCAGCATGTGGCATTCCACATTGAACGTCTGTTAACAAAAATCCTCTTAATGTCTTGTAATAAGTATCATACAATATGAATGGTTTCTAGTATGATAGTTTGGCTGGCTAATCCCTGTTTCGGACGTACACAGTCAATTCCACGTTTCCACAAAGCAATCCTGTCGTGTATACTGCAATTACACGGGCGTTATTTCCGGTTTCTGGGAAATAAAACTTATTAATATGGCGTCATCCGCAGTTAAACTCTCGCATTGACAGCAATCGTATATCGGCTAGATATAATGAAATCACAGTTTTGATGAATTAATGAATATTTCGATTCGAACACAGGTCTCGTGTCCGGAACACTAATCTTCTCAACACCGTGGCATTCTAAAAAGTACTATATATAACGTACTCATAATTATATACTTGCAATATTTTTCTCAAACTTCTTATGCACTTTTAGATAAATTTATGCATAAACAGCCATAACTTCTATGCACCTTGAATGAAAATTTCATAAAATGTAACACTTTTGTATCTGTCTATATTTCTGAGATGAGGTATTATGTACATTATTTACGACAAAGATGAGGACAATAGTCTGAATCATGTACATTATTTCGACTATTGTCCTCATTTTTGTCGCAATATTTATTACAACGTTTCGGCCGTTGTAAGCTCCGGGTTTCTTCAGATTGGAATGTCGAACTGAACCCTTTATTTCACTTACTGTTCTAGTTTCACGTGCCATATTTAATTGATGTCAGTTATCAGTTATTTGGAAGTTCCCCACTGCCTTAACCGGGTATTGAACTCACACTCTTTGGGTCCTGTCACTGGATCTAACTAACGCGTTTATACACTGTGCCATGTGTCCGTGTATGGATTTTTGGGTATTATAAACCTAATGTCTTCAGCAAACGTTTTTTTACCAGTGCTCATATTGCAATTTTTGCTGTTATCATTACATTTTTTTACCAAAGCTAATATTGCAATTTCTGTTGTTATTATCGCTTTTCTCTGGCCCTCCTTATAAACACTTTTCTCATGTACACTATGCAAGGAAAAAAAGACACAACGGATTACGGAGAGTGAAACACTATGAGAAAACAAGGAGAGTAGACAGAAAAGCAGTCAGAAAAAGATAATGACCTATATGGCATTAAAATGTCAAATGCCAAAGTTGACTGGAAAGAAAAACATTTCCACAAGCGAGAAAAGAAACTGTTATCATAGAACTTACGGTTGCATCTAGCAATTTTCAACTGTAAAAATGATTAGAACTTGCTGTCAATCTAGTACTGAGCTTAAAGTCTACGTAGCAAATAGGAAAGTTCATCAGTACATATTTATAGAAAAGGCATAGATAAGCTACATTACGCCTGTGAGGAAATGATTAAAACCACAAATAGAGGTAAGGACCATTAAAATTGCAGATTCTTCTTTATATCATATTAAGAATCTCTCAAGGCATAGCAGAAACACAAGACCACATGTGAGAACAATAAAGGATGTATGATTGTATGGCAGACGTTTCAATGTCAAATAGGTAATTACGAATTCCACATTTGCTTTTTTAAAAACCAACCCAACATTCTTATTCTACGCGAGAACCCCATTTCATAATTTGCTCAAAAAGGATACTTTTGTCTTAAACATATATCGTATTCCAGCACATCCATTACAACTGCGCATGCGTTGTATTCCCCCTTATACTTCAGTTGTATGCTTCTAACAAGATTGTAGTTGCATTACGCAAGACGTTACGTATATTCCTCGCTAACACACAGAAATTAGTATTCATTTACTTTACTGAATCCCCAGAAATGTTCCTCAGAATTAAGTCTGAAATTATGTTTTTCTTATGGTAGCTAACTCCCGAGACTTTGAGAAATTATTAACAAAGAAAACGCACTACAGTCACGTCGTAAATATAGAGCACTAACATTTTTTTTAAATTCAGAAAATTATATAATATTTCCAAGAAGAGTAACTCATCTGTCTCTCAACAGTTCTTATATCGCTCTACTATTCTCTTTAAAAACGGCTCTTTTTAACCTGCTGATGATAAACCAACATTTATAAAACTCTTTATATTCCTTCATACTGATCATGTCAACAGAAACACAATCAATGTGTCTAGAGTTATATGTAACCTCATTTATTTGACTTCATCCATCTGTAAAACAATTGGTAAATTTGGCTTAATTCTGTGGTAATCTTCTCTCTGGATAACTCCGTTCATTTATTTCTGCGAATACATCCTGATCAGGGAATCAAATAAAACAATCAAATTTTCTGGACCTCTCTATATTTCTGAGATGAGGTATTATGTACACTATTTACATTATTAGGATTATTGTCCTCATCTTTTTCGAACTTGAGGGAATTAAGCAGGAGATAACTAATAACTTACATCCATTAGACACGGCACGTGGAACTAGAACTGTCTACTCCAGTGAGCGAAATAAAGGGTTCAGTTCGACATTCCAACCACCTGAAGAAGGCCGGAGCGTTCAACGGCCGAAGCGTTGTAATAAATATGACTACAAAGATTAGGACAATAGTCCAAATAATGTAAATAATGTACAAATTTTCTGGGTAAGACTACAGTCATAAGTAACTATCTTTGCCTTTAATGCATCTCTTCTGTAAAAAAACTTCTTAATTTTTATTTAATTTAGGGAATTTTCTTAGTAATAGTAAATTACGCTTGTAGTAAAAAGATTTAATACTTTACTACTTTGTTCCATTCTTGTCTGGTATAATCTTATAATCTTTGTGGCTATATAAGTTCAGTTCTCCTGCGAATAGTTCCTGGTCAAGTCAACAAATAACACAATAAATTTTGCTGGGTAAGATTACAGTCATATGCAGCCTTCTTTGATTAACTTCATCCCTTCTGTAACACATTTGGTAATTTATTTTCATTTAATAGATCTTCTTTGATATTGGAAAATTTTGCTCGTAGAAAAACTTTCTAATAATTCTCTGCATTGTTCCCTGTTCGTCAGTGAGAATCTGCTCAGTGGCTACCTCAGTAGATTTTTCCTCAGATGCATCCTGGTCACGTCACCAAATAACAAAAGCAATTTGGCAGGATGAAACTAGAGTTATTTGAGGGGAAAAGATTTGGCGCTGGTCACTTGCGCGACTATAACCAGTTTTAAATACGAAAAAGAATAAAATATTATTTATCTGGATAGTAGTTATTTTCACTGTAAACTTCTGTTTCCGAATCATGGACCGCGATAAAAGTACGAAGATTTTATAGGGCCAAATAATTTTTATAGTTATATATGGTTCTTGTTTACAAACTCTGAAAGCATTTCTGATTTACAGAAACTGGATATACACACAGATAGAAAGACAGATATTAAGGTTTAAATTGATATATATTCCACAGTAACTTCATAGCTAAAGTTCTCAGATGACCGGAAGTCAAAAGACGACATGAAATCCATTGCGAGGTCAGCTGCTAAGAAATTTTGTTCAATATGTTGACTAAGAAGATTTTATTCTCCAGAATCTATCTTACATATCTATAAGTCTACTATTCGATGCTTGGAATATTGTTGCCATATATTGTCCGCTGACCCTGCAATTGACCTTGGAATCCTTTATAAAATCCAGAATATAATCAACAATATTATTGGTCCTCATGTGGTGACTCGTCTTCAGTCAATTTCCCAACGCCGTAGGGTTATCTCTCCGTATCTCTCTGTCTTTTCTATAAACATTTTCATGGTAATTGTGCAGGTGAGGTTTTCTTATAGTACCTAGATTTTTTAAATTCAAGTGGATTACTAGACTGGCGTTAAGATTTCAGCAACTTACAGTCGAGATGGCCATATGTTGCTGTAAGTTCTATGCTAAAAATGTTTCTTTGCGCACTTCTTGCTGTGACACCATTAAGGGCTGCAAAGAAAAAGGAAGAAAAAAAAGAAAAAGAGAGGCGAGAGTTAAAACTTTGATGATAAAGGAAAGCCATCACAAAAGGGGCATTTAGCGATGTTATTTTGATAATTAAGAATGGTGAAAATTTTTATGGTCATTGTTGAAAAGCTAATTGACGAATTCCAGGTGGGCCAATTACGAGATACAGAGTTTTGAATAGATAAAAAATTAACTGTGTCATGGTGGCAAACTTATATCGACGTGAATAAGAATGTCCTGACCACACACAAAGAGAACCCAACCCTAGGTTAAGTCTTTGTCGATGGGAGGGTGTCATTGAGAGAAAAGACATCTGGGTTGTGTTAGAATTTGACTATGACAGCGAAACAATATTATCAGATAATGCCGAAAATTTTGTTGACGACTTCCATATGAATTCGGCTGTGAATTGGCTAGTCGTTTCATCGTATCAGTGGTTGGCGCCTGGGAGTGAGCGTGTCTGGTTGACCAGCCACTTGGTGCTGGCGAAAATCTGAATGACGAATTCCATTTGAAAGTGACATTGGGATAAGAGTTGAAATTATCACACTACGGGTCGTATTGTTCTGTTGGCGGCCAGAGAAGAAGAGAGAAAGAAAAGAAATAGAAAAAGAAAAAGAGGAGATAATTTTTTTCTTTGAGCAAGATATTTTTTTTAAAAGAAACAAGGCTAGTCTGGTCACACCCACACTGTTGAACGCCCATTGGATGAATGTTAACGAGAGACAGGCGGAGGTGATTATGTGAAGCAGGGGGGAGGCCTGCTACCACTCATTGAGGGTATAGGTATGAGATGTTGCTGCGAAGAAGTGGGAAAACCGTTGACGCCTTCTGAGGGTATGGTGAGATACCCATATGAGAACAGAAGAAGGTGGGAGTAAGAGAAGACTTCCAAAAATGGAAATAATAAATTTTTCCTGGCCGAAAACAAAAGAAGGGGATTGTGGATTTGGAATTATCAAGGAACCTCAAACCCCGACGAGCCCACTCCGGCAGCGAGCGAAAATCAGTTCCAGTCGAGTTCAGTTTTTTCGAGTTTAAGTTGAGAGCTCTGAAAACCCGCCACGAATTAGCTTGAAAGATTCACGCAATTCTGACTCATCTTCTAACCAAAAACAATTTGTTTTTGAAGAACGACTTAGACTCATACCACCACACACACATATATATATATATATATATATATATATATATATATATATATATATATTATTATTATTATATCATAAAAATAAGCCCATATTTTATCACACACACACACACACATATATATATATATATATATATATATATATATACACCATAAAATAAACCCATATTTTTATCATATATATATATATATATATATATATATATATATATATATATGCTATAAACCCATATTTCTATCATATATATATATATATATATATATATATATATATATATATATATATATATATATATATATTGAATATATATAATATCGAACGTCGATAACACGACTCGGAATTTGAGGTGCTGATATATTCTGAGCATTATAATTTTTGCTTTCTCGTGGTAATGATTTAAAATTGTGTATTATGTATTGTTTATTTAATTATTGTTGCCTAAAATATAACAATTGCATATTTATAATTTATATCATTCAAATTCTCAAGTTCGAAACAAAAAGAGTTAAAAAATTTTTAATTTGAAATAAAGTAAACTAGTTAGTCATCGATGAGCGCTACTCTCATTTTTGCATAAAATACCATAATTATAACAATTAAAGTAAACTAATTCTTATGGCGTAAATATAATAATAGGTCGGAGTTATATAACTAATGTGTTTGGAACTAATTCTTATATTTACAAAGGTGAAATTATACATACACACGTTATAATTTAATCGAGTACTGTAATATGGGATCATATGTCTCTAGATATATAAGAAATGTTATTAATGATAGGTTCTAAGAATATTCAAAGCTGTTGTATATTATATTATTATTCGTAAATCTATTTTGGAATCACTTTTATTCGGGTTCAATGTGTTTGAGCAGGAGCTTTGTTTTATGAATACATGTAGAGATCAACGAGGTAAAAGATGGAATAACCAGAAAATTTGTTACCGTCGAAATAAGTAATAAAAATATAAAAATGCAACTTGACACTGGCTCGGATCGATCTATCATAAATTTGCATACGTGGAAGAAGTTGGGGAGAGCAACTTTAATGAAGACAAAGAAAATCGCGAGGTCAGTGACGGGAGAAAAAATAGAATTTATTGGTGAATTTGTTACAAACGTCACGTTAAATAAAACAACGGGAAAAGCTAAACTATTTGTCATAAAAAGTACCACGAACTTACTTGGTACGAATTGGATAACAGAATTTCAATTATGGGATCTACCGATAAATTCTTTCTGTTACAAGGTAGAAAGTTTAAACACCGAAGCCCAAATATTAGTAGAGAAACTTAAGGAAACAGTTCCTACTGGTTTTTCTCCAGAGTTGGGAACGTGTACCAAGATGGAAGCAAAATTCCAGCTGAAAGAAAACGCTCAGGCGGTATTCAAAAAGAAAAAAATGTGCCATTTGCCTCAATTGAACAAATAGATAAAGAATTGGACAGATTAGTGAAAACCGGTGTACTTTAAAAAGTTGCGTATAATGAATGGGCAACACCGACGGTATACGTGAAAAAATGTCTAAAGAAATTCGTGTTTGTGCTGATTTCTTCACGGGTTTAAACGCGACAGTCAAAGACTATAATTATCCTCTACAAACAGCGGAAGAAATATTTGCGAAGCTTAATGGAGGCA
This sequence comes from Acanthosepion pharaonis, assembly GCA_903632075.3. Classification (NCBI taxonomy): domain Eukaryota; kingdom Metazoa; phylum Mollusca; class Cephalopoda; order Sepiida; family Sepiidae; genus Acanthosepion; species Acanthosepion pharaonis. The sequence goes on along the minus strand of CAHIKZ030005518.1, from coordinate 1,223,399 downwards.
CAATAATTTCGAAGATACACCTCAGCGACGCATATCTGCAAATACCGGTAGAAAAAGAAACGTCAAAACTTTTGTGTATAAACACAGATCGGGTTCTGTATAAATTTAAAAGACTACCTTTTGGGATTAAGGTCGCACCTGCCATTTTCCAACAAGTAACGGATTCGATGTTGGGTGGTCGAGATTTTGCTGTAGCTTATCTGGACGACATCCTCATGAGAAGTACAAGTATAGCAGAATACGTGTAATATGTAAATGCAGTAGTTTCAAGAATACAGGATTTGGGATTTAAATTCAAGGAAAGCTAATGCTAGTTTTTATGGAGAAAGTAAAATATCTGGAGCAGATCATCGATAAGAATGGTAGAAGGCCAGAACCAGAGCGAGCAGCGGCTATAAAAGACATGCCGGCTCTGAATGATATTACCACATTACAAAGTTTTTTGGGATTAGCTAATTATTACCAAATATACATCCCTAAAATGTATGATCTGCGGGCACCATAAAATGAACTACTGAAGAAAGGAAAACCCTGGAAATGGACTAATGAATGCCAAAAAGCATTTGAAAAGATAAAGGAAGTGTTAACCTCGGAATTATTTTTAACCCATTACAACCCGGATTTAGAGATCATAGTAGCTTGCGATGCAAGTGCGTATGGAGTAGGAGCATGTATCTTACACAGAATGGCAGATGGTCAAGTAAAACCAATTGCTCATGCTTCTAGAGCACTACTTCCGGTTGAGAAGAATTACTCTCAGATAGAGAAAGAGGCGCTAGGAATAATATTTGCAGTAGCGAAATTTCACCGTTTTCTCCACGGTCAACATTTTAAGCTACAAACCGATCATAAGCCTCTAATTTCGATTTTGGATCGAAAAAGTCTTTGCCGACTCATACAGCCAACCATCTACAGACATGGGGTATAATATTGGTAAATTATAACTTCAGCATAGAGTACATACCATCGAATAAATTTGGCTACGCTGATGGGCTGTTCAGGTTAATTCCTAAAATGAGCGAACCATTAGAAGACACGGTAATTGCTTCACTGATGTCAAAAGAGCTAGAATTTACTGTGTGTAATGCAGTTCGGTAACTTCCGGTAACTCTAGAAAAAATAAAAGAAGAAGCCACCAGGGACAAGTATATCTTGAAAATAAAAGAAAAAATAGCCAAAAGGGACCACTACACAACAAATGTTTTTTTCGCTTTGCGATACAGTTTTGTTATACAGAGAACGTGTGGTGATTCCATACACAGAAGAAGCAAATACTAAAGGATTTTAATACTGGTCATCCGGGCAGCACTAGGATGAAGAGCCTAATGCGAAGTTTTTTTATATTGGCCGAATATGGACAGGGACATTGAGAACGCAGTGGCAAAATTTAAAGGCTTTGCTTTCGCTGAAAAGGCACTCCCAATAAAATTTAACCCCTGGCCAAAAACAGACCTACCATGGTCTAGGTTAGATGTGGATTTTGCAGGTCCACTGAATGGATACCATTACATCATAGTAGTGGATAGTTTTTCAAAATGGCCTGAGATACAAAGGATAAGAAATCCGACGACGCAAAGTACTAAAAACTTCCTGCTGGAATTGTTTGCAAGGTTTGGTGTAGTAGACACAATTGTGACGGACAACGGAAGTCAGTTTACGTCGAAACAATTGAAAGAATTATGCAAGGAATACAATGTCGAACATGTTACCACAGCTCCATATCACCCAAGATCAAACAGATTAGATGAAAAATTGGTGGACACCTTAAAAAGAGCTCTAAAGAAAGCTAGGGAAATACCTGCAGATGAAGCCCTACAGAGGTTTCTACAGGTATACAGAATTTCCCAAAATAACGGAAAACTAGCCTCACAGTCGCCAGCCGAGGTTATGTTCGCACGTCGGGTAAGGTCTGTCTTCGACAAATTATTACCAAAAAAGACAAAGCCAGGTAGAGAAAAATTTATTCAAGTAAAAAATACAATCCTGGTGAAAAAGTATACTTTAAGGTCTATAAACAGAATAAATCATTCTGGGAAATTGGAAAAATAGAAAGGCGGATTGGCAATATGATGTACTCAGTGAAAGGCGAGAAATTCACGTGCAGACGGCACATTAACCAGATCAGACGACGATCTTCAGGCGTGGTTGACAGCGGTCCCGCGGAAGAAACGCCGATGGAGGTGATTCTCGACACGTTTGATCTAACAATGCCTGCAACGATTTTACCTGAGGTACGCCGATCCAGGAGAAAAAGAAAGGCAACTGATCATTTAAAAGTGGATCCAAAACGTAGGAAATACGCTACGATGTTGCTAAAAAAATGAATTTTTTTTTTGTTTTGTTTTTTCTTCATATTTCATGTAAAAAATAAATAAATAAAACTGTTTTGCTCCTACTGAGTAAAGTTTTAGGATGGGGGTGTTATAGTGAAACACACCTATTCTATAGTTAATAGACTCTCCCACCTAATATAAGTAGGAGTAGTAAGAGAAACGAAGGTCAGTCGATGTCGGACGACCGGCTGAACGGTTGAACTCTCCGCCTTCGGGCGGGGAGGAACCCGAAAGAGGCTACGACCCTGAACCCGTTTATACGGGTTCAATGGGCATATTTTTGGCCGAACCCACGGGATCAGAAATCCCACGTTAAACCGGTCTTGTGCCACATGATGCCCTCGTGGGTGGGGTGACTAAATATCGTCGATGTTGGACGACAGTAGTCGACAGTTAGTCGAATACGAAAGTAGTCAGCGACCACAACAAGATTACTCTGCATAAAACCTATTATATCAAGTTCCTAACGATTTTTACGTCGAACCGATTTAGTATAAATACAAGCCTCCACTGCGAAATAACTTCACAACACTTAGTATCATCGTCTGAATTGATCCTAGCTCTGTAGATTATGCCTTCAGTCAAGCACTAGACATTTACTGGGCAGGTTACGTTTTTACGACAGTTGTATCGACGTTTAGTAGGATTATTATTTAATGTTTTGTTTGTTTGCCTGCTTAATACATTATTTTTATGTTGGGATATATAATTATCTATGCTTTTGTACAGTTATAGATTACCTTTATATTATTTATGTTGAGAATCGTTTTAGTATTGGAGAATGACCAAAGTCTTTGTGAATTGAATTCAGGAAATTTCTATCTACATTGGTTTCGACATTACTGTTGTAAGGCAGAATGAACCATAAAATGTTACGTACCCGTTGTTTTTAGCTTATTTTTATCTTTGTTGTTATTTCTTTCTACATACTCTGAATTCACTTTATGGAGATTGCATTCTAGCAATTTTATTATCGTAGAATATTTATTTGTTACTTGAGTTGGTTGACATATATTCTCCGATTTGTCAAGTTTTCTTTTATGGTGGTTGCGTTTTCTCTCAACATACCTCTGGTTGTATGAATCCTTGGTTATCGTTTGTACATGCGCTTACTCAGGTCATATGTAATGTCTAGGAAATTGCACTCTTGAGCGTTGGTATTAGTCGTACTGTTTAGTTTGTGGTCCTTAAAGACATTAGTTAGGTCCTTTCTCCTCCGGTCTCGTTGTCTTGGTCTCAGTTTACGAAGGAGAATGATGTAATGAAATAACCAGTCACCCCCATAAATGATTACACTATAGGTGTTAAGTATCTATAAGGTCAACTGTCGACGAGAGACTGCAGGAAGAGTGAGAGCGAGAAGCCTCAAGCACGTCCGATCTTGCGATTAGTGGCACTCACTACTAGATTGACCTGTGTGTATAACTATACCGTATTTCATATTGTACTGATTTGTGTACAATAAACCTTTTTCTATTATCCATCTGGTGTTAAGTATTTATTCCCTTAGCATGGAATATAATACAGAATTATCCCGTCGTCTCTGTATATAGGGTTGTTTCTTTATATCACTGATAAATTTGAGTCCCAATAGTAACAGTGTCTCTACAGGTTCACAAGAATCAGCAGAATCATGTGCTCCCATGGATACGCAAAAGGTTAGTTATTTTTCTTACTCCATAGAGTTTCTTCCTGGTATAGAATCCCTTTCTGTGACTTTCATGAGATATTTACTTCTTGATCTGAAATATGGCAGGAGCTAATTGCTAAATTAATAGCTGCCATCAGTAGATCTTCCGCGATGGATGGATCGAAGTCAGAGATATCGAACTGTAAAAATGTGAATTCTTCTTATTTTTATCACGGAACCATGCAATATATTCGGCTGGTTGATACCTACAACCTTTTTAGTATACGTACACGCTCTTTCTATAATGGTTTTGCTGATAATACCGATTTTATTTTTGGATGGATTGAGCAGTCAGTATTGGGGTTATTTAGGAAATTCTCCTTGTGGCTTTTAATCGTGACTAATGTCTGTTGTTTGGATAGTTTCTGGATTCTATCTTCTATTTTTAGTTCAGTCGCTATAGCTTTGGTGTCATGGCTTATAGTTTTTTTCCCAGTCGTGATCCGCAATCATTGTCGTTATTGAAAACGAAAAAAAAAAAACAGAAATTATTCAAAAAGGCTAAATTTGGATTAGTCGAGGGTCTATCATTAGGCTGAATCAACCTGAATCAATTCATTGACTTTATTTTTTCTAGTCTCTCACAGACCCTAGTCTTTCTCAAGCACATATTGTTTGAGCATTTTTCGCGTTGCACTTGGTACATTAATTGCATATTGTCTGTACTTTATGTTTTATCTGAAATTTGCAGTGAAGAGTTACATTTTTAGAATTACACTTTTTGGGGAATTATTTTTTTAAACGTTGTTTCATTTCTAAAATCGATATTTTGTTCATCTGAAAATTTTGTAATGATAAATAGTATAAATGATTACTGTTCAGCTAAACAATTTTTACACCGTCACTTTCAAAACTATCTCCAGTTGCTGTGTACCCAAATAATAAAAGATGAATAAAAAATGCCAAAAAGTTTCACTGTAAAACTGTGAATTTTGCCAAGTATCAATTCCAAGCTGTAATGTTTTATTCCTAACTGTAGTATAACAACTACTTACATAGAATTTCTATCTTATTACAAATTATAATTCATATAAAAGAATTAAAATATAAGTGGGGCTTTATATAGATTCTATCTACAAAAGTTCTTAAATATGCTTGTCAAATCGAGATTTTCATATGGATCAGGCGCTCTGTTCAAAGTGTAATAACTGTGACTGCGCGCAATCAATTTCTAAGATCAAAATTCAAAAAATAGCTTCGAGTGTTTGAACCCTTTAAATCTAAAAGGAAACTATATTTCGGCTAACTTTGTGGACAGTCGCTACATGATTATAACTGTACCAAATATCGAAAATCCCAACACCTGATGAATTTCAACAGCAATTAAAATGTTTAGGCATTATAATCAAAATATTTTGATTCCACACTACTTCGAACAAAAGGTTAGGAAGGAAACCATCATGGATTCTCGAACACGCAATAAAGCTTACTGAATTTCAGAAACCTATACTCCGGAAACAGAAAGATTTTAAAATTCCGACAACTATCTTTTCGAAACTATCTTTGCATAAACACCGTCCGTCTTCATAATCTGCCCTCCAAACGAGAGGCAGATAAATATCTTCGCATATCGTCCCTACTATGGCCAAACGAATGTGACAGTCTTGATTGCTCTGTTTGTATTTTATCATAGAATATCAATATGTGATTATTACTTTCCATCGATTGCTGGATAGATTAATGTAAAACATCTTTTTTCTCTTCGGTCAATGCCGTTTATGTCAAATAAGCAGCTGTACTTTTTTGGTAATGGATATCTCCTTCTTCGGTCATTGCGTTTCTCAGAGCCAGTCAGCCGCCGTTTCTCCTTTTCGGTATTCGTCTGTGTAAATTCGTAAAATTATATATATAATGATTGAACCATTTTATTTCAGCTGTTTGAGAATCATAGATATTCCCTAGTAGTGCTCTTGGTCAAAATAATCATACCGCAGATACACATTCCTCATGGGCTAATCTTACCGGTGATAATTACGATCTTTAAAAAAAGACCTGACCATTAAAAACGTTCTTTCTTTTAAACTTTAAAATCTTATCTCCTATTTTAGGAAACGCGTTGAAATTAAACCCGACTTTTGTATCTTCTTGAACAATCAAAAGATTTAATTTCGTAAAATGTCTTCATTTAAAAGATCTTATGATTCATCGTAAAAAGAGCCATATTCGGTTTATTTGAATTAAAATATAAAGGTTTTAATTATCTTCCAGTTTTAATCTTAAAAGGCATTAAATTTTATAACGTCATACATTTATAAATCTGAAAGGTCATTTACATAAATTAAGTTTAATATTGCTGAACGCAATCTGTACATCGTAATTTCCTTTTGAAGAACCAGTTAGAAAATATATCATCCTAATTCACCGTTCCTTAAATATATCATTACAACAACGCTTAATAAAAAAGACAAAATATAGACAAGGGTAAACCTCGACAACCGACTACCATACCGGATCTCCATGGAAGAAAGGTAATGTGTGCGGTGAGATTGTCGAGGAAATAAACATTTATTTTTATTGAAACGCAATTAATCACTAAATACGCATATATACGTCCAGCAGGAAAGACGTTTTGCCTTTTTGTATTTTATCAAGAATACTCTTGTTAATCGGAAAAAATGTCTTCTCCTCCGTAACAATTGAAAAGCACATGCATCAATTTTAACAAAATGATAAAAATTTGAAATTCAGTCGGTAAGTTTTGTTCAAACCGCCATATTTGGTCATTATCGTTCCAACCGACCCGCCATATTCACATGACCTCGTTCCAAATGATGCGCCATATTCAAAGACCTACTTCCAAAATTTAATCATATTTATCGATTGCTAAAAGGATTTGTATACAGCGTGTTTCGCATCAAAACGTGAAACAAAATTTTGATAAAAAGGTTTTGAAAAGGACAACAAATGATAGACTAAAAATTTCATTTATTTTAATGGTAAATTTATAACTTTTTATTGGATCTGCGTTTTAGTCTTGGACATGAACCAAAAATTTTACGAAACAGTAAAACTTTGTTTAAAAAGCTGAGATGTCCTCATTATTTGAAGGCACTACCGAATGCATCAAAATATTAACATGAAGTGTCAAAAGAGAGATGGTGCTACAGAACCCGATGATGAGAATTCTGTGTGAAAGGCTGACCTTCATAAAATTGAAACAAAATGAAAATCTGTATATATTTGGAAACGCAGTTGAATTTTAACTTCCGATTTGTAAAAGAAGCCGTGAAAATCAAAAGACTCACCTTTCGTAGAAGGAAAACGGAAAAAAAGAGCTTAGTAATTTGCCTTAGAAACTTGTGATTTGAATGGCAGAACTGGTTAAAAAATATATAAAATTTTCATTATTTTCCAGCAATAATCTTAAAAGAGAAAGTGAATAACGTCAACATGTAAGATCTGAAAGGTCATTACTTTGTTTTAACATTGCTGAAGCAATCTGTACAGTAAATTTCAATTCCTGAAGAACCATTATATGTTAAAAATACTACTGTTTAAATGTGACAATCACCGTTCGTGCATAAATTATTAATTCATTACAACAACATTTTTTAGCCAATAAAAAATGACAAAATATAGACATATATATACATTTCACAAAAAAGAAAAACATTTACATCAAGTTAAAGAACACATTTTGTGCATTTGGTATTGTCTATAAATCTGAGATTTATTTTTATGTAAACTATTTACATTAATCACTAAATGTCCTCATGTTTGTTGCCATATTCATTAGAACGTTTCGGCCTTTCAGTATCTGTCTAAAGATTTCTGAGATAATTATGTAAAATGTCTTACCTCCGTCAACAATTGTCCTCATGTTTGTATAACACAGGATAAAAAAACGTTTCGGCCTTTCAGTCTCTAAGTTTATATTTGGGGAAACCGCCATATTTACCAGACACTATTTATCCTCCAACCGACCCGCCATATTCACCAGACCTCGTTCCAACCGACCGCCATATTCACCAGACCTAGTTCCAACCGATTAAATAAAGGGTTCAGTTCGATTGCCAAAAGGATTTGAAGAAGACATGTTCGTACAACGTGCCGAAAATTTTGATAAATATGGCGACAAAAATGAGGACAATAGTCCGAATAATGTAAATACTGTGCATTTTTTATTAACTTTCGTAGACAGCCAAATATTTAACTATATAATAGGTTATCAAATATGAAATGACTCATTTTTTAGTTGGTTGTTGATCCGGTGGTCTAAAGTAACCTCCTTACTATATAAAAAGAATTCTTGACTTATTCATGACTTTTTCTTTTCAGATAAAATTTCTTTCAATATATTGTTACTCATGAGTTCAATGAAAATGATTACAAAAAAATGTCGAAGAATCTCACTGCATGTGTACAAACTGTGTCAAACATTTCGAAATATCAAGGTAGCCTTCGGTAATGGTATTGTTGAAGTCAGAACAGTACAGAAATAGTTTCAGAAATTTAGTTCGGGAGATTATTTATTGCCTTGACAATAAACCAAGGAGAAAGACCATGATCGGTGATCGGATATCAGACATGATCAATTGAATGCTTTCGTTGATCAAAATCCTAGAACTGCAGTCCCAAAACTTGCATCAGACCACGACACATCTCGCACAATTGTTTCTCGGCACTTGAAAAGTAATTGGAAAAGTAAAGACTGAATGAGACAAAAATGTCGCTTTAAGGTATGCTTTCTGTTGCTTTCATGACTAGAAACAGTACCATGTTTGCATCGAATCATTACATGCAACGATACCATTTGACAGCAGTAAAGGAGTAGATTAGTGATTACATGCAGGTGAATCACCAAAACAATATCCGAAACATCCAGTGAATCCTAAACATTTAATGGTTGCTATGTCAAGGGGTATAAATTATTAATTCTTGCCTCAAGAGAATCAATAACAGCATGTTGAAATGTGTAGAAACTGAGTGTATGCACGAAGTATTGAAAAAGAAACATCCAAAACTTGTGAGTAGGGATGGCTGAAATTTGTTGGACTTCAACGCACGACTGCGCGCTTCCCAATCAACTGCCGAAAAGCTGCATAGCCTGAATTAAGAAATGTTGCCCCCTCCTCTATATTCACCTGATATCTCATCTTTTGATTATTACTTATTTAATCATTTTGAGTTTTTCTTACGCAATGAACATTCTCCAATAATGAAAAGGTAATCATTATTTTAAATGCTTATAACATCAAAAGATGTGATTTAAAAATAAATGGGAACAAGAATTAAGCGGTACATTGGAGAAATGTCATTCATCAATGTGGTGCCTATTTCAAGTAAATAAATTAGTTAATTAAAAAGAGTTTTATTCATATCCTACAAAGTGCGTCATTTCATATGTAACAACCTAATATTAAACACAACTCATACGTTTATAGAACCATGGTCATGAACTCCCGATACAGACTTCTTTGAGAAATATGCATTATTATTTCATTTGACAGAACCGAATCGTTATACATTCTACTAATCATTTCGCCCAGAGGAAGTCGATAAAGCCACTAAAACACAAGTTTTGAAATTCGTCACAAATGAGAAAAATACTTGAAGGAACTGAGATAATATCAATAAATATTGCGAATGCTATAAATGGAACTTGTAATTAAGGAAGTATATTTAAGTAAAAGAGGGAAAACAAAGAACGTGTCGTAAGCTATCAAAAAGAGACCAGATTTTTTGTTACATTTAATAAGAAAAGAAGACTTGGAGAATTTAAAAGCGGCCACAACGAAGGTAACAGAAAAAGACTAAAGTGACGAATTAGGTCATTATTACAGCTTCTTCAGACTAAGTAAAAATCTAATTACAGTTTCTTATGAACGAAATTACTTTCTAAATAAAAGCTTTTATACTTAGACTATTTACATGGATTGGACTATTGGTCTCGTTGTTATTGCCACATTCACGACGTTTCGGCAGTTGTACTCTCAGACCTTCTTCAGTTGATAAACGTCGGACTTTAGAACCCAACACTTTATTTAGTCCACGAGGATAGATTGTTCTAGTTCCGCTTGCCATGCCTATACAGAATTCATTTAGGCAAATTCATTATTTTGGAAGTTCGTAGTTGCCAGGAAAGCATGGAATAGATAGACAGTTCCACAGGCAAGAAGTGAGATAGAATGGAGGCAGAAATCTGACCAAGTCCGTTGTGCTTACTCTAGAACTGTTAGCCTTGGAGAAAAACTATCAAGCCACTTTTTCTTTCATTCCATTGCTCTGGATTAACTAGCCAAGTTGGCTGGGCCCACTAGTTTTTGCTCTGTGCCTGTCTACGGGAAGAATAATAGGATTTTTATGTTTATAAGCAACTCGTTTTTAAGCAACAGTAACATGACTAACACTATTTACATTATTCGGACTATTGTCCTCATCTTTGTCGCTATATTCCTGCAATAGTCCGAATAATGTAAATAGTGTACATAATAGAAATATAGACAGATACTGACATGACTAAATCTGAAACATCTCCATTAATGACTTCAGTGTGGCTTAATCAACACAGGAAGAAGAAGAAAAGAAAAAAGTAAAATAAAACGAAAATAGTTAAATTCTTATTTTATACTGTATTCATCAATTCTAACAATGACTAATAATGTTTCGTTGATCAAAATCCTAAACTGCAATGAAATAACTTTATTTTCTTTTTCTACCCGTTAAACCAAGGCATAAGAAATATAAGACTTAAAAAAATGAGTACAGTGTAGACCGGATATAAAAGACCCGGATATAAGAGAAACCCGTATATAAGAGAAACCCGGATATAAGAGAGATTTTCTCTGGTCCTAAATTAGAACCTGTGTTAATGTATATAAATAAGACCAAACCCGGATATAAGAGAAACCCGAATATAACAGACTTCTTCTCCGGTCCCGACAACTCTCTTATATCCGGGTTACACTGTAGTAATTCTTAGGCAAATGTGGTTTATAGCCACATCACTTTGAGACAACGGTTTCAATACAATCCCTGAAGTTAAGCAACGTTGATCCTGGGCAGTACCTAGATACGTGACCGTTCGGGATTACCAGGAGAAGAGAGCTTGGATGTGCGGGTGATGTAATGTATAATGTCTCGGAATTGTTAATCGGAGAGACGAGTTCCAATTTCCGTTGGGTTTGTTATATTGCAAATACCCTTGGAAAATCCACTTGGGAATCCATTTCTTCTCCTCCAGATATTGTTTAAGACTTGTACACATTATTATCTCAAAAATTCTTACAAGCTAAAAATCTTTCTTGGGTTAAGTAACGTGCAAAGTGCTGATATGCGTGGAAAACGAATCATTCAGAAATATTAAGGTGTAGAAAAAATTATATATATATTTCTAATTTGCGTATTAATTATTCGTGTAATATGAACAGAAAAAAAAGATGAGAATCACTCGACTATATTCCTGTGGCAACAAGCACTCTGATCGGGAGATTGGGGAATTTGAGGACTGTGAAACCACCTAGTAATTTTTTGTTCTATTGTTCACCTTGGGATGGTAACGCCTGTCACGTTCCTAGCTATGGGCAAATAATGAACCCACCCACAAAAATGGTTATGAAAGTATAAAAATACTTTTTAAAAATAAAACTAGCAGTAATACATTTTTATATAGAAAGAATTACCAACAATAAATATTTATAGTAAAATTACCAACAATACTTATTTAAATTTAAATTACCAAAAATACATATTTATAGTATAATTAACAACAGTACATTTTATAGAATGACCAACAATAAAATGTGTCTGTGGTTGAAGGCATAAAATTTCTTTCAAAATATTTAGATTTCGGCATTAAATAACCCATAATGTTTGAATCATCAAATCAACCAAACCAAACAAACCATTATGTTCCACAAGATGTATCCCTGTTTAACCTTGTACGACAGTTAATTAAGTTTTAAGTTTTTCGCTTCTGGTTTTTTCTTTAATTTTTATTTTGGTTTATAATATATTTGTATTTAATTTTTTCATCAAATTTTTTCTTGTTCTTTGACTGTAAACATTTCTTGTACCATTTCATTTCAGGAAAAGAATAGTAAGTAATAAGTATTTTTCTTTCTTTTTATAATTGTATTTTATTTCTTTTCTTTGATTTTTTCTTTCATTTTCTTTTTTTTATCCTTTTTCTTTCTTATTCTTCCTCTTCTTCTCTACCTTTTTGCCTTCTTTTAGCCTCATTTCTAAGCTTCCTAATATTGTTTTATTTACTTTTGTTTCTTCAATCATTTTTCAATATTTTCCTTTTGAATCTTGCAAGACTCCTTCACTCTGAGTTATCTCCCCCTTTTAATTTTGCCATATTTAAATAACTTTTCCATTCTACTGTGAATGCTTCCATATAGTCGTTGCAATCGTAGCAATTCACATATAATAAACAAACGAATTCTGTGGAGAACCACCATAGACGACATACTGTACAGAAAAGCATATTAAAATATATTCTTTATTATACTTTTCTTTTCAATTAAATGATATTAAAAAAAGATTGAAAAAAAAAATTCACGTGGCTTTATTTTATAGCTATATGAGAAATAAATGAGTCTCTTCTATTTTCTTCTCTTTCCTTTCGGACATTTCTTATTTAACCTGTTTTCTCGAAAATGCTTTTAAAAACGATGAACTCTTACGGAACTCTGTAATGTTCGGATTAATTCCAGCCTCGACAAAGTTCAAATGTATTTATGCGGCCTTATCAAATGCCCAACAGGCGCAACGTCGTCAGCCTATCGCTGAGCAGCTAGATTCCCTAGTTCCATTAGCTCAGATATTTACAGCTGAAATCCGACATGCCGTATACACAAAGGGAAACCATTCTCATTCCCTTCGTATTCCATTAGTAAGGAGGAGGTTTTATTTAGAGAGTCTCGTACAAAGAGGCAGTGAACATCACTACAGAGATTTTGTTTACCCGACTACTATAATTTTTATCGCTTCAAGTCTCCGGAGAACGTTTATCTGACATAGCCCCGTAATTTACAATTATTGCGTCCATAGAATCACTTCATTCTGTAATCGTTTAATTTGAGAGGGCCTTTTATTACGTGAATAGCGTAAATAATTTGGGTACCGATCCGCACAAATAGAAAAACACACATTATAAAAAATTGAGTTTTGTTCAGAACAGACAGAAAGAAAAATAAGAGTGTCCAATCAATATTTAATGAAAGGAAATAAAGCCACTAACATACAAGGGATTAATGTGTGTGTAAAAATAAGAATCATAAGTATTAATAATGAGCAGGAGGAGAAATAAGTAAGAAGGAGGACAGTAGAATGGAAATTGATGAGATCTGGACTTCAGTAGATATTTACCGACAGCCCCACGCAGCAAGATGTGGCACAAGGCTGAGTTTTGTCATGGGGTATCCGAGCCCGTAGCTTCGGACAAAATTCCCTGTAGACCTCGTAAAAACGGTGACAGTTTCACGAAACGTGACTCTGCATTTCGTCTGGGGGATACCCTCTGATATGTGCCAGGTAAGTATAGTACTGCGCTTAAGTTCAAAAAGTCTATGAACCATAGTGAAGAGATCATCCTAACAATTACCATGAAAGTATTTATAGAAAAGACACGAAGAAGCAAACTTACGGCGGTGGGAAAGTGACTGAAGCCGAGCCGCCATATCAGGACCAATAATAAAGCTGATTCTTTTTTGGATTTTATCAAGGAGATCAAGGTAAAATGCAGGGTTATCGAACCATATGTGGCAGCAATATTCTAAACGTAGAATAATGGTAGAGTTATAGATATGTAAGATAGATTCTGCAGATTTTCTGTGGGTTTTAACAGATTTACCTATTTTCATATTTTTCGTTGCTTTTTTCTAATCATCTAGATAAATATATATCTCACTACTAGTAGACATTTTTGTCATCTGATCACATGATCACCATTAAATCTTTGTTATTTAAGGTCGACATTTGATACTGAACTCTATCTAAAGTCACTTTTCCACAAGGCTATTTAGTTTACTACTGCTATACTGTGTGAATAAATACGTACACAAATGCAAAAATTAATATGTGCTAATGTCTAAGTTGAAGAAAAATATTAATTACACTTTGTCATATGATTTTCACTTTTCTTATTATATGAACAGAATAAGGTCACTTGATATACGATGATATATTCTTTATACGCTGCTAGCAAATTAATTTAAGATGTACCTGAGTTAATATCCAAGAGGCTATGTTTTTTATTGAAATTGTACTGCATATAATTCTTGCCTCAGCGAAAATATCTTTTCATCATTCTAAAACTGATAATTCTGTAATCTCTGCCTACTTGTAAAATTACGTATTATTTATGAAATAAAAAAAACCTTAATGTTGTATCATCAGCTACCATTATAGTGCATAAAGTATATATATATATATATATATATATATATATATATATATAGTGTGTTCGACATAATTATATTGTGACATAGTCATCATATATGGTTTAATATGTCTCTCGAACTAGTGTTTGGCAACCACAGTGGTTCATGTCCTTGCATTAGTCTCCATGGTTTTCTTCAGGCCAATGCACAAATCTTGCACAACTTATGTTTCTTACTGAATGTCAAATCAGCTGAATGGTTTCTTTTTTTAACATTAAATAGCACAACGCCTATAGATTGTATTGGTTATTTTTATTGTCATCAGTAGGGGCAATTTTGTCGACTACTTGTCAGTGACGAAGTGAGTAAAGTGAGCGAAACAGCTCAATCCTAGCACTGGCAGATCCACGTTCGTCTCGGCGAAAATTCTCACTGAATAATTTTGGAGAGAGAAAGTATTTTTTTTAGCTTGTCTTCTTGTTAACTGCCTATTCGTCATTTCAAAGGCCATAGTAAAAACACAACCGCATATATCTCTGCGGGACTTGTGAAATGGAAACTGTCCCAATCAAATATATCAGTGCAGAAATGTGATATATTTCCAAGAACCAGTGTGGTTGTTTATTAATTCATTTAAAATATAATTTCATAATATTCTCATCAGATGTATTTTTTACTTTCTGGTGTAGTGTGACGGTGATATATATATATTTTAATTAAACAGGAAATGAGAAGTGGTGTCGAAAAGAACGGGCAAAAAAATTTAAAGAAAGAAATTTATTTCTGATGACAAAAAAATCTAGGTGACTTTTACCACCTTCAACACTTACTTGAAAGTATTTAACTGAAAAACTGAAGTATTAAAAGATTATACTTATATATTCAATATAACATTTCTCTTAGAATTATAAAGGTTCTGTAGCTGTATTTTTCATGTGCTTTTCTAAGACCTCATCAGAAATACAGAGAAATACTTTTTCAGTTTCTTACTCTACGGTTTGGATTTCAAATATGTTTATTCTCCTCCAATTTTTGCATTTGTATATTTCTGACTAAAGTTGTTTTTCACTCAGTTTCAATTACAGAATCAAAATTTACAATCAGTCATAATAAATAATATATTATACTAATCTTTATAGAAAGTGTAACAAGTAATAATTACTTTTCATCATTTAATATAAAAAGTTTCAAATTAATCAATGTTGTATAAATAATTTGATTAAATATAATATTGCACTTAATTTTGGTCTAAATGTTTTAGTCGGTTTTAAATAAGTTATCTCGCCAAAGCCACATCTTTTAGGACAGAAATATATTCAATGTTACACAACCGAATATTAACATCAGTTTTATCATCCTCTTCTGAATGGTATAAAGTCGAAACTTTCCCAAAATGAATGCAGTTTGCTTGCCCCTGTATTTACGCAGCAACAAATAATTTTTCCCAAGTGTCTCTCGCTCTATAAAAGGCGTCAAGATGGCTAGCACTGAAACCACCCCTTCTCCGAACCTAGACTTTTTGTACTTTTCTCCCTTACTTTGTGGATTCAATGCCGGATATATCTCTTCCGATAGGTAGATGGTTGATGGTGTCTGTTAAATTTTCTGAGTGACCACAATCTAAACGAATGTCATTGCAAAAGTTCAGGCCCTGTTCTGCAAATAATTCAACACCAGTGCTGCCGATATTGGCATGTGTATTGGAAATGCTCTTATTGTAATCTGACAAAAGACAGCATTGTGAAATTTGAATATGGGAGGTTGGATTTTACAAAATTCTTCTAACAATGTTCTCGACGGCATTTCAAGAACTTCCTACGGTTTTTAAAGAATGTGTAAATCTAATTATCAGAATGTGTAATTTCTAAGAAACGGATATTATTGTACTTTTTTCAAACAGTACAAGGCTCAAGATACACTCAAGGTAGAGGGTTACCAATGGAAGCTATGGAAATTAGATAGCAGTTGACAAGATACTTGAAGAGGTTTTAGTGATTCTGTGAGTCTTTTCCACAACTTGGCAGTCCTTAGGAAGAAGCTATTCGAAATGAACTTACTTCTAACTAATGTAATAGAAAGGGGATTAGAATCAGGTTCTAAATTGGAAGGTCTGACCAAAAGTACGTAGCTCCTTAGACTATTTGACATTGAAATAAAGATAGACTAGGGATATGCTTGCGAAGTTTTGCCTGTGGGAAAACTGGTTGTCGTGAGGAAACTCAGTCATTATCTACAAGGAAGTCGAAACAATCTTGGGCTTTCTTGAGGCTTGAAAGTGAGGACTGAGCAGTACCAGACTTGACATGGCACCAATAATCTATTATTGATCTGAGCTGATTCTTGTAAAAATAGAGCAAAGGGAGTCCGGTATTGTTCCACCAACTTTAAAGATGGGTCGTATATAAGAATTTCACTTGGGATCTGGGGTGAACCTAAGTCCCAATAGAAGTTTAACACGAGAGGAAAGGACTGAGATGATCGTAAACATCTCATTGGCCCAGATTCTTTCATCAGGAGATATTTTGACATTGTTCTTATATAAATTCTCGTTTTTGACATCCTTTTAGATATATATGTTACTGGGAATTATATTAAATAATTGGAGAAAAAATGAATTTTTATTCTCTTTTAATAAACAACATTTTCACACATTTTGATAGATTGCCAGTGTCAAGTTAATATTTATATTAAACATTTATCCCAATGAATTATTTGACTTTTACAATTTTTTAAATTATAGTGAATAATAATTGCATTTTTATTTTAGATTCGCACTATTGATTATCCGCCATTTTAGTTCATTACTGGTCCTGGGAATTACAATAGACTACATCCTGTAGGAAGTCCTTTGATTGGGAGATTTTGAGAAATGTGTAACCACCTCTTTCTGTGACCCGGGACGGTAACACCAGTTAGGGTTTTACCTATGGGAAAATAGTTAACTTCACAAACTGGGGTCAAAACATCATGAAAGTGTAAAAATAGATAGAATACCAGTCATGTATTTTCGGCAAAAAATTATTCACCAGTAATAAACTTTAAAAAAAATTACCAACAATAAACTTTTAAAAAATAAAATATTTTCAACAATACATTTTTTTATTAAAAAGTATTACGAAAAATATTACCTGCAATATATTTTTTGAAACAAATATTACCAGCAATACATTTAACGCTCGACAAAAAAATCCTTTACAAAAATACGTCAGGAAACAGATCGATTTCTTACAAGAAATAGATATTATATTTATACGAATCTATCCTAAAAATCTTGTAGGCTTTAAATAACCCATTTTGGTAGATGTGCCGTAAAACAAAATAAACTAGACCAAATTGATTTCTTACAAAGAATACATATTCTATTCATACGAACCTATCCTAAAACTCTTCTACGCTTTAAATAACTCATTTTGGTATATATGCCGTAAAACAAAATAAATTAGACCAAACTGATTTCTTACAAAAAATACATATTCTATTTATACGAATCTATCCTAAAAATCTCGGCTTTAAATAACCCATTTTGGTAGATATGACGTAAAACAAAATAAACCAGATCAAATTAGTGTATTACGAGTCTGAGAATACACAAGGTTTTTCATGTTTAAATTGCGACGTTAGTTTATTCGATGTTAGTGGGAGGTTATAAATACTGAGCAGTATTTCTCAGCAAATATTTGTTCTACCAAGGCTAATCACCCCAGTTAATAAGGTTTTCAAGAAAAGATGTTTTTTTTTTTATCCCATTTTAATTGATGCCAAGTGATCGCAAACATTTGACCGGAATGTGAAACTGACATTTGCATGCCATAAACTGATTATTCAAGACGTTTGGATGCATCGATAGATAATCAGAGAGAAAGAGAGAAAATCGAAGATGAAAAAGAAATAAAACTTTCAAGTCACGCTGGACTGCCTGGCCTCCTGTTGCATGAGCAATGCGTGTTGCATGTCTCAAAGTACCCGATTCCATCAGAATTATATATAAGAAAAGAATTTAATTTCCTTACCAGAACGATAATTGAGCTTTTATCTTTTACAGTGAGATCAAAGCTCAATGTAAGATTAGAGATTGTGCGCTTTGACGAAGATTAAACTGTCACTTATCTGCTCCCTAACGTCGATCAGAATACACTAATTCTATATTCTGTGAAACAATTAACAACATATATATATATATATATATATATATATATATATATATATATATATATATATATATATATATATTCGAAAAAAAAAATTTTAATATCTGAAAATGCAGAAATATTTAATATCCGAAAATATGTCAGACGGCCATCAAAAATAATTCCTTCTTGTATTCACGCCGGTATATGAAATTAACAGCAGTATCTAAGAGAACAGGTCGTCTACTCGAGGACGTGTATCCAATAAAATTAAGTAATAAACAATTATATATATATATATATATGTGTGTGTGTGTGTGTAAGTGTTTGTGTTTGTGTGTTTGTGTGTGTTGAAAAATGAATGAGAAAATAAACAGTCAATTTTTGTTATCCCCTGACGAGTGGACAGACCGATTACTGTAGATACGCATTGAGCAGATATGAATGTACGCGAGAGATTCATGGAAGATTGTAGTTTAAAAGCAGTAAAATCGATCTTGCTAACCAAACAATCCTCGGTGACCCAATCAGTTAAGGTACGTCAGGCTATATGACGGTTCCGTATAGGATATAGGTTCGATTCCTGTCGGAGGACGAACATTTTCTATGAAAATTTCTCGTATATTCAGGCCAGTAAATGTTGTTTAATACTGTTTCTTATAAATAGAGCATTTATTCAAATATTTGTATCCATAAAAAGAATGTATTAACATAAAAATGTTTATATATATATATATATATATATATGAAAAGATTACTTACATTTAAATATTAATTTTATCCCGACGTTATTAATGACTTTAAAGACTTTATTTATTCCTTATCCAATCATTCTCTTCAACCCCTATTTGATCTACATTTGACCATCAAACTCACAATTTTACTTCCTATTAATGTATCTTGTTTCTCCAACACCACATAACAACCAGAAAATTAATAATACTTGTTTTGCTGTTTCCGCTTCTTGCTATTTCTCAATTTAGCGAGTATTTGACGCTATTTAACGGATATGCAATGTGATCTGGCATCTAACCTACGGTCGCTTTCTCGCAGACTTACCGTGGTTTCTCTCTGTCTCTTCTATAAATATTTTCACAGCAACTGTTCCGACGAGTTGCTTTGTTTGGTTCCCAGACTGCATGAATTTAAGCGCACTACTAGGTTGGCATCTCAATCCCAATCATTCACTGTCGAAACGGTTAAATGTAACCGTTTCTTCTACGCAAACAGCTTCTTCTCTCGCGTTTCCTGTCTGTGGAACTCCCTTCCTCTTAATTGCTTTCGCTGATAGCTATAATCTTCAAAGATTCAAGTGTAATGTCAATCGACATCGTTTGATACCGTGATCTTGTCCCCCGCCCCTCTATTTATCTTCTCCCCAAATACGTTTCTTTACTCTTGTTCACTATCCTCTGTAACCGCTTGCATGCCAGTGGCACTCCCGCCTTGCATGGGCTGAACTGCTTAAATACAGGGTGTCCAAAAAGTTCGTGTGCACTTTAAAAATTTATAACTATTTGTATTTGCGATAGAAATAATTTGTAAAACAGATTTGAAAGAATTAAATCTATATTATTTAAGGTTTTATTGAAATTTTATTTAAGTTTCCACATGTCTTCCATCATGCAATACAAAGGGTAATACGATTTTGCAGTTCATGGAAAACATTTGCCAACTGATTTACAGTAATGCCTGCACTAGGTACATTAAACTTTATAAGATTTTTTTACAGATTATTTCTATCGAAAATACAAATAGAGTTATAATTTTTTTAAAGTGCACACGAACCTTATGGATACCCTATGTTACGGGGTTTGTAATTATTGATTCAAGTTTATAAATCCCTGACAATATTAAGTCACATGATGTTTTATATTATAAAGGGATGTTTACACCTTGAAAATTTTATATTTAGATTATGTTGTTAGACTTTGTGCAATACTGATAATCAGCGGCGTTTAAGCCAACATTCGCATAGCGGTTCTACGGACAAAAAATAACAGAAATTTCCTTACAGTTTCTATATAAACAACATTTTCCGAAAAACATCGATTCTGAAAACTTATTTTTTGTCATTATGCAACGTTCACTTGAATTTACTTGTTTAGTAAAAAAGATAGCCATGAGAGAATATTTGAATATTATGTAATGTTTATACTACCGCTACTACTACAAAAAATAACACTTTATACAATCAGATTGCGAACTCCCTTAAAAATTAGCCAAATAGCCGTCATATGTACCGAAAGAATTGACACAAGTGTATCTTTACCACTGTAAAATTTCTGTATAAATATATATATATATAGAGAGAGAGATTTTTTAAGCATTTCACCCCAAGCAAGGCGGAAGCCACTAGGACGCAAGGGGTTACAGAAAATTTAGAGCAAGATCAGATAGGAGTGATAGAAGAAAGGATGAGGAGAAGGGTAGTGGATAGATCAAGGCAACTGGAGATGTCGATTGACATTACATTTGAATAGCTGGAGATTATAGCTCTCAGGGAAACTGGAATAGGGAAGGCAGTTCCACAGGCGAGAGGTGCGAGACATGAAGCTGTTAGAGTAGAAGAGACGGCTACATTTAGGAGTTTCGACAGTGAAAGGGTGAGAGCGGGATGCCAGCCTCGTAGGGCGCTTGAAATCATGAAGTCTGGGGACCAGCGAATGCAGCTCCTCAGAGCAATTGCCATGAAAGTATTTGTAGAACAGAAAAATAGAGGCGACGGCGCGTCTGTGAGAAAGTGACTGTAGACAAGATGCCAGAGCAGGGCCAATTATATTGCATATCCGCCTCTGGAGCCTATCAAGAACCCGAGGCAAACAGAAGGGGCACCAGACCATATATGGCAGCAATACTCCATGCAAGGGCGAATTGTTGATTTGTAGATCTGGAGGATCGATTCCGGGGAGAAAAATTTCCTGGCGCGGCACAGGGAGCCAACTTTCCTTGCGGTGGACGAGGCAATTGACTCAATGTATTTGTTCCATCTCAGGTCAGCAGTCAACGTGAGAACGAGCAGCCACAGAGAGTTGCTCTCGAGAAGTTGAGCGTCAGACATTCTAATGGAAGGCAAGGAAGTGGTTAATAGAGAGCAATTTAATCAAGATATCTATTTTCTAAAGTTGTTTTTATCATTATTTGTAGTAATTTGAAACAGTAGACGTTGACAATGCTTATTAGTACAAACGCTCAAGATTCTCCTTTTTTAACTTAGAAATAAATTTGACAAGTCATAAATTCATTCGTTAGAAATACGATGAATTAAAAAATCCATTGGCAGAAGCACTAATTATACAAAAAAAAATTTAATATCTGAATTTTAAAATATAATACAAGAAATATTATTTAAAATGAATTTTATACAAACTTGTATATATATATATATATATATATATATATATATATATAATACTGATATCAATTAGTTCGCATGTTAGTGGTACAAGGTTGTTTGTTATGTCTTACTTTTGTAAGGTGGGTTGATAGATAAATGACGAGAATACATATTGAGAACCGGTAGAATTTTGCTGCCTTTTTTGTTAGTACAAAAGAAGCATATGTCATCAATTATTGAATATTAATTGATAAGAAATCATTTAAATGACAAGGAAGGAATATGTTACTAAGTATGTTCAGCATTGTAATTAATATTTATGTATTTTTACGTAGAGTCATTATAATTTTCACTATACATAATCGCGAAAATTTTCCGATTTTATATTCAAAATTCGAATACCTGTACTGCTTTGCTCCGGGTATAATATTCAGATGTTTATTCTAATATTTTCCGTTTTTCTTTATCAGCAATACACTTTGTTAGTTTCTGTTAAAAGCCTATAGAACACAAATCATCGGCCATGATTGTTTTTTTTCTATTTTTTACGATGAACATCAACGGCTCCAGACGAGTTTTCTTAACCCAATTTTAAACGCAAGGCTTGTCTCAGTTTCTGATAGGTTCTTCAGGCACTTTTCATTGATGCTGAAAGCAGGAATTGTCTATACAGGCCAGTATTATGAAATTGACGATGTTTCGAAAAAGTGTTTTATTGGTGAAGATTATCACATTAAACACTTGGCCACCGGGGCTACAGGTCAAAATCTCCAGAAATATCGTCTGTTTCAATATCAACAGTAGTGTCCTCATATTTTACAGCTCTCTAAACCTTTTTACACAAGGACAGTTTTATTCGTTGTCGATGACAAGAGAAGATTCAAATGTCTGAATATTATGAATGCCATCATCATTTGTTTCAATTTATTCATTTGCTAATAGTGTTTCCTAAAGGTATCAAGTCAGTAAATATCATTAATATTCTTATCATTATTAATTTTCGCCCTTTGACCTTTTCGCGTTCACCGCATTATTCATTGAGGTGAATTTCAAAATATTTGTATGTCTATTGGCTGAGACATAAATAATTTCTTTTTTATCAATAATCCTCTTTTTTCATTTCACTAAGAGTTTGTGGAAACCTAACACCCAACTTAATGATTTTCTGTATCTGTCTATATTTCTGAGATGAGGTATTATGTACATTATTTACATTATTCAGACTATTGTCCTCATCTTTGTCGCCATATTTATTACAACGTGTCGGCCCTTCATTATCTGTCTATATTTCTGAGATGAGGTATTATATACACTATTTACATTATTCGGACTATTGTCCTCATCTTTGTGGCCATATTTATTACAGCATTTCGGCCGTTCAGAATCTGTTTATATTTCTGAGATGAGGTATTATGTACATTATTTACATTATTCGGACTATTGTCCACATCTTTGTTGCCATATTTATTACAACGTTTCGACTCTTGTACGCTCCAGCCTTCAATAGTTGGTTGGAATGTTGAACGGAACCCTTTATTTCGCTCACTGTTCTAGTTCCACGCACCATATTTTAATGGATATCAGTTATCAGCTATCTCCTGCTAATTACCCTCTCTAAGTTCTCCACTGTCTTGACCGGATATTGAACTCACATTCTTTGGGTCCTGTCACTGGATCTAACCAACGCCTTTACCCAGTATGCTATGTCTCCTTTCGTCCACTGTTTACGCTGTCACTGTAGTGCAAATACTAATGTGAATTACTGCGTTCATGAATTATTCTTAACTGTTACGCATGATTTGTTGTCATAATGATACAATCGTCATTATATTTTTTCCTCAAAGCGGAATTTATTTATATCTCAACCTAATAGGTCTTGATAGCTTAACCAACAGACATTTCCCGAGAAGAACTGCAAATCCTGATATAACTAGTCTTTCTGAGTCCTGATAATGCAGTAAAAATACGTCGGAAAGTAAAAATACGTCGGAAAGTAAAAATAAATCTATCGTGATATAAATACGTCCACGCCTGAACGGAATTAGTGTCCAACTCTTGTCGACATACGATATCTTGGTCATCGCGGAGTCTGCCTTCAGTGGACAAAACATCCGGATGTCCAGCTGTGTCCGTTTGCTCTCCAGCCAAAAGAACGATCGGCACAATGCCATCGGTGAAAAGAGACTGCCAAAGAGAATGAGTTCTTGAAACGATGCCAACCATTAATTCTTGACTTCGAACTTATTGGCGATTGTCGAGTAATTTCAGCCGTCATTCGTTGACGTTAAACATGGAAGGCCAACTTTTATATCCTACCTCCCTTATCGACTTTCTTTTCATTATCTCCACTTAATTTTAAGTTCTTTTTTATATGTCTAATTTCGATTCATTATCTCTTCGCAGTGTCTTACTTAGAATTGTTTATTTATTAATTTGCCGTATGTCTTTTATTTTAATTCGACTGAAATGTTTTAATGCCATTCTTCTGAACATTCTTTCTTTCTTTCTTCTTTCCTTTCAATACTTCTTCAAGTCTTCTTCCGTTTTTATTCTCGGCTGAAACAGAGTTGATTTCTCTTATATTTCAACCTACCAGTTTCTTCTTTTACTCTTTAACTTCAGTCGCAATTCTTCTAAATTCCTTGCTGTCTTATCTCCGGTTCTTATAGTTTATTATTATTATTATTATTATTATTATTATTATTATTATTATTATCTCCTTTGATTTCTGGCGTTTCCACATCTAAGGTTAGAAATGGCATCATGACATAAACAACACATATTTTACATAGATAAAGTCCTTCGTAAGGTGTGGGCTGTACTCGTAACAATAAGTTTTGTATTTCTTTAAGGCATGGGCTTCCAGGAATCCCTTCAGTGATTCTACAGGAATCTTTTTCAAGCAATCCGAGGGCTCCAACTACAACAGGGATTGTTGATGTTCGCATGTGCTACATTTTTTAGATTTATTATTATTATTATTATTATTATTATTATTATTATATATTTCTTTTTGACATGCATTTTTATAATCATAAGCCAAGTAACAATCAATGAAAGAATGTGATGGTTTCTTGTTTCCACTTTATTAAACAAAGGACAGCGATTAGAAAAAAACGGGACGCCGCCATAACAAAACTTCTTTCATCTAATCGCCAAAAGGAAACGTTTCTGCCTGTCATCAGCATAGTTTATGCTAAACTCCAAGCGAGCAACATATTACGCTTTCTTGACCTCAGGTTTTTCACTAGCATATAGTGGAGTGGCTATATCGAATCAATTGCTTTGTCTCCGGCAAGAAAAATTGATTCATTGTCTCATGCCAGAAAAATATTCTCGCCAGAATCCATTTTGCACATTTATAAATCTACCATTCGTCAGTGCATTCAATACGGTTGCCAAATTCGGTTTGGTACACCTGTTGTACATCTCGAGATTCTTGATAAAATCCAAACAAGGAACTTTAATCGATCCTTGTCAGGTATCTTGACTTCACTCACTTTCTCACAGACGCAACCTGTTTTCACTCTGTCTTTTCTACACATATTTTAACTGTGGCTCCTCTTGATTAGCTTTTTTTCCCCTGATGCAGCGACTACATGAATTTAAGCATGCTACTAGATTGGCATTTAGGTCTCAAACTTTTATTGCTAAATACAACCGCCACTTCTACTCCAACAGTTTCATTTCTCGCTCTTCCTACCCGTGGAACCTTCTTCCGTTTTTTCTTCCCTGATAATCTTCAAAAATTTAAATGCAACGTCAGTCGCCATCTTCCATCCTCACTTTCCCTCCATGTAACACCCACCTGTGTTGTTAATGCATTGCCGCTTTGTTTGGGGTGAAATGATACAATGAATGGACGAAGATATTCGCAAGCGTATCAATTGACAAAAACAGCTTTGCAAAGGCTTCTAAAAACAAAGCAATTACAATGACCTGAAGATGGAAATGAAAAAAACATACGTTGAACTGAACCCTAGAATACTATCCATGGGTATATAGTACCCAGCGCAATTTTTTTTTGTTTCATTTTCTGTCCTCCGTTCAAAAAAAGCTTTCTTGATATTTAAACTTTTGCTCTTGTTTATTTTTTATCTTCAAATTACGTGTCGCAAGTGGAACTGTTTTGTTTTGTTGACACCCATATATTATGTCTTCTTACAATTGATACTTAGTCCTTTCTTCTTGCTTTCCTTTACTATCTTCTGTAAGTGTAGTTTCCTTCATATGTCTGTTATCAACACTGTATCAATTACATATCTAATTCTTGAATCCCGTTCATTTTTTTTTTTCTTTTACTCAATCCTTATTATTCTCAGTCTATTCATTGTCTTTCATTTTCACTCCTTGTAGCCTCCACCTGAGTTCTTATGGCATTGCCGCCTTGTTTGGGGTGAAATGATACAATGAATGGACGAAGATATTCGCAGGATATATGTTGTGTTTGTTAGAACTATTTTTTTAGACTTCATGCACTTATAGTTCACCAGTGAATTATTTGATTTGTTCTCGAGTTCCTTTCTTTATAAGACACAAATGTCCATCAACAGTAGAAACTTTTTTTTTGTTTTTAAGTTACACATTTGTTTTTTTATGTTTTTTTTATTTCCATTTCTAGGTCTTTGTATTTGCTTCGTTTTTAAAAGCCTTTGTAAATCTGTTTTTATCACTTTGCAAACTTATTACTGTGTTTTGTTGCACAATGTAAGTTTTTCAATACAGCTGGTACATGAAGATAGCTGTCAAGTCACAACAAGTACCTCAGGCAGACAACAACTTCCTCAAAGTATGCGTCTTGCCTAAAGATCCGGTTTTTGGATGACTCCAAGTTTTTATGTTAAACCTAGCTGCTCATTGACGTCACACTGTTTAATGGGATTGACCCCCATGCGCCAACAACAACTAGAATCAGCTTGGATTTATCTTCACGCAGTCCAAACAATCTCGCCACCAACTTTCAAATCAGAGGAGTTAGTAATTTTCTCAATCACCTTGTTTGCTACATTTGTGTTATTTGGTATGGGAACATCAATAATCTGACAGATCTTGGTGCATTGAAAGATTTCTCTCAGAATCTCGTTGAGAATATTGAGCTATCTTTTCTGTGGATACGAGCTACGTTCGCAAGCAGATTATTTCTATCTTAGAAAGTTCTGATATTAAGGTATGTTCTTATTGTTTGTGTCTGTTTTCTCTTTATCATTCCCAGTGCTCCTGATATTCATGGAATAATCGATGAGTTTCATTTCTACCTTAGAATTTCTATTTACAAGTAGTTACATTTTGTAAGTTTGTCAAAGTCTTTTTTATCGAATATGATGGTCACTAGATAACTATGAAATAAATGATACAGTGTCTACTATGAAACTAATGAAGCTTAAGTTTCAGAGGTACCACTGAAGCAACTTTTTAATGAGTTAATGTTTAAAAAATCACGAATTTTTCAAATATATGTCTTTAAAATAAAGTCACTTGGGTTCAATCCAATGCGTTGAAATTCCTTTTTCTTTTCGGGTAAATTTTGTATTAATATCTGTTAAAGATAACAATGATTTCTCCAACTAAATGTCCTACTATTTAACCTCGGAGAGTATATGTATTAATACCTTCCCTAATGATATTTGTGTGTAATTGAAATGTAACGAAATCGACTTGAATTCGAACTCGGATCTCAAATTTTGCATTCTGAGCTGATGTAAATTATACCGCCCAATATGCCGGTTTAACACAAGTTTAATGCCGGCAAATGCGC
Organism: Acanthosepion pharaonis; assembly: GCA_903632075.3. Taxonomy (NCBI): domain Eukaryota; kingdom Metazoa; phylum Mollusca; class Cephalopoda; order Sepiida; family Sepiidae; genus Acanthosepion; species Acanthosepion pharaonis. Next base: position 1,195,829 of record CAHIKZ030005518.1, on the reverse strand, counting down.
GCATTTATATAGTTTCTAAGTATTCCCTTATTTCCTTCCTTTAGATTCACAATAATACAGTCCTCGATTCAATAATAAACCTACATTTAAATACATTATAAAACGTAATTATATTACGATTTAAACTTGATCTAAACCAGGTGTTACTTAATGGGGATGTTGAACTTCATTTTTCTGAATAGTAATTCAATACGGTTCATAAAACATTTAGCTTATATTACGTCAAGTTTTTTTTTTCGCTTTCTTTATTGTTTTATAATGTTTATTTGATTTTTATACTCTTATTTTCGTTCGTTGTCTCCGTCAGTGTGACAATTTCAATGGACGATAAATGTTCTGACCTGAGGCTGAAACAAGACACTACTTACAAAAGAACAATCAACGGTTAGAAAAATAAAGAACTGGATTATGTCTTATCTGAAAGATTCGATATTTGTTTGAATTTTTATACTTACATTTATTTTTTTCTCTTTTTACCTACTCGCGTACTTTATTTCTTTTAGTGGGTTGGGGGGTGCAATTCTTTCCATGCATTTTTATTATCATTCTCAGTTAGCTCTACTGCTGTTCCTTTAAACTCTTTTCTAAGCTTTCTTTCTTTCCCAACGCAAAATTCTCTATTTCTTCATGAAATTTACGAGACTGATTTTTACGAAGAGCCAAATGAGAGAAAGCGGACAATTACTTTCGCCAGTCCTCCAGGTAGAATGGGCTTACTTCTTTTAAATGTCAACCTGCAAAAATTAGATGTAACCTAGGCTTGAACACCGACCGCTACCACAGTAATAAATAAGCAACAACATGAATAAAAAAAAACTATCGAGTTACCATATTAACTGTTCTATAAGTATAATCTAGTGTAAAAGGTTTACATATATATCACGTTAAAACAACCAGTTCTCGTACGAAAACTGAAGTAACTTTGATGCTTGTTAGTATGTAGATGTGTGACCAATGAAAAAGACGACTTTTAAACATCGAGATGCAGGTTGGTCAATAGATAACGGCTCGCGAGAGCCGAGTTCAAATTCCCATCAGGTTCGTTATATTCATTTACACGCAAATAGATTTGGGAAAGTTATGAATCCATTTCATGCCCCCACCCCACCCCCAGAGATGGGTTATTTTGTAGGACAAGGATCAGTGAAATGATTATTATCACCAAAAATTTCTTACAATCTAAAAATATTTTCTGGCTTTAAATAACCTACAAAAGGTTGGTAAGCCGTAAAAAAGCAAATAAACCCATCTATTGAAACAAAGAGCGAGCAATCCAACTGAACACTTCAATGAATTGTTTTATAAAATTCACTGGTTTTTCGTTATTGAGCAACAATACAGGTTTACTTTCATAGTTGCTCGGATGAGCTCTTTGGTACAACGAAAAATATGAAAATCTTTCAAAAACTCATACAAACTCTCCAGAATCTATCTTACATATCTATGTCTACCATTCATCTACGCTTAGAATATTACTACCACATATGTTCTGATGCATCTGCTTTTCACCTTGAGCTTCTTGATAATGTTGAAAGAAGAATCAGAAATATTAACGGTCCTAATCTGGTAGCTCGGATTCAGTCACTTTCTCCCGCCGTAAGATTGCCTCTCTCTGTCTTTTCTATAAATACGTTCATAGTAATCGTTCGAATAAGCTCTTCGCTATGGTTTTTGTATTCATATTGTAAATACTCATTGGGGCTAGGTTTTTAGAATTGTTGTTTTTTATTGCCCTCCCCCCACAGACAAATGAATTGTAAATATGGGGACTAGTTAGAATTTTCATAGAGACAAAGAGGTATTATGGTGGTTGTAGTAAGAAAGGTACGTATGAATGTATTGTTTTGGTGTAAGGAATATTGTTCGCACGATTGGGTCAGTTTGCGGCTAGCTAAGTTATAGCTAAGACAGAAGAAGACCGTACTTTCCCCAACCCCCTTTTCGGCCTTGTGCCACATTTCTGTAGAAAACAGAATAAATATCACTCTTCGCTATGGTTCCTAGATATTTTTAATGCAAATGCAGTAGAAGACTTCTGTCAAAATCTCATAAATTTACAGTTGAGCTCGCTAGATGTAACCATAAATCTATGCTAACAGATTCTTTTCTCGCACTTCTTGCTTGTGGGACTTCCTTCCGTCCCCATGTTTTTCGCCCAAATTTAATCTGGAAAAACTTAAAAGAAATGTTAATCGTTATCTAATGTCATCCTGATTACTCTTTTATCTTCCCGCTCATTATTAATGTTTCTGTTTCTAATTCTTCTACACCATGAAATTTCCTGTGTTTTAGCGGCTTTATTGCCTTGCATGGGGTCATACAGATTAAGAAATTCAATGAGAACGGAACTTTCTGTTTATCCTGCTACGGTAGGTGAGAAAGTCTTAATTACTCGCCCGCCATAGCTAGATTCATATCAAGTATTTCCGCTTCTCACTGTATATCACTGATTTCTGACTCTGTACCGAAATGTTCATAAACTACAAGAAGACAGAATGCATTGTCGTCAGTAAGGGAATGAGCCCAAAATTTGAAGGCCAGGAACATTGGAATCAAACAGACTGGGAAGTTTAAATATCTGGGAAGCGTCTTGTCAGAAGACGGTAAGTGCTACGCTAAAATCCGTAGACGTATGGGATGGCCAAGAACGCTTTCCAAAGGATGGCCAGAGTACTTCGAGACAGGAGGATATCTTTGGTAACAAATAAAAGAATACTGAGCTGTTACGTGACATCTGTCCTTCTTTGCGGAAGCGAATCTTGGACGATTTCCTCAAAGATAAAGAAGAGACTCGAAGCGAAAGAAATGTGGTTCTACAGAATGAATCTAAGGATATCATGGACTGAGCGTGTGAGTAACGAGGTGATCTTAGAGAGGTTGCAAACAAGGAGGAGGCTTATGTTTAATATTAGGAAGAGGCAACTCAAGTTTCTGGGACACATAATGAAGAAGGAAGGCCTGGAGAATTTGATACTCACGGGTCGAATAGAGGGAAAGAGAGACAAGGGAAAGCAACGCGTGACATACCTGGCGGACTTCAGGAAGTGAATGACAGAACGTTGTCCAGGGGAAGAAACAGAGAGAAGGAACTTGTTAAGAGATACAAGGAAGGTGGAGAACCTTGCTCGCCTACGTCCTAAAAAGACCTGGCACATAAAAATAAAGAACAGGACTGACCGGAAAGGGCACTTCGAAAATTATGCTGGTAGCGTAACGGCTGTCGTCGTAGAAAAACGAATCGTTCAGTATATTTCCCTTTTTTGTCCATGTCTGCTGCATGCATTATCCTCACTTGGGGATTTCTTTTACTGTTTGAATATCAAAATATACTGTTTGGGTGGGGAGCTGCCTCTCATGGTTATGAAATATAGGAATTCAGAACTTTAAATATTGATATTATTTACATTGTTCGAACTGTTGTCCTCATTTTTTATTGCTATATTCACGACGTTGCGACCGTTGTATGCTCCGGCCTTCTTTAGGTGATTAGAATTTATTATTTCGTCCATCGAAGTAGACTGTTCTAGTTCCACCTGACATGCCACTTACGGATGTCTCAGTTAACTCCCTTTAACTTAATTCTCCACGGCAGTAACTAGGTATTTAAGTCACAACAATTTTGGTTAAGTCAGTGAATCCAGCCAGCGTTTTTATCCACGGGAGTCGTTGAGGACAAGAACAATACATAAAACTGTAGATGTCAACAAAAAAACATTCAACTTCTTCCTTTATATTTGCTTTGACAATCATTATTGATTTAAAAAAACATTGCAACCAAAAACGTTTGCGGCACCTCTCTTCTCTTCTCTTTAATATACATACATTTCTCTGGTTGGAACCAATATAACCTCATTCTTTGATATATATATATATATATATATATATATATATATATATATATATATATGTGTGTGTGTGTGTGTGTGTGTGTGTGTGTATGTGTATATATTCCTCCGTTCCTTCTTAAAATAATTTTATATTTTAAACTTAATGCGAGTAATTTTTGTAATTTTTATTTTTTAAATTTATAGTAAATTTAAAAATTAATCAGAATGATTTTTAATTTAGTCTCACATCAACATTAAGACATTTATAAGTTGTATGTAAAGATCGTTGCCAAGTTTTTTTGAATTACCGTATACTTGTATATTGATTGGTCATTATAGCTTATGTAACAGTCTCTCTGTTGATGACTATATATATATATATATATATATATATATATATACATATATACAGTGTGTATCACAAAAGTGAGTACACCCCTCACATTTCTTCAAATATTTAAGTATATCTCTTCATGGGACAACACTGACAAAATGACACTTTGACACAATGAAGAGTAGCCTGTCTGCAGCATATATGACAGAGTTAATTTATTTTTCCCTCAAAATGACTCAAAATATAGCCATTAAAAGCTAAATCACTGGCAACAAAAGTGAGTACACCCCTTAGGAAAAGTTGTCAATATTAACATACAACATTTTAACTGTCAATATTTTGTGTGGCCACCATAATTATCCAAAAATGCCTTTACACTCCTGGGCATGGAGTTTACCAGAGCTTCACAGGTAGTCACTGGAATGCTCTTCCACTCCTCAATGACGACGTCGCAATGCTGGCAGATATTTGAGACTCTGCGCACCTCCACCTTCTGCTTGAGGATGGCCCAAAGATGTCCTATTGAGTTCAAGTCTGGAGACATGCTTGGCCAGTCCATCACCTTTACCCTCAGCCTCTTCAGTAAAGCAGTAGTTGTCTTGGATGTGTGCTTGTGGTCATTGTCATGCTGGAACACTGCTCTGCGACCCAGTTTCTGGAGGGAGGGGATCATGCTCTGCTGTAGTATTTCACAGTACATGTTGGAGTTCATGTTTTCCTCAATGAAATGTAACTCTCCAATACCTGCAGCACTCATGCAGCCACAGACCATGACATTCCCACCACCATGCTTGACTGTAGGCATGACACACTTATCTTTGTACTCCTCACCTGGTCGCCGCCACACATGCTTAATCGCCATCAGAACCAAACAAATCAAATTTCGTCTCATCAGACCATAGGACATGGTTCCAGTAATCTATGGGCATGTTGACATGTCTTCAGCAAACTGTTTGCGGGCTTTCTTGTGTATTGCCTTCAGAAGAGGCTTCCTCCTGGGGTGACAGCCATGCACACCAATTTGATGTAGTGTGCGGCGTATGGTCTGAACAGTAACAGGCTGAATCCCAATCTCTTTAATCTCTGCAGCAATGCTAACAGCACTCCTACGCCGATCTTTCAAAGAAAGCATTTGGATGAGACGCTCAGCACGTGCGCTCAGCTTCTTTGGACGACCTACCCGAGGCCTGTTCTGAGTGGACCCTGCTCTTTTATAATGCTGGATGATCTTAGCCACTGTGCTGCAGCTCAGTTTCAGGGTGTTGGCAATCTTCTTGTAGCCTTGGCCATCTTTATGTAGTGCAACAATACGTTTTTTAAGATCCTCAGAGAGTTCTTTGCCATGTGGTGCTATGTTGGAACTTTCAGTGACCGATAAGGGAGAGTGTTAGAGCTGCACTACAAATTTGAATACACCTGCTCCCCATGAACACATGGGCATAGTTACACTAATGAGTCACATGACATTTTGGAGGGAAAATGAAAAGCAGTACTCAATTTAGACAATTAGGGGTGTAGTTTCTTAGGGGTGTACTCACTTTTTAGGGGTGTAGTTTCTTAGGATCGTACTCAATTTTGCTGCCAGGGATTTAGCTTTTAATGGCTATATTTTGAGGGGATAACAAATTAACTCTGTTATATATGCTGCAGACAGGCTACTTTTCATTGTGTCAAAAGGTAATTTTTTCAGTGCTGTCCCATGAAGAGATATACTTGAAGAAATGTGAGGGATGTACTCACTTTTGTGATACACTATATATATATATATATATATATATATATATATATATATATGTCTAATTAAAATGCGCTTTGTGTATCCGTGGATGCAACACACAAAAAACACATTGTATACCACATTCTTATTTCTTTAATTTCTATTTTGCTTCCTTCTTTATTTTGAACAATAAAGACAGCGAGTCCGCTTTTTTTCTTTCAAAATATGAAAGGGAAACTCGAGCAGACATTAGGGAAATGTTTGACCAAAAACTATTCCCAGAGCCGGTGTTGTGTTCGCATTACATGTCTCTTCCAATGCAAGACTTCCCATATATCTAGAATTTTTGTGACCTTTATTCTTCCAACCGTAATTTGTATCCATAGCCCCCGGATATTCTGCGTAAATTTTGCCTACGACCGAATAAGCAGTCAGAGTTTTGTATGTGTTACTCCCAGAATGTGATCCCATGTCACTTTTCCGTTGTTTTCATCTTTCTTTCTTTTTTTTGTTTCAATGTCTTCCTTTTTTGTCGTTATTATCTGTAGTTTTCTCCCACAAATAGCATCCAATGCGGTCAGATCTTCCCAATCAAGGTGAGATTAATATGAAAACTATTAAATCCTTAGCTTTGTTTATTCACAATCCTATCTATTTATTTTATTTGGTTTGTTTTGTTTTACGGCATATCAACCTCAATGGGTTATTTAATGCCGACAAGATTTGTATTGCTGGTATTTTTTTTTTAAATGTATTGCTGGTAATATTTTTATTCAAAATGTATTGCTAGTGAAAAATTTTCTTCAAAGATTTATTGCTGGTAATATTTTTTTACCAAGGTTTTTCTGGTATTAAAAACTATTTTTACTCTTTCATAGTGTTTTGACCCCAGTTTAGAGATTAACTGTTTACCCATAGCAGAGATCCTAACAGGTGCTACCACCACGGGTCAGGATGGACCTGGGAACACCAGCAATTAAGAGGTGGTCCCACGCTCCTCAAAACCTCCTGATAAGAGGCCTTGCTATTGGACATAGTTTATCGTCTTACCCAGGACGCGGATGTTGTTTATCGTCATACCCAGGACGGCCCTTTCTTTTAATTTATATTTTTGATTTTTAATTTTCATCTTTTCCAATCATGTTTTTTTATTAATTTCTTTCTTACGGATTATCAACCTTTTGTAGTTTATTTAAAACCAGAAAATATTTTGGGAATTTTGCAGATAATAATGATTTATTGATACGATTCCTACGATTTAGCCCATAGCTGGGGACGGGAAGAGTTTGATTCATACATTTCTCAAGGGTCTTTGATCGTAAGTGAATATAACTAATCCGACTAAAAATGGAACTCAGTTCTCCCATTTCAAATCTTATTCATTACACCACCCGCACATCCAAGCATACAACATCTAGTATTACCCAAACGGTCACTCATCAGGTACTGACCAAGGCCGACGTTGCTTAACTTCGCTGTTCCTACAAGAACCGGTTTTTGAACGTGATATGACCGTAAACCATCATGTCAGGAGCTTTTAATTTTTTGTGAAATGATTTTTGACTGTAAACCCAATACAAGCCCCAAGTGCCACTCTAAATAGATGGGCAATTAATGGGTTTCTTATATGAACGTAAAAGGAGGAATTAAGAAGTGAATTTTATGAGGATATGTAGGATAGATAACGGTTAAACCTAGACGTTAAGATTGCAGCGATCGGAGCATATGTCAGTTTTCTCTCTCTCTCTCACTCTCTCTCTCTCTCTCTCTCTCTCTCTCTCTCTCTCTCTCTCTCTCTCTCCTTCTGAGAGGTAATTTGTTCGGATGGGAGGGGAAGATAACGGTTAATCCGCCCTAGACTTGAACAGGTTAAAATTGTAATCATCGGGGAATCGATTCTGCAGGTCAGTGGTTCACGGAAAGAAGCTATTGGAGTGGAACTTCTCGCCGATGGAATCTGGCTGGAATGTTGCGGGGGTGGGTATTAATATGTAAGTGGCATGGCGTATCATTGGCATGAAAGCTTGAACTGGCGGAACCAGGGAATGTAGTTCGCCCATACACTTTCTGTGGAAGTAGCGATATAGCAGCGAGAGATTTTCCATATACCACCCCTGAGAGAGAGAGAGAGAGAGAGAGAGAGAGAGAGAGAGAGAGAGAGATTGGAAGGTGTAAAATAATTCGTCACCCACAAGGGCTCGTGGATGTTTTTGGATTAAGGCTGGACAGCTCACACCTAAATGTGACGCCAGTACTCCATTTTAGATAGAGGATAGCATGATTAGCCACGTACTTACTGAAGCGGTACATGAAGACGACCATTTTACCTGCATTCTTAGTAATCGGCCGTACAATTTCCAGTTCTTTGCAGCTCCTTGTAAATTTTAGCTTTATACTAAGCGCTGTCCTGCCATTCATTTACACAATGTCGTTGCTTTCTTTCTTTCATTCATCAGACTTCAGATTGGGTATTTTTCTTCCTTTCTTTCTTTCTTTCTTTCTTTCTTTCTTTCTTTCTTTCTTTCTTTCTTTCTTTATTTATTTCCTTCTTTCTTTCTTTCATTCTTTCTTTCTTTCTTTCTTTCTTTCTTTCTTTCATTTCTCACTTTCGGTTTGGCGTTAAACGCAGCCGCCTAGTTTATTTCTTTTTTTTCTTTCTGTTATGGCCAAAGTGCTATTCTATCGTTTTATCTTTCTACCTGTTTTTTCTTCCTTTCTTTTTTTCCTCTTAATATTTCAGGCTATGAATTATTCTGTTCTATTTTTCTCTCTTTTCTTTCATGTTTCTAATTTTCTAGTTTTCATTCTTTCTCTCGTTTTTAAGGCACGATTTTATTCTATTTTTCTTTCTCTTTTTCTTTCCTTCTTTTCTTTTTTCATTAATTTGGTCATAGGGTTATTTTTTTCTTTTCCTTTTTCAACATTTTCAGTTAAGTGTTTTCCTACTTTTCTCTCATACTTTTAGTTCCCTATTTCTCTCACCTATTTCAATAAATGTGTTTTTCTTTATTTCCCATTTTCGCCGTATCAAAATTTTCCTTTCAATCATTTTTTATCCGTTTCACAACGTGCCATTTTCCTTTTCCTCATTTTCAAATTATATATTGCATTAATGTTTTTAAAAATCTGAAAGAATTAATACAAACAGTGATCATTTTTTTCGTAGAATTTGCCCAAAGTAAATGTATTGGTGTTTACAAAGCCACAAACGATAAACGAGAATTTGATTCCTTTAACACTGCAGCAAATATCGCTTTCACCATCAAAATGCCTCCCAGACATGATTTATCATCCAAAATGATCAAATTAATCATTTTAATTGAAAAACAGTTTGAACAAGAATAGCGTTTCTACAGTTACTCCTTCTTTTGAAAACTATAATAAAATAAAAATGATAAAGTTTGAATAAGTATCATCGCTATTACTTTACAGATAATGCATTTGCCAGTTTTTATTTAAGTAAAAAAGGGAATCTGATGGGTTTTCTAAAACTATGGATTATTTTTAAAAGTAGTAGATCCTTACTTAGGAGCTTAGAAATTGTGGGACATGAATATTATAACAATGTATATAATATTTGCTGCACTAGAAGCAATGCCAATTACACTAGAAGCGAGTTTGAAATTAAACTAAAGTTGAAGAATAATTTTAGTATGTCGATACGATACAGATACTGTGGGTGCGCGTAGGCAGAAGAGATAAGTGGCTAAGGACGAGAATTAGAAGAGCCGTGTTCGAAATCCAGTCGGGTTCGTTAAATTCATTTACAAACAAATACATTGGTAAATGTGTGAATCCATATCTTGCCAACCGACGCAATGGGTGAACACCACGTCAAAGTAAACAGTAGTTTGCTGACCATTCTAGGAGAAAGGAAAATTCTGAATTCAAACCAACCTAGAGATAGTTGGGTTCCGTCAGGATTTTGCCAAGGACAACACCACTGCTACTATGACTGCAGTACATGTGGTACACCGACGACGCGAATGTATTACGGGACTCGTGATTGTAACAGTGATACCAAGTAGTAACTGCGGCCTCAGACAATACTGGGAATGTGGATGTAGAAGTCGAAAATAAATTGTAGAAGAATTCAAGTGGCTGAACTAACAAATATGTTCAATAAGGCCCGAAAAATATAACTTCACTTGACTTAAGTCCCAGGTGAAAGAGTTTATGATTTTAGAAAATGCAACATTTAAAGAAGCAAACACTAATAATAATCGATTTAAAATTAAAAAAAAGGAATAAATTCATGGAGAAAGCACTGCCAATAAATGTAACATTGGTAAAACAGAAAATATAGAATAATTATTAGAACCTTATATAGTAACTGAAGCTGTCAGATATTAGAATCAGGATCGTGCTTGTAATAATTATGGCACTTAGTGGGATCACAATTCGCCATTTTATTTATTTATTTCGTTCTTTTTTTCGTTGTTTCTTTCATTGTTTCTTTGTTTCTTTCTTATTTTCAGTCATTCTTTCTTTCTCCTCCTAATTCATTTTTTTTTTTTCTTCCAATTTTGTTCTTTTTTTCTCTCATTTCATGATTTCTCTCGCTTTTTCTTTTTTTCCTATTTGTCTGTTTCTTTGTTTGTTTGTTTCATTCCTTATTTATTTATTTTGTTCTTTCTTTCGTTCTTTCTCTCTTTCCTTGGTTCGTTCTTTCTTTTTCTTTCTTTCTTCCTTTCGTTCTTTCTTTTTTTCTTTCTTTCTTTTTTTTTTATTTCTTTTTTGTTCTTTTTTTTCTTTTTCATTCTTTCTTTCTTTTTTTTTTTTCTTTTTGTTTGTTTCTTTTTATTTATTTCTTCTTTCTTTCTTCTTTCTCTCTCCTAATTCATTATTTTTTTCTTTTTTTTTCGTTTTCTTCCAATTGTGTTTCTTTTTCACTTAGTTCATGATTTCTTTCGCTTTATCTCTTCTTTCTTTCTTTCTTACTTTCTTTCTTTCTTTCTTTCTCTCTTTCTTACTTTCTTTCTTTCTTTCTTTCTTTCTTTCTTCTTCTAATTCGTTATTTTTCTTTTTTCCTTCCTATTTTCCTTTTCCTGGGTATGACGATAAACTACATCCAGCAGCAAAGCCTCTAATCGAAAAATTAGCGGTTTTGATGAATGGAGAACAAACTCTTAATTACTGTTGTTCTAACTTCTGACTCGGGAGTGTTAGGGCCCTATTTATAGGCAAATAATGAACCCCAATCATAAAGAAAACACTATGAAAATATAAAATATACTTTTATTGTAAAAATCCAAGCAATACATTTTTATATAAGAAGAATTATCAACAATACATTTTTGTAGAGAAATTGCCAACAGTATATATTTGTAGTAAAATTAACAATACATTTTTTATGCAAAATGACCTACAATACATTTTATAGTCGGTATAGTAGAATGAACATGAATAGATTTTATAGCAAAATGACCAATATTATATTTTTTCTGTACTTGAAGGCATACAAATGCGTGCAACAGCTATAAAATTGTGTTACGGCATTAAATAAGCTATAGATATTGATATGCCGTTAAACAAAAAACAAACTATTTTCTTTTTTTTCTTTCAATTCATTCTTTTTTTTCATTTTTCTCTCTTTTTTTCTTGTTTCATTCATTCTTTTCTACTAATTCATTTTTCTTTTTATTTATTTATTCCAATTGTTTTCTTTCATTTTTTTCTCAATTCATTTTTCTCTCGCTTCTTCGCTCTTTTTTCTTCTTTCTTTTTTGTTTTCATCTCTGTTGTGGTAGGATCCACCTAATTTGCATAGTGGAGTACCGACCATATAAATATGGTTGGTACCGGGAAGAGAGGGAGGAATCAAGAGATTCAACCAGAGACTCTGCCCGACTGCGACTCAGTCAACACATTCTCCAGGAACGGTCCTACTAGGAATATACAAAAGACTATATGTAAATATTGTGTACACTTTTCTTGTTTCAATACATTATCTTCTAAGTACATTTTGTGTTGCATTATTATTCCATGCATTAGTCAAGTTTCAACAATCTCCTAATTCATTATTCCTTTCTTTCTTTGTGAATTTAACATGTAAAATATTATTATGCATGTTATTTTTTCACTATAATTTTTAGAATAAAATAGTTATACTTATTTTGTTGATAATTGTTTGATAAACATTTGATTCAGATTCAGTATAATTTTAGAATAAAATAGTTGAAGAGAAGGACGGGGAATAGATCAAGGCGTCTGGAGATGTCTTATTTTGTTTGATTATATCTGTAATTTGCAGAAACATGAAGCTATTGATAACGGTGAATTGCCAGCCTAATTGCGTTGCAGTCTGGGAACTAGCGAAAATAGCTCGTCAGAGCATTACCGTGAAAATATTTGTAGAAAAAGACAGAGGGAGACGACGGCTCGTCCGTGAGGAGACCGACTGTAGACGAGATGCCAGATCAAGGCAAATTACATTACATATTTTCTGGATTTTTAGAACTTAAAACGAAAAGCAGGGGGCACCAGACCATATATGGCAATTTTATAGATTTGAAGGATTGACTCGGGCGAAAAAAAACTTTCAGTCATTTAACCATTAATTTTGATTTTCTTGTTTCAATTTAAGTCGTTTTAGCTTCCATAAGTCTTAATTAATATTGTTTCATATCCATCATTTCTATTGATTTTTGGTGAAACATTAACTTATTATTTTGAAGGGAATAGATAATATATTTTTAATATTTCTTTGATTTAGTATATAATATTATTATTTTTTTAAGCCTTTCACCCCAAACAAGGCGGGAGTGCCACTAGCACGCAAGGGGTTACAGAGATTGGGAGCAAGAGTAAAGAGGCGTGAAAGAGGAAAAGATGAAGAGAAGGACGGGGAATAGATCAAGGCGTCTGGAGATGTCGATTGATATTAGTTTTGAATAGTTGGAGATTATATCTATCAGGAAAACAACTAATAAGAAGGAAGTTGCGAAACATGAAGCTATTGAAGTAGAAGCGACGGCTACATTTAACTATTTCGACAGTGAAAGGGTGTGATCGAGATGCCAGCCTAATTGCACGTTGCAGTCTGGGAACTAGCGAAAATAGCTCGTCGGAGCAGTTACCGTGAAAATATTTGTAGAAAAGACAGAGGGAGACGACGGCTCGTCCGTGAGAGACCGACTGTAGACGAGATGCCAGATCAAGGCAAATTACATTACATATCCGTTTCTGGATTTTGCCGAAGAACTTAAAACGAAAAGCGGGGGCACCAGACCATATATGGCAGCAGTACTCCATGCAATGGCGAATTATTGATTTATAGATTTGAAGGATTGACTCGGGCGAAAAAAAACTTTCAGTCATTTAACCATTAATTTTGGTAACAATTTTCTTGTTTCAATTTAAGTCGTTTTATTGCTTCCAAGAAGTCTTAATTGCTGGAATATTGTTTCATATCCATCATTTCTATTAATTCATCACAACATATTGTTGGTGACCTATGTAGAGATTATGAACGACATTCCATTAACTTGTTATTTTTGAAGGAGAAATGTAACAGTGTATAGATAATATATTTTTAATATTTCTTTGATCTGAGGTCTACCAATCAATAATTCTCTGCATTTATATCTGCATCAATGTCAATTTATAAGGACCTGTCATTTTACAGTCTACATTGTCCTCAGAAAATTAGACAAGTCTTTTCAAATCTGTTTCTTCAATGGACTCATGTCCAGCCATATACTCATGTATTTTCTCTGCTTCTAATGGCAGGATGTAGCAGAAATATCACCCGACGTTTAAACTGTCACATTTGATAGTGCTGCTGAACTTAGGCACGTGGCAATGGTGTATTTATCTAGCTAATGCCTTACCATTTTTCTTCAGATACCGTCAGTTATCAAAACAGCTTGGACTGGTGCATAGTGTGCGTTTGTTGTTGAAACGTTATACAAATACTGGTGAATCTGTAAGAGTTTTTCCTACTCATTTCATTTAACGTTTGAAGGAAGTTGTTTCGGATGGAAAATCGATAATGCTACGGGTGAAAATTTTCAGGGTCACAGGTTCAGCTCTTAAAAGAAAGTCGCCTTGAAGACCTCGAAGTGCTCCAACTTCCGGGTGATAGAAAAGTTTTGAAATCGTCTACAACAGTGTATAGTGAATAGACACCAACGTTTTGTGAATATTGGTTATAGAAATGATATCCGCAAATCGATGGCTCTCCACGACATTCCGCCTTTTATACTTTTATTATTTCGAACTGTTGGATCAGGAGCGGCTAAACCGCGGCTCACGAGTCAAATGCGGCTCTTTGGCCTTTAATATGCGGCTCGTGGAAATATGTTAACTGAGCTCCTTTTCTCATCACATTTAATATAAAAGGTAAATAAAAAAAATGTCTCGCTTTATAATGATTTACTGGCTATGAATTGAGACCCCATTGGATTAAAACACAAGTTTAATTTTCATGGTTATTAAAATTATTTAAGAATTTAAATCCTAATTTTAATGCTAGATCTGTGTGAGTCATTGTTTTTTTAGTACTGAAGGAAGGGAAGGAATAGTGGAGGCAGAGGGGTTTAAGAAATATCCGGTCAACAAGGGTTAAAGAGGAAGGTCAGAAGATTAAGTTTATGGGTTAGGGGATTAAAAATTTGGTTTCTTAGAAGGAGTAAGACTGGTCACGTGTGTATGTAACAAAAACGTATGTGTTAATTTTGTTCATGACTTGCGGCTCTCAAACATCTTAACTTTATCGTATGTGGATCTTACGTTAAGCAAGTCAAGCAAGTTTGGCCAACACTGATATAGATGCTGTTATGAGATAAAACTTCCCCATGTGCACGTGCTTGATCCCACCACTTTAAACCTTTCTACCATATTCCGTCATCGTGGGAAGGACGAGTAAATACCAATCTTGAACGTCCCCGAGTTACCTTTCGTCGCCTTCTCGAGAAAATGTTTCCCTATTAACTTGACCCCTAAAAAGTAAAAACGAGATCTAATTTAGCCGTAAACATAAAGAAATAAGAACGTGACTAGAGTGTAATACAATAACAAAATTATAGTATACATCTTACTTAATGGTTGTAGAATATAAAAACGACCTGATAACTTCGATAGAGAGAAACAGAAGTAAAATGAAAGAAAGATTAAGAAAACTTATGTGAATTGTTGTTCTTATAAAGATTAGATTCCTTATTTTCGATGGCTGCCCGAAAATAAATAACATTGTCCATAGATTCAGTTGACGATGATTTGGAATGCATGACATTCTCAAGAGATCTGTCACAGAAGTCGACTTGTTTTCGCTTTCAGTTTAAATTAAATTCTCTGGCACATATTATACAAGAATCGTACAAGCTTCAAGAAAACCAATGTAAGAATCCGTGGAAATAAAAACTACTTTCTTAAATTGAAGGAACATTTAATAGCAACACCTGATTATCAATGAACCTCTTTGGGAATTGACAAGAGGAGAATCAATAAGGATGGAGACGCTTCTCTCGCTCCCATCTGCAAGTTTCCTATTCAATGGGAAAAAAAAGCAATTTTCTTACTTTACAAAATAGTGACTCAACAGAAAAGATTAGTGGGCGATGCAAACAGTAACTGGTCAAAGAAATTTGCTAAAGACAAAGCGAAGTGTTATCCTTAGACGTTGAATGTCAGTTAAATGAGAACTGACTTTTGTTCAGTGGCTTCTATGTTTACTCTGCCTCCACTTCACTCCGCCCTGTGAGTATCAAATTTTTCAAGCCTTCTTTCCTGATTATGTGCCCTAGAAATTTCAATTGTTTCTTTCTAGTGTTAAATATAAATTCGGTTTTCGGTTTTATTTTCTCTAAAACTTCGTCGTTAGCCACATGTTGCGTCTATGATATCCACGGCATTGTAGAACCACATTTCTGTTGCTTCAAGAAACTTCTTCATCTGGGAGGTGATTGTTCAGCATCCACTGCCATAAAGAAGGACTGATATAATGTAACC